>CM030907.1:2936727-3357961 GCA_018136845.1 Heterotis niloticus
TGATAAAATTTTGAAATTTAGTGCTGAACTTTTTGTTTAGCATCTCTATCATATCTTGCTGATATTCTGTGTAACAGTGGTCTCCAACCTTTTTTGCACCACAGACCGGTTTTTTTAAGACAATTTTCCACGGACTGGTCATCGCGCGTGCATAGTAAAGCATAATAAATACAAGTCACCAAAACGCAGAGTCAGTGGGAGCCCTGAGCTTGTTTCCCTGGAATGACATGGTCCTATCTAGGGGTGATGGGAGACAATGACACCCGAAGTGCTTAACTTATCGGGTCTCAAACCTGTGACTGAGACGAGTGTGGGAAAGAGACACAGACGGAAGTGATGGGGAGATGATCTGGTCATTTTTTAAAATAAAACACCATGCAGACTCCGATGGTCAATACAATGAAAATAAAATAAACTTTATTCTTTCTATGTGGCCCAGTACCAGTTCACGGCCCAGTGGTTGGGGACCACTGCTGTAAAAGACAGAAAATCTTGCAGGTCTGGAGAGATTTAGTAAAATGTGCACCTGTATTTGTGCATTAAGTCGCCCAATTCCTTGTGACCATGGTGGGTCCTGAGCAGCTGAGTAACTCTGTCACAGACGGGTTTGGGGTAAATTTCCATCCTGTTCTTCTGTCCTTCTCTTCCTCTCGGTGTCCATGATTCTTTAACAGTGTCCCTGCCCTGTTCTTTCAGTACCAGCAGAGGTGTCTGTGCAGGTAGGGGTTGCTGTCACCCTCCCCTGCTATGGCTACATCAACAGACGGGCAGATGACAGTCAGCTTAATGTCATCTGGGAGAAGGACGGAGAACTTGTGCTGCAACTTCATGCTGGGTCGGTCACTGTGGGCCCCGTGTTTGAGAACAGGGTCAGTTTGTCTAAGGGTGACATCAGAAAGGGGGACCTGTCCCTCACCTTCAACATGACACGCCTGTCAGATCAAGGCCACTACCGGTGTTTCTACAACAAGGACAAAACACCAGGAGATCCCAAGAAAGTCATTCTCACTCTCACAGGTACAGCATGTTTGGATCTTATTTTTGTTTGACTTTATTTTATAATTTTCCATTGTAGTACCTTTTACCTGTCTACTGATGTAAACACCACTTGAAGGTGGAACCTTGCAGTCTGCAGCCTTTAAATCTTTTAGTTCATAGCTTTAAACTTTCTGAACACAACACAGTATGCAACAAAGAAAAAAAAGGACATCCCAAGAAAATCACACTCATGGTTACAGGTTTGGGTCTTGTTTGTGTTCGATTGTTACTGTAGCACTTTTTACCATGCCTGCTGGTACAGACACTACTTTTAGGTGGGATCTTGTAGTTTGCATGTCTTAAAACGTATTGTTGCATTATGCAGTAAAATGTACCTCTTTGTGTTTTATGCTTGACACCCGATGTCTCCTCCTCTTTGAACAGATGGGAACAGCGCAGGGTGTGTTATTTCGATCCCTCCTCTGAGAGTGGGAATAGTGGGGATAGTGGTGATTCTTATTATAGTGGTGTTGGGGTTTGGAAGATGCTGTGGCAAGGCCCAAAAGGATGAAGATGAGAGGACAACGACACCTTTGGGCCCTCCAAAGAGGAAGGTGTTACTTGTTTCTGATGGACGAATGACCTCAGAGGAATCCTGCCCTCTCTTACCAGGTAAATCAGATCCTGTACTGGAGTCAGGATATTCTGGCCTCAGTGTGAGAAGACCCCAGTGGTATAATTTACATACACAAATAGTCCTTGACTTACAATTTGTCACTTCTATTGATCATATTTTTTATTTTTGAGTTGTGACATTCTGTTGTAATGTCTAATGATGGCCACACTGCCTGCTATGTGATACCACTGTCTAACCATATTGCTGTCAGGCACCATGTTTGATATTGTGGGCGCCTGAATTAATATCGGGATATCTGTTGTTGTTGTTACCACGATTTTAACTTACTAACAGAGGAAACAAGAGCAGTGAGTGTAAGTGGAGGGAACCTGGGCTGGTCTGTCAAGCAATGAACATTTTTGTTCCTCTTCCTAGGTTCAGTGAGACAGCAGCCCAGCAGCCTTAGTAACAGCAATGAATTCAGCTCCAGTGATCATCAACACAGCAACGACTCTGGGCTGGAGCTTCAAAGCAGCACAGACAACATCAGATCCAGCAATGTATCATCAGGCTACCCATCCTGTGTAGTCGGGATAAGGACCACCAAAAGGACAGAGCCTAATCCGGTAAAACATACAGAAGCAATTCAATATAAATAAAGAAACAATATAAAAAAAGAAAGCCAAAGATTCTCTTCCAATAAATAAATGTCATCCTGTTTTATCTTCTGGTGGGGACAGATTAACTGATGGAGAAGTGGAGATGGTTAACCAGTGTTTTTGCTTACTATCTCTCAACTAGTTGGGGGTTTGAGGTCCTTCTCTGCCTTCTTCTGCAGTATCTGTAAGTCCATTTCTTTCTTTCCTGTGTCTCTTCCTACTTTTCACACGGTCATCCTCACCCTTGACCTCAGGACCAGAATCCACCAGTGTCACACCACTCGGGGATACAAGCTGTATTCCAGCTAGAGAGCACCTGCTGCCTCTGGCCTCTATCCTTTCCTGACAGTTGTTTTCCTCTGAGCCTGGTCCTATCTAATCTTCTTCTCCCTTTCTTCCATTGCCACCTTTTCTGAGGGAGCCTCTTACAGGTTTGGATTTAATAAAACGTCCACCTGCGTTTGTGTGTAAAGTCCTCCAGTTCCTTGTGACCATGGTGGCTCCTGAGCAGCTGAGTAACTGTCACGGATGGGTTTGGGGTCAATTCCCATCCTGTTCTTCTGTCTTCCTCTTTCTGTTGGTGTTCTTGACCCCCAACTGTGTCCCTTCCCTGTTCTCTCAGTACCAGAGGAGGTGTCTGTGCCAGTAGGGGATGCTGTCACCCTCCCCTGCTATGGCCACATCAACAGACGGGCAGATGACAGTCAGCTTAATGTCATCTGGGAGAAGGAGGGAGAAGTTGTGCTGCAAGTTCATGCTGGGTCGGTCACTGTGGGCCCCGGGTTTGTGAACAGGACCAGGGTGTGTAAGGATAACATCGGAAAGGGGGAGCTGTTGCTCACCTTAAGCACGACACGCCTGTTAGATCAAGGCCACTACCGGTGTTTCTACAACAAGGAGAAAACATCAGGAGGTCCTAAGAAAGTCTCACATATATACACTGCTCAAAAAAACGAAAGGAACACTTTTTAATCAGAGTATAGCATCAAGTCAATGAAACTTCTGGGATGTTGATCTGGTCAGTTAAATAGCAGAGGGGGTCAATATGAGTTCCATCAATATGAGATATGAGTTCATCAGTTTCAGCTGCTTTGGTCTTTCAGGGAATGAACAACAGGTGCACTAGAGGGACAACAATGAGACAACCCCAAAAACAGGAATGGTTTAACAGGTGGAGGCCACTGACATTTTTCGCTTCTCATCTTTTTTGACTGTTTTTTCACTAGTTTTGGATTTGGCTACGGTCAGTGTCGCTACTGGTAGCGTGAGGCGATACCTGAACCATACAGAGGTTACGCAGGTAGTCCAACTTCTCCAGGATGGCACATCAATACTGGCATGGAGGAGATTCCAGGAGACAGGCAGTTACTCTAGGAGAGCTAAACAGGGCCGTAGAAGCTCCTTAACCCATCGGTAGGACCGGTATCTGCTCCTTTGGGCAAGGAGGAATAGGATGAGCACTGCCAGAGCCCTACAAAATGACCTCCAGCAGGCCACTGGTGTCAATGTCTCTGACCAAACAATCAGAAACAGACTTCATGAGGGTGGCCCGAGGGCCTGACATCCTCTAGTGGGCCCTGTGCTCGCTGCACGGCACTGTGGAGCTCGATTGGCATTTACCATAGAATACCAGAATTGGCAGGTCCGCCACTGGCGCCTTGTCCTTTTCACAGGCGCCTTGTGCTTCAGGTTCACCCTGAGCACGTGACAGACGTGAAAGGGTTCGGAGAAGCCGTGGAGAACGTCATGCTGCCTGTAACATCGTTCAGCATGACCGGTTTGGTGGTGGGTCAGTGATGGTCTGGGGAGGCATATCCATGGAGGGACGCACAGACCTCTACAGGCTAGACAACGGCACATTGACTGCCACTGGTATCGGGATGAAATCCTTGGACCCATCGTCAGACCCTACGCTGGTGCAGTGGGTCCTGGGTTCCTCCTGGTGTGTGACAATGCCCGGCCTCATGTGGCGAGGGTATGCAGGCAGTTCCTGGAGGATGAAGGAATTGATACCATTGACTGGCTCCCACGTTCGCCTGACCTAAATCCAATAGAACACCTCTGGGACGTTATGTTTCGACACCTCGGACTGTCCAGGAGCTCAGCGATGCCCTGGTCCAGATCTGGGAGGAGATCCCCCAGGACACCATCCGTCGTCGCATTAAAAGCATGGCCCCATGTTGTCAGGCATGCATACAAGCACGTGGGGGCCATACAAACTACCGAGTACGATTTTGAGTTTCTGCAATGAAATTTCGGCAAAACTGACTATCCTGCGCCATCATTTTTTCACTTTGATTTTCGGGGTGTCTTTGAAGTCAGCCCTCTGTAGGTTGATCATTTTCATTTCCATCAAACCATGTGGCATCCTTTCGCTCCTAACACATCGCCCAGTCCATACCAGTATAGATATCCAGCATGATTTTTTTTCCCCATTGAGATCTTTTCAAAGTGTTCCTTTCATTTTTTTGAGCAGTGTTTATAAAAAAAAAAAAACCGAAAGGCAAACTGAGAGGAGGTGAATCCTGTCGTATTTTGCAAGGCAAGCAAAAATGCCCCCCAAGACAAAGTTGTCTCAACCCTTCCCCCCGCACCAGGAGACGTACTGTACGTCATGTCCATAATTCATTTTTATGCAGCACGTATAAGGGAGTGAAGGAACGGTGAAGCTGCGGGAAATACCGGTATCAGGACGGCCAAAAATGCACAAGTAAGAGACAGAAAGTTCGAGATTGCCAAATAGCCGTGACGTCACGCCATCGCGACCATATCGCCGTCTGACTCCGGTGCCGTCGCACAGCCGCTCCGCACTCGCAGGTGAGTTTCCCGCACAGAAAATGAAATAAAAACGAGTTCAAAAACGTGGTTGGAACGCGTCCCCCCCCCCGCTCTTCCGTTCGAGTTTCTGATTTGAGCAGCGAGACGACATGAGTCGTCAGGTTTCGTTTTCTGTCTTCCGTGGGAGAGAACGCACGGCGGATCCATTCCTGTCCTTGCAACGTGAAAATGCACAGTTGGTTCGTACAGCCTGGACGTGAAAGCGCTCGATTTTCTCCCCTAAAATGTGAGATTGTAAACTATAAACTGCTTGCTCTGATTTGCCTGTCTTAACAGCAGGATATTTTTACTACATGGGTTCAAGATCAGGGGTACTAGTACAGGAGCGGGGGATTGGAACCCAGGACCTTCTGATAGCAACGTGAGGCCCATGCACCTGCACTCGTGGGTCTCCATCTGTACGTCTGTGTGTTGTTGATGTGCTTTTGTTTACTGCTTTTAACATTCATTTTGGGACAGGCAAAATATGCTATCTGTGTTAGCCGGAAGAATAAACTAGAGCAGAGGTGGGGACAAAAGGTTCTGCCAGTTTTTAAGTCCATAGTCAAACCGAGGATTAAGGTTGATTTTGCCTTTTACAAAGCTGTGTGTGACCTGGACAGCTTTACATTAAAATGGTGCATTGAGGATGTTTTGTGCTCTGTGCAAGGGTATACCCTGGCGTATTTTGCGATATTGGTTTGAATGTTTTAAAGTTTGGCATCACTTGTGGTTTTTTTGGGTCTTGCTGCCTGGTTCTGACTGTTAAATTATGTCCTTTTTTATGTGTGTGTCCACAACATGGCATGACGTTTTTCTGTTTCCACATGACTGACAATTGATAAATAAAGCATTTTATTATAAAAATATATGTATATATGGACAGCACCTGGACCTGACATGGTACACACCTACTGGCTGAAGAAGCTAACAGCACTCCATGACCGCCTGGTAGCACAGATGAATGAGCTCCTAACAGCAGGCACCCACCCCCAGTGGCTAACACAAGGCAGGACAATCCTGATCATGAAAGACCCCCAGAAGTGCACACTGCCCTCCAACTACAGGCCAATAACCTGCCTCTCCACGACATGGAAGCTCCTCTCAGGCATCATAGCAGACAAGCTAGGTAGCCACATGAGTACATGAGCAAAGCCCAGAAAGGCATTGGAACCAACACCAGAGGGTCAAAGCACCAGCTACTGGTTGATAGAGCAATCACCCAAGACTCGAAGACTAGAAAGACCAATCTGAGCACAGCCTGGATCGACTACGCGAAGGCCTATGACTCGATGCCCCACACATGGATACTGGAATGCCCGGCACTGTACAAGGCTAACAAGGCACTGATAAAGCTTCATCAAGAACTCCATGCAGCTGTGAAGGACAACACTGGAAGCCAATTCCAAGGCTTCCAAGTCAACATAAAGTGCGGCATATACCAAGGTCTGTCCCCACTGCTGTTCTGCATTGGACTGAATCCCCTCAGTCACATCATCACAAAGAGTGGATACGGGTACAGGTTCAGAAGTGGAATAACCATCAGCCACCTCCTGCAAATGGATGACATCAACTTTTACTTTTCCTGGTTACCTACTTTACTGTGTCTGGGGTGAATGGTGTTCAACAGAGCAGAGAGCTGTGCAGATACACTGCCCGGCCAAAAAAACTGTCACTACATGGATTTAACTTAGTGTTATGATGTGGGGTTACTTCAGTTGGTCAGGTCTCGGTTCAGCAACGTTATGTGCCCAAAAATGAGCTCAGCTCACTACCTGAATATGCTGAATGAGCAGCTTTTTCCATCACTGGATTTTTTTCTTCATATTCCAAGATGGCAATGCCAGGGTTCATCGGGCTCAAATTGTGACAGAGTGCTTCAGGGAGCTTGAGAGAGACATCATTTTCACATATGGATTGGCCACCACAGAGTCCAGAGCTTAACTCCATTGAGAATCTTTGGGATCTTGTGCTGGAGAAGACTTTACGCAGCGGTCTGACTCTCCCATCATCAATACAAGATCTTGATGAAGAATGAATGCAACTGTGGACGGAAATAAGTGTTGTGACGTTGCACAAGCTTATCGAAACAGTGCCGTGGCGAATGCTTTCTGTAATCGAAGCTAAAGGTGGTCCAATGAAATATTAGTGTGTGTAACTTTTTTTTTGGCTGGGCAGCGTATATGAAAATGTTTATTGTTAATGGAGCCCCCATCATTGTGCTTATCAATTCAACCACTGTCTTTGCTGTTTATTATCAAGTGCACTGCCGTTCATGTTGAGATACAACTGCTCTTTTGCAGGTTTCTTGTTGAAGACGCGCAGCTGTGGTCCTGATGAATTTCAACACGCTGGTAGTCACACTGTTTGTGTCTTTCATCCATCTGACAGGTAAGGTACAGTACAGAACAGGTTTGTGTTCTGAGGCCGCAGGTGACAACAAGCAGTACTTCAGGACATGGACCTCCAGCTGAACAACAGATACTTGACATCCCTATGGCAAACCTAGTGAAGGCCCCTTGAGGAAGGAACTCTGGCTCCTTAATTTATGGACACACATGGGGGCGGAAGTCTGGTTTGTTGTCACTGTAACTGGACGGTCACTTTTATTACTAAATCGTAATGAGTAAAAGTTAGCAATACAGATGCAAGTTTATTTACTCAGTGTTTATGCTGCATTAAATGGATTTATATTATATCCATTTTGGATACCGATAAAGCAGATTAAAAAAGACTTTTTAACATTTTGAACATGGAGCCACATTAAAATTAATATTAAGTTGCTGAAAATCAAAGTACAGTCTGCCTAAACTCCTGTTTAATGCTGATGGTGGACCAGTGCATGACATAAACATGTGCAGCATCTTAATGGTATTACTGATCACAGACATGCAGGAATTCACTCCAGTAAAGACTAAGAACCTTAATAGCTGCCACCTTCAGGGTGAACATCCATGGTTGCTGTGTTGCTCTGCTCTCCTCAGGTTCTCCTTCAGGATCCCTAGCTTTTAATCATGTGACCGCAGTCCTGCATGGGTCGACCACCTTGCCTTTTAACGGGACCATCGAGGACAACCAGACAGAGGTCATGTGGAGGTTAAACCAGGACACGGTAGCTCATTACTACCAAGGGAAGCTCACACAAGGCTCCATGTTCAAGAACAGAGTCCATCTGGCCAATGGTGGGACTGAGCACAGAAACGTCTCCCTCATCATCAGCAGCGTCGAGTTCATGGATGCAGGTTTATACGTCTGTGTGATCAAATCCTCGAAGGGACATGAGTACCGTGATGATGTTCGATTAGAAGTTGTGGGTGCGTTATTTTTTTCAGGTTGATTTTTATTTCAAAAACTGTAGATACACATATGCACATTTTGGTGAATTACCTTTAAAACACTGGAAGTATTAGTTTCTAGTAACTGTCTCACTAACTGGTAACTATCTTGAACCATAGTATTTACATTTACTTGGTCAGTAACTATTAGTCCAGTGCAGGGTGATCCACTGTGGTGTGCTTTTTCTAGGGTATTTACCAAGGTAATTTGCAGTATTGTGCTGATGGCTTCAAAGAGAGTCTGAAACCGTAAAGCGAAAACCCTCAGGTCCGGTCTCCTTGACCGCTAGTGTTGTGGTTCTCATCCAAGTCCTCATGTACCACTTTGTGATGTTTGTCGCTGTTCAGCTCTTCACTGGTTTTACCCCAAACTGTTGATCAGATGAACTCGAAAATTGTAACATTCAAGGTGTACTGAAAAAAATTGCACTAGCAGACAACACCATCTATACACTGACTTAAATAAATTCTCTCTATTTAGCTGATACCTTTTTCCAGGATGGCACTGCACACAGTGAAATATGTGTATGGTTTTGAAAGTTGGTGGATCTGTTTGAAATTCTGTTGCAACAAAGATAAAATAAGCCAAGCCCAGTGATAAAAAAACAGCCGAGAAACCTTTTCATCAGAGTGACTCAGTTAAAATGACAAAAAGATGAAGAAAACACAGTGAAGTTATTTATTAGTGAATAATTTTATATACCCTGGTATTCCAGCCTCCAGTTTTTTTTTTTTTGTTTTTTTTTTGGGAGATTAGTTTGGACTTCTCTGACGAACCCAAAAAGAATCAGTTTTCCTCATAAGAAATCATCGAAACAGCTTCCCGGTACTGGAGTTCACTTTATTTGAGCCATTTCTAGGAACCAATTGGACTTAAATACTGTAGTACAAGTCTACTGAGATAAACCAACTGGCAACCAAGGAGAAGGAAACAAAAAAGTCAAAGGTCAAGTAGTGGAAAGAAAGAGAGGCCTCTCGGAGTCCAATTTTTCCTGTGTCCATGATCTGTGGAAGCCTTTGCAGAGGTCAAGTTTCAGCTCATCAAATGGTCATCCATCCGAGAAGAGGTGTCTGGGAGGGGTTTGAAACCTCATTTGTGATAGTGAGAGGTTCCCATGGTGTGCTTGTGTTTAGAGAACAGGAGATAAGTTTAACACAGCTTAAAATTAATCTGTCCTGTGCAGGGTTTGAATTGGTGTAGTTTTGTCTCTTTTGCTCCTATGTGTTTCTGTTTAACTGACCCCTTTTTTGTTCCCTCCCAGTTCACAAAGAGGTGTCCACACTGCTGGGGAATTCTGTCCGCCTCCCCTGCTACGCTACTTTCGACACACAGGCAGGTTCTGATCAGTTTAATTTCCAATGGAAGAAGGATGGACAAGATGTGGTGAAGTTCCAGTCGGAGTCTGTCCATCCAAGCCCTGGGTTTGAGGACAGAGTCACTCTATCTAAAGACAGGATTTACCACGGTGACCTGTCTCTGACCTTGAACCTGACACGTGGATCAGACAGCGGGAGCTACTGGTGCTACTACAAGGAAAAACAGCCACAAGTAGTCATTCTCTCACTTAAAGGTATTAAATATTTTAAGCGGTTTTTTACTATTACCTCATTGACAGACTTGCAGTATTTGTTCCATTAAGCACCTCAAAGCCCAAAGGTGCAACAGCTATAGTGAGGAAATGGAGTTTAACCAGCAACCCTGAGGTTTAAAACCCACCTACCTTTTAACCACTACAGTATGAGCAAATATAACTGGACTGATACAATATATTACAGTCCTTCTAATGCAGAAATATTTCATATAAAATTTTCCTTTGGTTTATTCTGTGGTTAAACCTGAAGTCTAGTGGTCACAGGTGTAGTACCTTCAGCACTCCTGCTCCTGCTGGTAGAGCCATAACGACTGTCTCTTCTGTCTCAAAGCTCATGAGCACGCCTTCACCGTCTCAAAGGGTCGGCCCCTTCTCCTGCCACTCCACACCAGAGAACCAGTGCAAGTCAGGTTCTTCGGCACTGGTTCTTCGACCGGGGTGACTGTATGTGAGGTGGAGGGAGGTTTACTGCGGTGTGAGGCACAGTACCACCACAGGGTGTCTATCCACAATGGGAGTCTCCAGCTGAGTGGTGTGTCACCATCTGACAGTGGTGTGTATAGAGTCATCCACAACAGGACTAACAGCATCATCGGCATCAACAGTGTGGTTGTTACAGGTATAAAGGTTTCCTTTTTTAGTATTTTTTAGCCATACTTTTGTTTGAAACCTGTCACATGATCCTTCTCCTTTCAATTTGGACAGATTTCAACAGTGTGGGATTTCCCATCGGGATTTTACTGGGGTTTATTTACCGCCTGGGTGAGAACAGACTGCTGATCCTCCAGCCAAAACTGGAGGCGATGGTGAGGATCGGCCTGATGGGGGTACCATTATGCGTTTATGTGTTGGTGAAGGAGGGCTGGATCAGTTTGGAACAAGTGGGAATTTGCCTGCTGGGAATGATTATGGGGATGATGATGACGGAGTTTGTGTTCCTGGTTAAGAGGAAATGGTGGCGTTCAGCGAAAGGCCGTTTGTGCAGGACAAAGGAGAACAGAGAGCATCCAGCACCGGATGGAGATGCAGAGTCCGAGCTGCCACTGAAAACAATTGCCAAGGAGGATGCAGACTCCAAGGAGGGCTGAACGTGAGAAGTCATCCTGCCCCCTCAGTGGTGGCCCCAAACCCCATACCGCACTCCAGATATCGGTGGCTGTCTCTTTAAATACTTAGATTTACCTTTCATCAAATCAGTGGTCAGTTTTAAAAATTGTTTCAAAATAATGTATTTTTAACATTTTGAAGTCTGTCTGTTTGTTTTGTTCTTTACTCATAAATTTTTTTTCTTTCTGGAATGTAACCATGCACAGTCTCCTGTTGAATCAGGGCGCATTTCGTTGCATGGTATACTCGGTTGCTATGTACTTGACAAATAAACTTTTTCTTCTTAAATCCTTTTTCCTTGTAAAACATTCCCATTTCCTTATTTCCAAAATGACCTCAGCAGCCAAACCTAAGATGCAGTGAAAGCAAAGGATGCAATTAATGTAAAAGCATGTAAAGATTGTTTTTACTTACTGTTAAGTGAATGTAAATACTGTATATTCAGTGCTGCATCTGTTCATTGTTATCCGCTTGTCCATTGGGGAGAAAGGGAGAAGGGTTGTGCTGGTCTGGAGAGTTTTCCAGGTGGATGGGTGTGTGGAAAACAGGTTATCCTTGTTTTATTTCTTGTCAAAACATTAATTTTACTCCTATACTCTGGGGAAGCTGTAAAGACCCCACTGGGATTCAGGAATCTGTAGCCCCCCCACAGCGGTGATGACCATTCCACTCCACTGGGAGACCTTCAGAAAGAGCCGCCTCATGATCATCTCCTCAGGTTCCAAATGGGTGAGTTTTTCCAGGGATCCTCCTGCCCCTCCTCCTCCTACGTACTGTAAATATTCCTGAGTTTTTAATAAACACCAATTATTAAAAAAGCAAATACATTCTTAAGTTTCAATTTTCGAGATCAAAAACGTTTTCCAGCTTCGTTTAATTGCCTTTTCGAACCCAATTGCTAAAATTTGTTTATGTGGAAATCAAAGAAACCCGTTTCCCTTTCAACCAAGAGATGGCAGTAAAGAACACTCAAACAGCATTGACAACTCACGTCCACGGTGTTCGCAGCTCTTATCCGGGGGTTCCTGGGTGTCGGTGATGAATAGGAGGAACATTGCGTGATTTAATGGGATGAACTGTTCAACAACAGCACTGAGTAGCAGCTAATGCAACTTCACCTATTTGTTAAATAAACTGGAAAATAAATAAAATGAATTCTGGTCCCAGCTGATTTCTTAAGTAAAGGAATCGGTGCGTTAAGTATATTTCACAAGAAAGCTGACTGTATAAATAATAATGCTGGGAAATGATGCAGAAAAGCAGATTAATGGAAAACCATCTTTATTTGTCTTTTGTTAAAGTCTGCTGAGCAAGGCTGCTAAGTCCAAAAGCAGGTTTTGTGTGTATGTTTTTTTTTTTTTTTTTTTAACAGGTAATGCTGACTAGCGATAAGCAGGGATGAGCGCCAGAGGTCATCGGTTTGGCTCCTCGCTCCTCTTCACTCGTTTCCCTCTCGGGTTTATTGATTTGGCTGTAAAATCTGTGATTATGAATTAGTTCCGTTATATTTTTGTTCTTTGTCACCTATTTCCCGTCAAAGGTCATTTTTATGCGCAGCGACGCAAACTGCTGTGTGTTGTGGTTTCGCAGCCGATTTCCACACCAGCTGGAGATGGAGCGATGGGGGGCGCGGATCATCTCTCAGTCCCTCCCTTGGGGTGGGGTCAGTTTCAAAATGGGTTGCTGAGCTGGTGTTTCTCTGGCGCGCGCGCACACACTGAAGACAAGGTGAAAACAAAGCATCTTTGAGCAAACAGCTGCCGTGGATCTTTTCCAGGGATCAGCTGATCAGTTTGAGAAACTCCTTTGGCCAGAAAGATGGAATCAGCTGCTCTGAAGCTCTAGGGATTATTGTACTTCTCCTGCCTTGGGCGCCTTGTGCATCTTCATGGTACCATGGTAAGTCAGGCATTACCCATGGTCATGATGCTGCCCCACCTCAAGTAAAGTTTCTGTAGATAAATGTTGGGATGGAGCTGCTCTCCAGCCTGAGTTCCCAGCAGGCTGTGGGTGCAGAGGGTCAGGAAATAGGGCAGCTGGACAAAGGGATGCGATCTTGTCGAGGGTCTTCCGGTGGAACCAGAAGCTGCTCCTCACTAGCAGAGTGGGGCCCTAGAGAAGCACACAGTTGTGTTACACTTCAGTTTCAGTACAGCAGGAGAGGAGAACCAGCAACAAACCTCATCACACTAGACCGTTTGTTCACATCCCCAACGCGCCCAACACCTTTTACGTAACAGGTAGTGATGTCTCTGGATCCTGTGGTTCTCAGGTTGGCCAAAGACCTGACTGTATTCCCTGTTGCCTATAAACTCACACATGGTTCTGGTCACATAACCCCCATCCGTGGTTCTGGTCTAAACCTGCTGTTGCTGCCCTGCATGTTGATGACGGTTATTTCTAAACCATTTACAACGCAGGGACCTTTCAGTTCCACTCAGTGGCTCCAGCAGACAGTAACACGGTACATTTACTCTGTTACTTGTGCTTTAGCAGCGTACTTTTCAGAGTAGCTTCTAGAAGAAGAAAAAATGTACTCTGTCCTTCTCCTGTTGTGTAGCCAGCTTGCCAACTACCCATTAATAAGGCAACAAGTTAATTTATTTAAAAGTTATATACTAGATATCTTTTCATGAATTGAAAGTGTACATCAAAACTGTTAATACTGCTGGTGATCTGGAACATTTAAAAACCATTAATTGTTTATCAAAGTAACAATGCATTATTTTCCCTGCTACCCGAGTAAATGTCTACATGAGCACTTAATGTTATTTTTTGCCTACTTTAAGCTACTATTTTGACTCAAGTCCTGTGTTTGGCTTCTCTGTCCACATCCGGTCCAAAAACAAATATCCAGCAGTTCTCAGTTTTGCCCCCAATGTAAAATGAGTTCCCAGTGTCCCTCAGAGCTGCTGAATCCCTCCCAAACCAATCTTTGATAGCCATTTCTTTCCAGACCTCCTGACAGCCACATAAATGAGCCCAACCCCACTTGCTGTGATTGTCTGTGTATTTGCTGTTTGACTGCCATTTCTACAGGCAGCTACCGGAGGGACGTGAACCAGCAACGTAGTGGCATCGGACACGTAAGGTGTGCTTGATGACTAATTTAACATCTACTACTGTTGGTCTTTGATTTACTTGAAGTTGTATGTTAGGAAAAATAAAGCAATATAGACCATGAACAAGAGAAGGCACTGACCTTGACCTTCTGTCCGGTGTTCAGATTCCCACCTTCATGCTACGTCTCATTTTCTATGGTCAGAACTGGGTCGCTCGTACCTGCGACACACAATGGTGTAGAGTATCAGCAGAGGCAGTGTGGCTGGTGGGTCTACGTTCCTGTGCTGGGGACCTTCAGTACAATAATCTTGGTGAGGTATCACATGGGAATTTACCGCAATTTACAGTCCTGCTGCAGCTTAGCACCCTGGTGTTTTGTATCCAGGAAAGGGAAACCGGGTAAATATTATCACATCCTGAACAGACCCTGACCATTAATACCGGAAACATTAAGATTTTTTTATGTTACATGGAGATAAAACTTGGGTCTGGTGTCCAGCAGATAAAACTACTGTTACGAAACTCAAATTTTACTATGCGTCCCCCACCCCTCACTGATGGCGGGGGGGGTCTATGGTTCTTACTAGACAGTCATTGCTGCAGTGTTAATATAGATGCTGTGTTCTTTGTTAAAGAACCCTGAAGCTATTCAGCTGCTATTCTGGCTGTGCAGCTATCCTGTGGTTTATAATATTTGGATTGAGCTCCAAGCATGTATTAAAAAAGTCCAACACTGATATTAGTTTTAAAGAAAGACAATAACAGACTTCACTTCCCTGAGTTTACCCCCCAAACTTTACTCCCTACTAAAAATAAGGGGAAAAAAATTACTTTTATGATAAATTAGCAATGGAAAACTAGTGTATCCAGAAAGAAAAAACAAATATGTTTAAATGCTTTAAAACTGATATGAATACTGAATATTAATTTGCTAACTGTTTCAAAGTGTATAAACAATGAGCAGTATGAATTTAACCTGTTTGTTTGATCTCTTCTTATAATACGTGTCTGCATCACAATCTATCTTTGAGAATGTTTCCAAATATGCTATATTTACTCTTATTTGAATAAATTTTGTATTGTTAATTAAAAATAATTTGAAAAAAACTCATTGATGGAGTGCCTGTCTTGTCAGGGCCTCCTGTGGAGGATGTCCTGCACCCGAATGCCCTATGTGGTTTATCTTCACAAGATGGCCAGTCTACTCGTTCTATATCTACCTCTCTTGCTCTGTGAGCCCCTCTGTCTGCTGCCCTCGCTTTCCGTGTCGGATGTCCCGCTGTCCAGCAGCCAGGTCTGGGACTCTCTCACTGGCCTGGGGGGGAACTGGGGGGGTCCACCAGGGCTGTTAATCAAAGCATAGAAACTCAGACTGCACCATCACACTGCTGCTGGAGTGGGACACAATGTTCGGTGTCCACATACAGTAGAACCACGTGATGATCACTTGTTGCGTAAGCCTTACCCCACCACAGGAAGGCGCTGGTTAGCTGGCACAGGTGGCTGCTCGGGGTCCTGACTCACCAGGCAGGTGGGAAAGGAACAGCCGTCGCCGAGGCTGTGGAGGTGGGGACAGCATCCATGAGGGTATGTGCTTTCACAACTCAGCAGTGAAGCTGCAGTGCTCCACCTCCTGCTGTGAAGCACAGCGAGTGAGCGGTGGCTCAGGTCTGGTTTTACCTGGAGAAGACAGGGAGCGCCCAGTACCTCTTCTGGTCGCCAAACACCTGGCAGATGTTCTTAGCAACGCCGAGGCTGAAGCCGCTCTTGTTTGGTCCGTACTGAAACACCGGGGCACGGAATGCCTCTGGCAAGAAGGATGAGGACACACTGAGCATCCCATACATGGAGGGCCGAATCACTGTTACATCACTATCGCATTGTCCTGACGTCACTCAACAGCAGGTTCATCAAAGCTGTGTGATCGTGTGAAACAATCCACTACACAAGTATTTACTGCTACAGTGTTAATGGTCCAAATACAGTCCATACTCGAATTTTCAGACTATATGGGGAAAGGGAGAGGGTCTAGATGTGGCAGAAGTCTGGAGTACTGAGCACATAATGTTAACATAATATTAAGCTGTACAGTCCTGCACTGTGTACCACAGTAACGCTTGTATACCCCAATGCAAGGGGTAATGACCATGGGTAATAAACTGAAATGCAGTCATTACTGTAACTGTACACACACACACACACACACACACAGTACAGTGAATTACACATAGACAGCAGTGATTAAGGTTCAGCTACAGGGGGCGCTGTGCTGCCTTTGTCATACTCGCAGTGCAGATGGCGGGGTGGTTTTTTACCAAGACACAGAATCAACAACATGGCTTAAAAGATTATTTTACTCATTAACATAGTTATTTTCTCTAACAAAGCAACATTTTATGCATATTAATGTTTTCCCTAATAGGGTTAAAAAGAGTTGCAATATTTTCTTTTTTTCTGGAATACATTTGTGATTGTAATATCCAAAATTTGTAGAATCACGGGTCTGCTAAAGTGAGGATGGACAGAATTAATGTTATTTAAATGGGTTTTCCTGTTTTTGCCCATCTCTGAGTATGTGGACCCCCCCTCTAATGATTGATCTGAGCCATTTCACCTGCACTCCTACAGCACACCAATACATTCTAGATAGGTGGGTGCTTCTAACTTTGTGGCCACAGTTTGGGGAAGCTCCTTTCCTGCTCCACCATGACTGCACCCCCCCACGTGCACAAAGCGAGCTCCAACACCTTTGGTATGAAGAGGAACGCCAATGCCAGGCCTTCTCCCCCAATATCAATGTCCAACCTCACCGATACTCTTGTGGCCAAATGGGCACAAACTCCCAAAATGTGGTGGAAAGCCTTCCCAGAAGAGTAGGAGCTGTTATAGCAGTGAAGGGGGGTACAACTGCATATTAATGGCTATGGGTTTAGAACGGTAGGCCAACAAGCACATATGGGGATGATGCTCAGGTGGACACATACTTTTGGCCATACAGTGTAAATCACTGTCCAAAATGAGCATAGTTTTGTACACATCTGCCAGTGGAGAGTTACTAGTTCGTTCTCTTCCAGTTCACCAGGTGTTGCCGGGCGCAGTACGGCAGGGGTGTGAGCAAAGGTTTACCGAGAGTGGAGCGGTTCTTGCACACCAGCCAGCAGTGGTAGCTGAACAACGATGAGAGGCTGATAGAGAACATGGCTGCAGCAAAGAACAGGAACATCATGTGGAACTTGGCCTGGGTATCTGGCAGGCTGTTCTGCGGAGACAAGAGAAGAGACAGGCTTTGACTTGCAAGACCAGCAATGACCTCCCGTAGCCATGAGGAGTTCAGCAGTGTGAAACAACAGTTAACAAAAGCTGCTTGAGGCAGAGAGTGTTTATTAATGCCAGTAAATCACATGATCTTATTGTTGGAAGTGTAAGGATGTTGTGACCGGAGGTCTAATTCTCTCTTGGATTCTACCTTATATTGTAAAAGTTCTGGAATGAAACACTTCAAAGTGATGTGTTATGGTCTTCACTTGGTCCAGCTGCTAACAGCCTTTTCGTCATTATTGAAGACCGTTTACTGCAGTTCACAGAGTTTTACATTCAAGTGCTGCACAATAAACGCAGGCCTTCTACAGATCTGTGTTTTCCTCTAGTTATACACTGACTCCTTGTGCTATTAGCAATTGAGTTACGAATTTTGAAAGGCACAAAAATTTTCTGCAAAAGACTTGCATTTGCCCTCCAAGCCAAGAGATGGCAGGAAAGACAGAATAGGAGTTACAAGCACAAGTGATTCTGAAGATAGACCTGACCTCTCAGGTGTGTTACTAAGGTGAGGAGCCAGTGTAGATGGAACTGTGTGTGCAGACATGAATCAGGAGAAAAAACCCTACAGCTGAAGAAGTGACAGACGCAAAGCTAAATATCTACTTTCTTTTTAGATAAAGACAAAATGTGGATTTTTCGTAATCTTTTAACTGCAAAGGTAGGAGAGACACTCACAGTCCAGAACCGGATGAAGAACGGCATGTCTGTGGCAGTAATGAAAAGACAATACAGCAGAGAATATGCTAAAAAAAGCAGGAAAAACTTGTAATTGGAGAAGCCCACACAGTTGTTCACCCTGATGAAGACACAGAACAAAGTCAAGACAGAGTGTGTCCCTGGCAAGGACCTCACACGCATCCACATGCACAGGTAGGTCTGTGAACAAGTTCAAATACGGCCTGCCTGCACGATCATCGTACAGACACTAGTGCACTATGTGAACGTTTAATTTCTGCAGGATGGTTAAGATGTGTGAAGATGCTCTGTGCAGGAGCTACATGTGTGTCACTGGCTAAAAATGCTGAATGAAGGATGAAAAAGACTGATACCCACCATGGACAGTGGTGGTCCATCTTCAGGATGCATCTGGGGAGGAAGACAGTGCAGAACATGTTCGTGAAGCACCTGGACATCATTGGTCTTAACCCCCTACTAACCAGCCAAGGTCAACCTGAGCTTCAGCACTAACACTGAGCAGATGGTCTTGTTCCTCTGATGTTGTTTTAACTTGTTTTTTTATTTTCTAACAAATCCCTGACTGCAGCTGAACATGCGGGATTGAAACATCAGTGTCTGGGGGAGCGGAGTCGCTGAGGGTCAAAGGCACGCGTTTGAGGGTGAGCAGGTAGGTGCCGTACTTGTCGCACACGGAGCAGTGGTGGCAGCGGTCCGGTTTCACCAGGCAACACCGGTCACAGTAGCGAATGGCTGCAAAGGGAAGCACCATGGCATCACACTATCACCCAGGCGGTAGAAGGAAGCAACTCAGAAACACAAACAAAAACAGTACAAAGCCGCTATAGAATTTATCACGGGATGTGAACAGGATGTGCAGCTCTGTGTTATAGTATCGATAAAAAAGTATTCACGCCCTGATCATCACAAAGGATTCAAATGTATTTACACTGGTAAACAGAAAAATACACTTCAAATCAATTTTGAATTAATTAGAAATATAGAACAAAAATTAATCAGTTGGTAAATATCAGAAAAACCTTTAAATCCCCCATGATTTGATTTTGTTAGACCATAAAAGACGATTAAGTCTGGGTGGGTATATTTTTAGTAAGTACAGTATAATTAAGAAGGACCCTCTAGCAGGTGAATGGGACTTAAACACAAAGGTACATACTGTCAATCGATGTAAATCGAGGTAAATGTGTGAGGATGGACACAACGGGTACCTCCTGATACCGTCCTGGTGTAGACTGGCAGGTCTTTGGCCATCCTCCTCAGCACCTCCTGGAGTGACTCTGCTCGGTCCTCACGCTCCAGCAGCTGTCTGTCTGCGGGGGTCAGGTGAAACTGCATGGGGGGGGCACACAGAACACAGAAATGTGTCAGCACCCCCCCAAAGACAGCCAATCCCTCATGGGGATGCGGCGAGCCAAGTCGAATTCTCATGTTCAGCAGTTCATTTTGGCCAGGGCTCTCACCTCCGGCAGCGGCGTCATGGGCCTGGTGAAGATGGTCTGCCAGTAGGCCCACATGAACATGGCCAGCAGGACGTGGTATGTCAGCAAGTAGGCCACTGCGACACAAAGGGACAGGACTGTGAAAGTACCTAAATTCACCTCACTTCCACAGTGTTTACAGCTCAATTCGGTGATGAATAACAACATGAGGAACAATGCACATTTCCTGGGGATGAATCCGTCAACAGCCGGCACCAAATTAGAATTTTTGGCGAAAACATGTTTTTTATCTTAGTGATAAAAACAACTTTGGAGTTAGGACCACAAGATGTTATGAGCAGACTTCTGGCATTAGGCATGTGTGTAAGCAGCGTGTGGGTGCGCTGCGCACTGGGGGTCAGCATGAATCCCATCTGCCACGATCACCACAATGACTGTCCTGCAGGTGGACACCCTCTGCTCCCAAATTGGAACGCTTACCTTTCTGAGCTGTGTTCTCAAGGGACTCTGAAAGACAAAAAAGGGAAAATTATATTAATCTACAATCGGAAACATCTCGACGTGAAGAACACATTCATCTGCTGCAGCTGCTTTTCTGTGTTTGAGAAGTTTGTGCTGACCAGTGTCTCGGTGGTTAAACCCTCCTCCTTCTCCTCATCTGCACACAGACCCTCGGTGACCCTCCGCACCCCCCGCCTGGAACAGGGAGCGTTAACCACTCCCACCATTCACTAATCACTCCAACAACCCCCACAGGGCTGTCTACCGGAAGCATTACTGCACTTGTTACCCTGGGCTGTAGGTACTTCTGCCTCCAAAGTTACTTCAGGGCAAAAGCAACATTCTTAAGTGGAATATTAATGTCAGAAATAAGTTGTGAGCTTCTGTCTAATATAGTGGGCAGCAGCTTTAGAAACCCGGTGCTGGGGGGTGCCCACCACTGGGTTGGGGGGGACCCAAGGAGAGCCGGTCCTGTAAATGCTGGAGATGCACAGAGGCTGTTGGACAAACTGCGTGGCTACGCAATGTCTCTGAACCAGGAAACATGTCCGCGTGAACCATGCAAGCACCCCGTGGTTGAGGAAAGAGCAATGCCACAATCAGATGACATGATCCCCCCCCTCCGAGTTCCACATAATCACATCCCAGGGTGCTCGGCCGTGCTGCGGTGGCGTGCGGAAACACAGAGCTGGAAGTTAATCTCCCGAGAGCCACACAAAAGAACAACTGACCACTTGTTTCCCGACTGAAGCTGCAGTGTTGTGCAACATCTGGTGTTTGTGAAGCGCGAGGCACCGGAGGGCCCAGCGGGGGGCGCCAAAGCTTAGCTCTGCTGGCTAACTGCAGTGGAAGTGTAGCCGGCACTACAGCAGCCATGACAGTTCGGTTCAGCTTGAATAAATGACTGTGAGACAGAGGAGTTGATGTGGGACAGGGGAGCTGGTGGGGTGAAGTCCAGTTCTGTTTAGACCAGGCTCAAAACTCCCATTTGGTCATGAAAATGTTCACATGTTTGAGAAAGAGAGAAGGAGGGAAGCCAGCCACATCTTGCTGGACTCCACAACATCTCCGATGGTGCTGTCATCAGCCTGAGGACCGACCACTTCCTTCAAGAAACTTCCTGCTCGGGGATGAGCGACAGCAGTGAGTGCAGGAGGACGGCAGCAAGTTGACGTGAAGGTGAACTGCAGAGTCCTTGCATCGCCGGATGCATATCCTCAGCCCAGGGGTCTTCTGGGGACACTTGTAGTGACTTGTAGTGACGTGGGGAGCAGACGTCCTCTGAAACGTCACACTCGTGCTGTTGGTTCCCCGTATCAAACAGACGACTTGCTAAACTGCAGCGGCTACACTGGCACAATTGCTGGGAGGAGCGAGGAAACATCATGACAGTTTGGATCTGCAGGTCCATTCGGAACTGGGCAGGGAGATTAACATCCACAGCTCAACATCTACAGCAAAACATTCACAACTCAACAGCCATAGCTGACAACTATGCATTTATAAATAAACAACTACAGAGGGACACCTACAGTTCACAGCTCAACACCCACAGTTCACAGGTAAACATCTATAAATAACATCAGCAGCCCAACAACTACATTGAGTCAAGGTTACAGGTTTTTAACACAGTGATTAAAAAAAACAACTTTTTCGGGACTCTGGGCTGCTGAAACGCTATCTCTGCGTCGACCATCCATGCTCTCACATCGTCCTCGACACTTTCGCCTCAGCTCTCCCCGCTCAACGCGCTGCTCACCCACGCACAGCTGCAGGACGAAGGCGTAGTAGGACCACCCCACGATGGCGCTGATGAACAGAACGGGGCTCCAGTAGAAAACTCTCCGGCAGCCCGAACTGAGGGCTCGGGGCCCCGACGGCGCCATGAAACCGGGCGCTTGCGGACTTCCCTGCGCCAAACCCGGAAACCGGACGGCAACTCGAGCGCGAGGGCACAGCTGACACAACCCGCAGTTTCCTCCTCATCCGTAGCCCCGCCCCAAACCCCGCCCATCGTCGGCAACCCCGCCCCTCACACGCTCCCGTTGCCATGGTATCCGCATCAGCCTCGGTGCGCGCGCCCCAAAGCCCACGTGAGGCGAAACTCCGCACGATTTGGCTGCATTTTTTTTTTGTCATAAACATCTTCACGTCTGTGTTAAGCTAAACACGAAATGACACGAATAAGAATTCAAACAGAAATTCCGTTAAAATCACCCACTGATCAATGCACTTATTAAAATATCCGACGTGGAAGAAGATATTTGGCTTTCCATCGGTTTTACGTTCTCAGCTAAAGCGGAAGCGCAGCGCGCAGTTCTGGGGGCACAAAAGCAGAAACGCTGTTTTAGGGAAAATCACAGGGGTGTCCTCGTTGTTTAACAGTCGTTTATTCATGCTTTCATACAAATGTACTACAGGCCAAGTCCTAAGAGCAACGCGAGCCCGCAGGTGGGGTTCATCCAGCTGTTCCAGGTGCGGGGGGGGGGCAGCTTTTCTAGAACATTCAGCCCTGTGCCCCGAGGCCGCAAACAAAACGAAAATGCAATCCTGGTGATCCGATTTATGATTCTGTACTGTAACAGCACATTAATATTACATAATATTCTTATCTTTCCACACATTGTGTTGCATGTGAGATATATCACATATCAGTGTATTTATGGAGCTGCGTTTAAAGCAAAATGAGCACAAACAGCGAAAGGCAGATGCACAACCTAATGAAACAAATATATAACATTAAAATAATAGCAGTAATAATAATAACAAAAATGATTAACTTATAATGGTAACTGAGGTCACCAACTGCTGTCCTCTACATTCCCTTTCATTACCCAAAATGCCTGTTACTTTAAATACAGAAATTAGGAGAAATATAATAGCAGCTAAATATAAGTATAAGCAACATGTCTACAGATCCCTCCTGCACCCAGACTCCCCTGTGGTCATCGCATGTGCCATGGGGTTCCCACCTGTGTCACCTGTCCTCTCATCAGCTTATTGCTTTTATGAACATTAGAAAGGTAACATTAGCATTTGATCCCTTCAGCTGATGGATGACACGGTGATGTTGCGACCCGTCACTGATTCCGCCACCAAAAAATCAACAAAGATTAAAACAGAACAATAACAATTTTAAAAACGCCTCATTATTGTACAGGAGACCCCCCAATAACTGTCAATAATATTAGTCCTTTATAAATCATGCGGGTTGTGAAATTAAGGCAACTGTTCATCTGGGGGTGGGGGGTGTTCCATGCATCACAGGAAACCCCCAGCAAGCCACACAGCTGGAGTGATGACAGTGACACCGTTCACCACACTGCAGCTACGTTCATCTTACTGAAGCATCTAAGAAAGGAAAGTAGATGCTCAGCTTCCACCAAATGGTCCCAACATGGTCATGTCTCTGCCTTGTGAAGGAGTCTGAATTTAGCAGAAAGATGATGATGTCACATTTTGGCCACTGATGGCCACATAGTTGGACTCATGAGCTCACCATGGAGCCCAGGACCATGATGTCCATACATCTTTAGCAGGAAACAGCTCTCCTGCTGGATGCAGGAACCTCTGGGGTAGAATAGCCTAGCTTGTGAACCTTAGTAAGAGACATCATATTTAACTCAATCGCAATGTTATTACAGGTTCTGTGGCTGGATGGTGATTAAATTGCTATTTACAATTATATTCAGCTATTAACATTAAAGAGCGCAGTGATGGGAGTTTCCCAGCAGGGGGCAAGAGAGGCCAAAGTAGGGGGTCGTGTTGCAGCAAATAGACGGTCCTTGTTCACTCGTTACGGATTCTGCTGAAACCTCCTCCACAGCTGCCTGACATGTTTCCCAGCCTGGACGTGGACGCAGGTGGAGAAGGAAACTCCTCGCCAGCCGCTTACCTGGTGGAGGTCAGAGGGCAAAGGTCACATGAATACAGTAGATATGTACCCCAAACAGGGTAAATCCACCAGCTAACTACATCCCTCAGAGCAAGGTGATGGCAACTCCTCAGGTTGAGCTTACATTTGATCCTCGAGACAATCAATACAATCTGTTCATTAATGTGTAACTTTTGTCCTTCAACCTGTTTACAAAAACATTTATTTATTTATGCAAATTCTTCAAGGCAACTTCATACTACTGAGCTTATGCACGAAGTTACTCACATCTATGCAGCAGGGTAATTGTTACTGCATCAATTCAGCGTAAGTACCTTGGTTAAGGGAATTACAGCTGGAGATGGGATTTGACCCCAGGTCCTTCCTATGGCAAGGTGATAACTACTGTTCCCCAGCCCAGTGGTTTGTAAAGAATACAGATTGTGGCTCAGTAAAGTGAAACAAAATGGCCTAGAATTTCCTGTAAGGTAAACAACTGTGGGGTTATTTAGGGAAATATGTGGATCAACATTTAGGTGCAATAAAATAAAGCAATTTAAACAAGGATCATGCAATAGAAGCAGAACTATAACCTCAGTTGGTTTTATAACTGGTCATCACGTTAGCTTCCGGGTTGTACAGAATTAGAAATGTGTTAAGTAGCATAAAAGTTGCTGGTCTCTCCAGCCAATCAGGACAGGCAGGTTGGTGTGGTGGGCGAGGCCGCAGCCATGGTGGTGGCAGGTTCAGGTTAGTGCATGGAGGACATACTTATCTGCTGGACAGCTCCTTCTTCAGACAGGATCTGAAGGAAGTGAACTTCTCTACAGTTTTGTACCCCTGGTGTTACAGATTGACATTGTAGGGGGGTTGGAGAGGGGTTTGGGGTTGGGGGGTTCAAACACAGGAAATGAAAGGCAGCAGACAAAGCAAGGCCAGGTTCAGGAGGTGGAGTCACCAAGCGCAGCATGGGGTTACACAGAGAAAAGACAAAAAACATTAGAGGTTAATGCAGAGTGTTAGCATCCTAAACAAGTGGAGCAGCTGTTGCATATTTAGAATGAGGAAAGAAGAGCCAACACGCTCTGGTTTAAATAATTAAATGTATTAAATCCCCTTATTAAAGTATGTAAAATGTTAGACAAAATAACAGACAATGAATCGTCTATTAATTGAAAAAAATGAAAAATTTGAAATGTTTAACCCCAAATCAAAATATTAATACGTTATCCTGCTGTTGAGCATATATTTCAACATCCACCACTAGATGGTAGCAGTGCCGTCTGGATTTAAATATTCACTTGCTGGCAGATTAATTCATGTCATCATTATTACTCTGTACATTTACATGGATTATTGTAATTCTCAGGGAACCAGGTAGTGGTTTAGATTTAAAATCTATGACTAAGTCAAATTGGTCCCCACCCCACATGTGTCTCACCCGAGACCCGCGGTGCAGCCGGTCCTTCATGATGCCGATGAACTCCTTGTAGCTCAGCTGGTCGTCATGGTCCACGTCGAAAATCTTGAAAATTGTGTTCACCAGGTGGCGCGTAAGCTTCAGCCCTGTTGCCACATACACGGCACGGGCAAACTCATCTGCCAGGGGCAACGTTATGGGGCAATGTTAATGGAAAGACTACTGATGTACCTCCCCTCCACATCCCTTGGCATAGAGCAGTGTAAACCCACCGTTTCAGAATGCAGGAACACCCACCTTGGCCGATGGAGCGACTGGCAAAGTTGTACATCTGCATGGCAATGGCAAAGTCCTCCAGGTTGTTGAGGAACTGGAAAAAGGATCTGAACTCCTCAAAAGTGATGCCCTGCAGGGTGAAGAAGAGCAACAAGTCAATTGATTCACCTTAATAACACACAGGCTCAAACTGTAGTGCGCCTGCGTGTTTAAACATGCCCTCGGGTAGGATGGGATGGTGGATGGACTCTGTATCCGTGCGACAAGTCTTGCCAGCAGAGACCACACAGGTCATGAGCACATATTCGTGAGCGTATTCAAAATGTATTCTTTCTCTCTGCACTGCAGCATCTCGAGTTTACCATGGTTTACAAGGCAAGCACCATGCTGGACAGACACCTAAAAACAGCCGCCAGAGTTGCCGGTGCCGTGTAATTAGAAAAAGTGCCAAATTTACGCAGACACAGTTCAGCTTTAGCAGCATGCAATGCGCCTCTCTCGTCCTCAGCCCACCCCAACTATGTGCAGATCTCCAAAATCCCACCATGCCAACCCCACTCCTGCACCCCCCCTACCTTCTCTAATTTCAGGGATGCTTCTACATCTATGGTTGACAAGGACAATTACACCTGCTTTTCTTACACTTGATAGCAGATAAGAGGAATATAGTTACCAAGCATGAAGTAAGGAGGAAGAAGCCCTGTTAGGAGACCCCTGACCCCTGAGGTCACTGGTGAGGACAACAGAAAAACAAACGGCAGGAAAGCAGTCCAGCCTCGAGCGGTGAGCGAACCGCACCGTGCTTCCTGGTGCGGACGCAACCGGTCGCTGGGTCGCCGACACCTCAGGCAGGTGAACATGACACTAAGAGAAACACAAACAAACTGAGCGCTGGAATCCCGCTCAGCCCCTGGCCTGGAGGCAGGTACAGCACAGGCCTTGTTGATGCTCAACCAAGCACAGCTTCTAGAATGTTACCCCCACACCCGCTCGGAGGCCTTGGGGGATAGGTGTCTCTGCTTCCTTTCTGCAATAGCGCTTCCGCTGTTCATAACACCCCCCCCAACTTGAGTCCTGAAACTCTCCTATCAGAAGATGAGGCAGGGAGGCACTTATCACACTTGTTTGCTCTACAAAAAGTGGTCTTCACCCCAATGGGCTGAACTTATTATTGACACCAAATATTCCCAGCCACCCTGGTGCTTCTGCTTGGTGGGTGAGTGACGTGATGGCGGGGATGAAGGGGAATGGGGGGGGAGTGCAGAGCCAGATGCGAATTTAAGTGGACAAACCTGTGGTCTCTTCTCCAGCGTGAAAAACAAACAGCAACACACAGTGAGATGGTGTGTGGAGCATTGTTTAACACACATCTACCTGAACGCAATGTCAACATTCACTCGAGGGGGCAAATACAGCTCAGTACAGACGACTGTGCAACAGTCAGAATGTCGGAATACACATATGATCAGCGGAGGCAGAGCTGCACTCGATGTGGCAGAACATAGCTGGCTTGTGCACTCATTTGCATATAATAGGCCTAAAGAATTAAGGTTGAAAATACTACAAAAGACAATTTCAAAAATTACAATCAAACACTTCACTTGCACACTTTCAATGCTAAATGCGGGATCTAAATTACACTAAAGGTTAGTAAGGCAGTGTGGGTCGGGTCAGTGTTTGCTGGACTGACCACAGGTCACGGGTGTTACCTTCTCGTCTGGGATGCACTGTCGAACGTTCTCCAGGTAGGTGCTGATGTTCTCCACGTTGGTGTAGCGCAGGAGGATGCGAGCAAAGTCCTCCTCACTGATAGTGATCATCCCCTTGGAGTAAGAGAGGAACTCAATCTCGAGCACCTCTGTCTGCAGGTTGTCCATAAATCTGAGGACAAAGAAGAGAAGCTGGGGCAGCAGACAAGAGGATGCAGGTGACACTGAGCCACTGACAGATGACGGTGATGCCATCTAGACCGTGATGTTTGGTCTTGTGATTGTGATCTTCTTCAAAACAGAAACAAATCTGCAGCTCAGCAAGTCCGTTTCTTGTACAAACACTGAACTGGAAGACAAGCCTTTAGATGGAAACGCATTCGGCTGGCTTACCTGTAAAAGTCATCAAAGGTTAGCTCGGCTTTTCCCTTCTTGCCAAAGAAGTGCACCAGAAGTGTGGTATCGATCATGATGTTGTCGTCTGCGCGCTGCGAGAATGGAGGAACACATGGCTATAATGGAGGGAGCAGCATCCTTGTTCTCCACACCTCATGGGAAACTTCAAGGGAGTGGAATGGGCCAGAAAGCTTCTTAGCACAAGGGGCACACATTCCGGTCCTCTGAACAAACGGACAAACTACGTTCCAACAGTGGGCCACTCGCAACGTGCTGCAGCGACACACATGGACACATGCACACACACGGAAACAGACAGAAAGCACGAGGCGCCACAGGAACGAACACCACACAACACAAAGCAAAGACTCAGCTACGTCTCATGCACTTGCGCACATACGGGGATGTGCTGGGTGAGAGCGGATTCCGCTTTTCCCAGCGGCGGAATCCCAAGCTCTCATACGTGTTGTCTTCACGGCGTGCTCAAGCGCACACACGTGTGACAACGCATCTGAAAGGCAACACAGCTTCTTTAAACAAACTGGAACCACAGCAAGGGACGTGTAACGCCGGACTGAACTTCGTCAATCGCTGAGATCCTACCAAAGTTTGCAGAAACACCCAGCAGGGAAATGTTTGAAGGCATGTTGACAAGAAGGGTTTAGCTTGGGCTGTTAGGTTCACATCTGTAGACAGGTTGGGTTTAGGCTCCAGTGGTCATGACCTCCTGATTAAGATCATGTTCTGGGAGTTTCTGAAAGGATTACACCGCTAACACCAATTGAGGTTGCAATCCGGCGATAAACGCAAACGTAATCCCTCAGAGAACGTTCCTCGGAAGCTTTCCTGAGCTCCATCAACAGGTGCAGGTGGGCGAGTTAGGCGGCGCATTGGGAAAAGGCGTCGAGTGGAGGCTAATCGCTGAGTTACCATGCCTCTGGCAGAAGAGTGCCACCCATGCTAAACCGCATCAGCAAATCACAGTCCTAATCCCATATGCTGGTTGCAATCAAACTGCCTGTGCTCATGCTACTTCTATACCTCTAGTCTAAAGTCCTAGTGGTGCAGGAAGGGTCAAATAAAAAAGAGAGAAAACATTGTTCTATTGGACTGATCAGATCAAAATGCACTCCAGCACAGTGATACGACTGCATGATGGGAAGTAGATGTCAGTTTCAATGCATGGTGTTGACTTCTCATTGGGGGGGGGGTGGTAGAGCAACACGATCAGTATACCTTCACTTTGCAGAGAGCTTAAGGGCTCTTGCTACACTGGCTCCTCATATTACGCACAATGAACTTAAGAATTTTGCAAACGATGTCAGGTGTCTATTTGAAACTGTACCTTCTTCACTTGTCTACCTAAAAATCGGTTGCAGAACTGCAAACTTGACCTGTACTCAACTTGCGAGCCAACAGATGTCAGTAAAGAGCGTGCAAACATCAGTGTGGCCCAGCCGTAATTCAACTCACTTCCACAGTGTTAACAGCTCATGTCTCGTGTCCCTGACTGCTGGTGGTCAAAAGTCAGCACCAAACAAGAGTTTGTGGGGGCTACCCTGTATGTATTTTTATTTTCAGACATTCTAAATTAGTTTCAATTTTAATGTCTTAAATTGAACAAAAATATTGAAACAAATTTTTTAGGAATGACATGTACAGTACATATGCCCCCAGTTTTTACAGAACCTAAGAAATGAATAAATTGAGAATGTCTATGATATTACCCTTATATTGCTTATAACTTGGTGGGTAACGGTGACTGAAGTCCCGAACAAAAAGAGTTACATACAGACCTCCTGCCCGAATTGCGTTCGTAAGCTGAAGAGCCAGTATATTTAAACAGTAAAAAAAAAACAACAAAAAAAATAGCGAGAACTTGATCAGCGTGCAGGTGTGTTTGTCAGTTCTAAAAAAACCCTGCCAAGCTGAGCTTTTATGTTCAGCCCCATATCCGGTGCAGTATATTTTTCAGCTGCGCAGATGTTGAGGTCACGGTTTACGCTCCGGATTCCTGAAAGTCTCAGACAGGAGCTCACCGCCTTGTGCAGTGACCCTGGCTCCGCCCACAACACGCAAGCCGGCTGTCGAGGCCCGGCGTTTGATGTGCGGCCATGCCGTAGAAGGCCGTGATTAGGGGCGTGCGGGCGACATGTGTCTGGTGGTGAGCAACGCTGAGCGCCGCCATCATTACATGGCGAGGATGAAACAAACGGCTGTCCTGAAGAGACATGTCAACAGGGAGCACCTCTACTCTTTTATTGTCCCTCACTCATTACTGCAGGAAAATTGCAGTGATGAAGAGGCAAATGCACGTCATCATTATAGCCAACACGTGTGAACCGGTGCTGCTGCCCCCCAGGGCTCTGACGGTGCCCTCCGTGAGGGGACGTCCCAGCCGGGATACGCAGACATAGACGCTGACACATATCGGGACAATGGCAGTGGATCACAAACTGGTGTTAAAAAAGCAAATTACATAATAAAAAAATGAAAACATGGTTTAGTCCAAGTACTGTAACTTCATGGATGGGGGAACAATGGGGTAAAAAATAATGGTGGTTTTGCAGGATGGAGGAACCCTTACGAAAAAGTAATACTTCTAAATAACCCTTTAAAAGATGGTGCAATAACAACACACACCTTTGGCTGTCTTTTTATTGTACCGTATATCAGTTACGGCACTTCTATGCATGATTTGCAGAATTCGATATGTCCCTATGAGAAATACTTATTCACAGTTGAGTATTTGTAAGATGCAGTATATTTAATCTAGAAGCTTTTTTAATATTTAATAATATAATGTTAATATTGCATAATATTAATATAAAACAGTATACTTTATGCACGATCTTGGATTTGGAAGGTGCGCCGACTACTCTTTCGTAAGGACAATTGGGTAAAACGAGGGGGGAGTCTGGGATAGAAGCCCGCTCATAGGGCAGCCGCTAGTACCTCGGCGAGGTCCGAAAACAAAGCCTGACTCGTCCTGCGCCTCAGGACGTCCCAGTAGCTCCTGGGGGCAAAATCCTGTGGGTCTTTTTTAAGAACCTGTTGGGGGATTGGGGTGCAGGGGGGTTTTCAGAGGCAAAGCTATTAGTGGCAAAAAAGAGAAACATCAGTGGCAGTGACAAGATGAGCTCCTACCACACCTGCTTTGTTCTGGGGGTCTTTACCTTCTCTGGGGTGTTTTTTTAACAGGCCAGTAATGTGTTAAAAACCCTACTTTTGTCAACATTCCCCAAGCATGAAAAATGACTCATTTCCCTCTTATTGCCGCAAGCCCCTCCCCACTTGCTCCTTTTACTGCCTTTACTGTTATTTGCCTCACCTGTATGAACTACACCAGCATGAAAAACGAACTTGACTTTTACCAAGCAATAAACAACTCATTTGAGAAAATGTGTAAAAAGGTGTGCTAAACAGTACAAGGAATTTTGCACATTTCAGATGCATTACTGTAAGAGAACAGTACAGTAATAAAGGCTGAAGTAACTAATCTTTAATAAAACATAATATATACTATACAAATAGTAAAAAAAAAAGCAGAGGTGTGATATATATAACTTTAGGATGTGCTGTACAATAAAGCACAGGTACAGATTTTAGTTGCATTAATTTAGTTGATGGCTGTAAAATCTTAATGTATGTTGAAATGTGTGTATGGATTACAATGTGCACATCAGGGGCTGAGACAAGGAACACAGCCTGAGGGGAAAAGCTGTTTTGCTGCCTTATTGTTTGGGCCTGTACCTCTGCCCAGCTTGGAACACAAGATGGCCAGGGCTCCACGTGGGTCTAGCGTACATTTATTCTAACCAGGGAAACAGAGCTGTAAATAATAAAGGGAGTGTGTGGTATGTGTCCAACGCCCAGTGGAGGGCAGCGAACACGCATGAGCTTCAGTGAAATGGCACTAATTTGTTATGCAAAGGACAGGTGGATCCTGAGACCAACAGGCCACAGATGACAAATTACAGAGGGGTCCAGTCAAACTCCGTGGAGGAAGAGGTTCATTCTGGATCCCGCACAAAGATGACAGTGTGAGACACCTTGGCATGTATAATGTTCAAGATACAAGCGGGACATCCTCGTGCTATACTGGCGCTGCATTTCGCAACATCTACCTGTTACAGCTCACCTTTCCACCGAGCCTCCTCCCTGGGGGCTGTGACAGCCAGTGCACATGATAAAACACGGATTTTCCTCAGAATTTCATAAACCCTGCAAAGAAGATTTACGAGGCGGTCCGACAGCTAATAAGGAGAGTGTCCTTTAATGTGCACCAGTGCTGCCGTCTGGGGTTTGCCAGCAGGGCGGTGTGTGTAATCAGAGCAGCGCAGGGAAAGCCCAGCCACACTCCTTCAGAGGCTCCGTGTGTCATCTGAGCATGAAAAGATTGGCCCTCTCCTCTCCTGTTTCCCTGCCTCTGCAGCGGGTGGACGGCAGGCTGGGACAGAAATCAGAATCAAATTGGTCTGTGAACTGTGATCAGAAGGCTGCTAGTTTGAATCCTCAGACAGTGTTTGACTGGATCCCATCCACTCAAGTCGGATCTTGTGTCCACACTATGCTGTCCACTTTCCAGCCATACCTTACAACTGTGGTATCAAGGTATGCATGCTCACGTTCCCCCTCAAACACAGATGCGCGTGCGTGCATGCACGCACGCGCGCGCACACACACAAGGGCAAAGTAGAAGGAAGGTACAGAGAGTAGATACATACGCTGTTCACAGGGGCAACCTGATAGCCGTAGAGCTGCAAGCTCTTACACACAGTGAGAGGGAGGGAGTGCAGCGTGGCACAGCACAGCATGCGATCAAGAGGAGGAAAAGAAGAACACAGCAGTTAGGATGCGTGGTGCAGCAGTGCTTCTGCTTCCCAGCAGGTCAGCACTATGACCACCACACGGATCTCCCGTTGCCGATCCATACGCCCATGACACATGAAGACAAGTGAGAAGGTCAGGACAGATCAGTGAAGGGCCCTGCCTGAAGAACGCTTAGTTTACAAGTTTTACAGGCTCTATACTGCATAGATCATACAGATTGGTCACATTTTATATATTGACCAAATGTTACATTTTTGTAGTTTACATAAAGCTGGGTTTATGTCATCTTAAAAAAATTCCAACATAGATGCAAAACATGAAATCCACAAAATTATTAAAAGTGCCATATCTAAAGCAGTATAATGCATTATAATGATCTTTGACTTCTGGACAGCAAAGGAAGCTGTTCCTACTGACAGCTAGAGAGCAGCATGAAAACGCAACACAGCGCAAAGTGTTCACACACAACTCCAGATGCTGGTCTGTTATTTGCCCACTGACCACCATTTCCTGTTATTTTTGGAAGGGAAAAACACCCATTGATTTTCCTGTTTAGTTTAAACATCTTTCCACAGTGCTCATACACAGACACACACACAGACACACAAGTGTGTGCATGCGCAAAGGCACACGCATTAAGGGAGTTTATGCAGCTAAAACTCGACTTTACCATCTTCGTTGGGTCCTCCTGTTTACATGTTCCTGCACGCTCCCATTTCCATCAACATAGAGGACCCAAAACATCACTTCTTGTTCCATTTTTATCCAACTGTAATCATAGACCTCAGTACTCCAATATAATAATAATAATAATAATAATAATAATAATAATAATAATAATAATAATAATAATAATAATAATAATGTAGTGAAGCTACAGCTTCACTGACTTAATGATGTCCTCTCCTATATAGGACCTGGATCTCTAGCTTGTTTGTTTGGGGACAAAGTAAACATTGCTCAGCTCAGGAGCCCCATCTTACCAGCTGTGCGGACTTCTCAGCATCTCCCTTTCGGCCTTTCTTTTCGTTCTTCTTCCGGAAGATTTCCTGCAGCTGTACGGAGGAGTGTATTTCAGACAGAAGGCACGCCCTACACACACACTGTCAAAGGTGCCACATCTTCACATCCTTTATCAGCATCCAGCTCTCATTCAGTGGCTCTATTCATAGGAGCCAACATTAAGTAGATACCCACCACCAGGAACTCCCGCTTGTCCACCATCTGATTCCCGTCGGCGTCAAACATGTTGAAAGCAATTTTGAACCCTGCGTGTGGCTCTGCAACATGAAAAAAAGAGCATCAGAGTGGTCCTTGATGTTTCACGTGGTCAACACTGCTTCAGAACACTTGAAATTATCAATACAAGTGACTGGAACTGCAAATAATGACAACAATGGCAAAACTGACAGCTTTGGCTCCAAAATCAGCCTGATGAGCAGCTATTCTTCAGCAGAGGCTGTCCTTGACAGTGCTGAACACACCCGACACGCACGCCCTGGCGCCTTCTGCCTCCATCAAGGTTTTCTCTTTTATCATGACATGGGGACTTTCATTTTTCTCTGTTTTGTTTTAAGAAAGAGGGGGGAAAACTCCCACAACCCAGCAGCAGATCGAGCTGACAGTATAAACAGAACCATCAGCGCTTGAAGAGTCAAGAAAAGGAGAAAACTCAAGATTCCCCGGGTCCATTAATTTAGCTGTCAGCTACGCTTTACTCTTTGCGCTCTCATTCTGTGTGGGCCCGGTCGGGATGTCCTGCCGTGGCTGGAACACTACTAATGGCTCCAGCGTACAGCGAGTGCGCCTCACACAGCCTACCGCTCGGTAAACATACTTACTTGTCAGAATGCAGAGCAGGAAGAGGTACTCCGTGTAGGCTATGATGCCTGGGAAGAAAAAAGAAATTAACATTTAAAAATCCAGGAGCACCCCAGGATAAGCATTGTGTCTCTCTGTCTGCGCCGTGTCCACATCACAAGGAGTCCAAAGCCAAAAGTTAGCAGGTACTCATTTTTGGGCCCTATGTGGCGCAATGAGTTGTCTGTGCCCCTCAGAGCTGCTGAATCCCTCCCAAACCCATCTCTCTGACAACCATTTCTCTCCTAACAGCGACATGAATGAGTCCAACCCCATCTGCTGTGATCATCCGTGTATTTGCCGTTTGAATGTCACTTCTGTAGGCAGCTACTTGAAGGATGTGAACCAGCAACATGGTGGTGTCAGACACATAAGCTGTGCTCTGATCCTCCTGTGTCTGTGTCCAAAGAGCTTTGTCTGCTGTTGGTACACTTTTTTTTACTATGAATTTTACTCCAAACATCTCCTAGATAAATAAATGCAAATAAAAATGCAAATCAGGGCTTGAATGCATTTTCTTAATGCTGTCAAGCTCTCTGGGCTGCATGGGTGTGGCTTTGAATCTCTCTGAACCTATTTAAAAAAAATCACGTTTGCTGACTCTCACGGTCACGTTGTGCAGCCGAGGCCGACTGACGCACTTTCACCAGAGGCGAAGCGAAGCCCTGCATTGCATGTTGATAACATCTAAAAAGGTTCCTCTCTACTCATCCCCAGTGTCCTGTGCATCTCGGGCGAGTGACCCAACCGCAAACCCAAACACAATTAGGGCCGACCTGGGGGCCCGCTTGGGAGCCCTCGCTGTTTGTGTAAGGAGGTGTAAAACCATCTCGAGTTGCCTCTCACGCACGGGCCGCACCTCGGTGAGGGCCACCACGGATCCCTTTGTTGTGTGACGGACTGTCGGGAGGGGGGGCTCGGGCCATCCGAAAGCAGCTGTCTGACACACACTGAAAGCATCCCCTGGCTTTTGTGTGGTGGACCGTGAGGGCGACCCCATCACCGATAGCCCCGGGCAGCCGCCCAAACTGACATGGGAGAACGCTTTCAGCTCCAGGGGGAGGAAAAAACGAAAACAAATTGTAATAAATGGGTATTTCAGCTCTCAATGGGCCTTAATGCACCTCAGGCCCTGAAGGTCTGGGACCACCACGATGCCTCCTACTTGCCACTAACATTGCCCCACGTGCACAGGGCTTCAAAGGCGGAGGATATCGCCATGGCAAGCTGAGTCACTGGAGAGTGCTGCACTCCACGGTGATGTGTGTTTACATACTTGTGTAGAGTGGATGGTCCCGCACTAAACCGCATTTCACAGACAGTCGCTTCAAAGCCTTTGGAAGACCTTGACGCTCAAGCGAACGTAGTAACTAAGGTTCCAAACAAACGCCATCGATACCCCAAACGAGTACAGCTCGACCACCAGAGAGCCAAAGACATAGCAAGACAATACGGCGAATTCCTCTGTCTTCTTGGGCCGTGCTAATCCTGCTCCCTGCCTCTACTCCACCGGCTTGGATCTAACAGAGCCGACGTTTCGAAAGGGGGGCTTCTGTTTTTGCCGTGCCGCTTTGTTCGCCGATCAGTCCTGCCACTCGGGGAATCAACATTTCACACCTGGATTAAAGGCCTGAACATGAGCGCTGGCACCCAGCTAAAGAAAACAGTTAAAGAAAGGGGAAGGAACGCGCTTTCCTGGACGAGACTGACATGTGTAGAGAGAGGCCGGCAATTAGCACGTTAGCACGCCCAACGGAGGCCTCACATGCACTGCTCGCCAGGAGCCCTCACTACACATGCTTTTGGCTCACAAAGAGAGAACTTTTCCACACAACGTCAGTACACTGACAAAACAAGGCCCTTGTAAACTGTTTTATTGTACTTGTTCCCACTGTACTGTTTAACGCCTCAATTTCACCAATTCATTTCCAGGCCATCATGCACATAATGGGTTGCACAAGCCTTTATTTGTGTTGGCTACATGAGGTGTTTCTGTGCCATTGACATACAGTAGGTGATGACTGAAGTGCTTAATTTTGTTCACTTTGTTCTCCCTGACAACTCTGCAGAATTCTGGAATATCCCGATGCCATTTTAGAACTTATTAGATGGTAAATACTGATCATACCTATGAAATATTGTAAACTGTTCACTTTCTGTCCTTGGTTTATAAACGTGGATGTATTTGCAATGTCTAACTGTTCTATTTCTGTTCCTGTTTTGCTGTGACTCATTGCTGTTTCACAGTAGTGAGTAGTAGTTAAACTGGGCTCTGCAGAAGTACACTTAAGTGTTGAAGTTATGAGTGAAAACAGCCTGTATGCAGTAAAGTGTCAGTCAGCTTCTGCTGTATTTATTTATGTATGCAATATGCTAATTTTGCTGAGATGATAAGATGCTAACTTTTGACAATGACAGCTTCCACCAAGGAGCCACTTCTGCGGTACCATTAACTGAAATAAAAACGAAACTCCCACCTGACTGAGGATGCAGAGCGATGTCTTTGTTCACACTCTGGGAGTTTAGCTACACGAGCATCCCAGTGTATAATGTTTGCAGAAGTGTGTAGGTGGGGGGTGAGGGCCAAGTCATCGTGTGCGTTTTAGCGTTTTGGTGACATTTTAGCATAAATGGATGTTTTGCAGCTCAGGGTGCATAAAATTATTTCATCATTCAAATGAATGAAAATTATGTTTGTAACTTTTTCATGGAACACATTCCTTTGTAAAGAAGGGATTATAACAGGGTAACTTTCACGATATCAAGTCAGAGTAAGTTCCTTGGTGGGATTCAAACTTGATTCCTATAAGTGCAAGGCGGAAGCGCTAACCACCATGCCATCTGCTGCTTACGTGCTGTGTGCTACACTGTAGAGTTACAAATACATACAATTTTGTGGTGCTATTGGGTGCTCACCGCGATCACGCAGGTTACGGAAAAGTTTTGAAGTTCCCTTCCATACGGGAGGGGTGTCTGACAAGATCTTCTCCAGCTCCTGCAAGGGAATATAGACAAATGTGAGCTGAGCTACACAAACAAACATTCGGAAAGAAGCACTGATGTGTGTGAGTGGAAGCGTCTCAGTGGCCGCAGCGTCTCGAGATGCGACGACCGCGCTCCCCCTTTCATCTCGTGTGTGATGAGAACGCGACAGGACCCGACCTGCTTGCTGAGGGACTTCCACGCCTTCTTGCCTGAAAAAGAAGAGAAGAAGCCATTGTGTAAGGGCTGAGTGCAAAAGCTCACCTTGCTAGAGCTACGTTCTCGGTGAGGTGTAAACATGTCACTCATTTTCAGTCAGTTTTGTACAGAAACCAAGATTCGCCTGCATGTTCAAACCGACTCTGTAGGTAAGGAAAAGGTACAGCCATGTTGCATCTCTGAAGATCACTGATACAGTTATTCTGTGTTAACAGCAAAATATTGAGCTCACAGAGTAGAATGATGGCAAAGGGCAGTTGAAGTGCACAAGCTGGCTTAGAACACAACACAACGACATAAAGTAATGAGATTTGCTCAGTTAATGGGAGTACTGTGTTACCCACTCACTAACAGCCACTGGGGTAAGTGGGAAGGAATTGATACAATCTTTCTTTGGTAGTAAAAACAGACGACAGTCTGACACTGAGCTGAACAAGAGCATCTACAGCGCAGGACAGAATATCCCACATAAGATCATCAAGCCACACAGAATCTGTTTTCCCTTTCAGACAAAGCTGTTTTCTCTGAAGATGGAATCATTCCAAGGAAAAAGGTTTCCCAGACTAGTTCCATGTTTACTAATACTCCATGAAGCAATGGACACTGAGCTGGACATCTGGGTGTCAAGTGAGCGCTTGCAACACTCTTGCAAGAGGGTCTGCAATCTGTTTTAGTTGCTACATATACAGGAACACCACGCTTAATGCTGCCCCGTTCAGGCACAAGTGTACAGGGCACACAGCATTGCATGTCTCCTTTTTTTGCTATTAATACTCCCTTAATCATCCTTCTCGTGGCATCTTTTGGGAGTAAGGGCATTCTTTACTATTTTTATTTTCCTGCACACCCCCCCCCACTCTTGGTGCCCTCCCACATGCATTTCCCTTGTGCAGGCAAATGGGAACAGGTTCTAGCACTTTTTTCACTTATTTTATTGCGGTTTCCTTTCGTCTCTGAGTTTATTGGTACTAACTGGCACAAGGAGCTTGTTGTAGGCACACAATTATTATTACACACTTATTACACTTAATACAACAATTATAATAAAACACACACTGATACACACACACACACGGATGTTGACCAGCTCAGGAAGAGAAGGAAAACTCCTATCATGCCCTCTTTTCCTGTATTTTCACTATCTTTTCTCTATTTCCAGTGTCTCACTACATGTTTTTATGAACATGTACGATACAAAAATAAAGATAAAGAAACAATTTATGTGATTCTGATAGGAAGACTTTCAGTAAAAGTTCATTATTGTTCTACTGCATTTGCATTTTCACTTGTCTAATAGGATATAATCATATAATAACATTGTTTAGCACTGTCTTACTTAGCTCTCTACTATCTAGGAATGAGCTTTTAACATAATACTACTGTATATAATATACTGTACAAATATAAATAATGCAGTTCAGGTGCAACAGATCACTGGCAGTGCCAGGGAAAGCCAGGATTTCTCCTACTTAGATTACAGGTTTTCCTGTATGAATTTGTGCATCTTTTAGAAATAAAATACAATCTCGTATTATGTAAGGGGATTAGAGGTTAATACCTCAGATTGCAGTGGACCTGAGCTCAATCTCTGGGCATCAGACAGTCTGGCTTTACATCCTGAGTGCCTTCTGAGAACCCAGTGACAGACAGAAATCATACAAGGAGCAACTGTGAAAATCTTCCAGACAGAAAACATGCACTCACTCCAAGTGCTGCGAACTTTTGAAGAAACATTTTTTTCCAATCATCTATTTTATTTTCCCCCAGAACTGCATATTTTTTCGCTTATTTTCTAAAATTTATCTGTAAACATGCATTTACGTTACTTTATGTCAGTTATGTGCTTTTTAGTACAGCTATATCTGAGGTTCACACTAACCAGCAAACACTGTAAACAGATGGTTGTCTGTATTAGTTGACATTTATGCTGACTTAGTGGTAAAAGGAGCTTCGAACAAAATGGTTTCCAACCTCAGTCGTCTTCGTAAGCTGAGGTGTCTGTGTACCATCACAAACACAACGATGAGAAAGCCACCTGAGTGAGAACCTAGGAATCCTCGTGGACTGAGGCCAAAATGTGCCTCCAAGCCGGCAAATAGATGCATGAACCTACATGAACCTACAAACACCAAGCTGTCAACATGTGTTTAGAGAACTGCTGGTTTGTGGATGGCCCAGATGTGGTCGACAAACATTTACCCTGAGTCTAAACACGGGCCTGGATTAGCTATCGCCAACGAATCCCCTCTGCTGGGGAAGACCCATAAACGCCCTGAAGGAACCAGAGCTCCACTGGGGTGGAGATCCAAACCACAACCACTGCCAGGCATCTTCTCACACCACAGTGGCTACCAGGACCTGATGGATTCGGAAACATCTCTCCAGAAAGACTGGAAACCTCAGAAACCTGTGACCTGGGCAGGGAAACATGGTGCCATAATGTTGGTCACATTCCAGTGATGATATGAACATTATAGACATTTTTTTAATGTTACTGTCATGTTTGGCCACAAAGAAAAGTGGCTTCATTGCCTGGAAGTGAATTAAGTGTTCTAAGAAGATGATCCTATTAATTCTTTCAAGGCCATTATTGACAAAAGTCAACATAAGGGGTTGGAGGTAGCTGTCCAAAAAAGTCAACAACAATGGGTTGAAGGCTACAATCCATGTTAAACATTCATAAGAGTCGATAAACGTGTGTAATTTAATTTAACCATCAGACGGCCAAGTTTTGAGTCGTTGCAGCCGCTGCTACTCGTCATCAAAAGGGGACAGAAAGGGACCGATGTGTCACAGACGCACAACAGTAGGGCAGATAGGTAAACAGTAGTGCGGGACGCAAAACAACAGCTCTGAGAACAAAACAAAGATCACAGATGACACACTGTCTCGAGTCCTGCAAATTTCATAAAGAAAGCTGTGGATAGTTTGTTCTCTCACCATCTGGCAGTGGAAAAAGGGCATCTCCTAGGACAGTGCCAAACAGGCTGGTTGAGCACCACTTTCCAGCCACATGGGAAAATAAAAATACAAACCTGTCTTTACTGTCTGTAGCGACACAGCAAAAACAGCATCACCAGTACAATGCTTGCCAACAGTGTGCCTTACCCATATCATACTTCAGAATCAGTCTAATAGTGAAGTCTTGACACATTATCATTTTATTTTTCTTTTGCTGTATTTTTTCACGCAATCTATAAAAAACACAAAAATCCATGTATATAGTTTTCTCACGTACAGTGTGTTCTATCATATGTACACTTTTTGTATATTTTACACAATTATTTTCTCCAGATGTTTTTCAAACATTCTCATTCTTTATTTGTTAAAAAAAAAGACACTTCAAAAATTCAGCTGCAAAACAGTTACACAAAACACACCACTACAAGGCCTTCAAAATAAAAATGACCATAAGCCGTAAGAGCCGACTTTGCAGAATTAAACTAAAGCTGTAGTGCCACGGGTTAATGTAGAGGTTCCAGTATGAGTCTTTCAGCAACTTCTACTTTCGTTTATAAAGTTTTTGAGGCATAGTGAATATATTTCATACTCAGGGACTGGAAGAACCAAGGTCAGAGGCTAATAATAGGGCAGTTCTTCTTTGAATTATTTTGTCATAGCTTAAATACAGAGCAAGGAGAAATATGAATATCTGCTGACTTAATGCTGTGCAAAAAACCTGAAATAGAAGTATAACAGCATACAAAATTTTGCCAGTGAGATTAATCGGAAAGTATTCACCTCTAATCTTCTTATCAGCTCCACAGAAGCTGAGTCATACATCTTTAAACAATCAAGAAAAATCACTGCCAGACAAGCACGATGGATCTGCAGGTCACTGCACGACAGCAGGGGGAGGGGAGTACAGATAGTTCCGGAACGGGGTAATGGGCCAGCTCTTACACTCACACACTCACCGCGAGGTTCGCTCATGGTCACCGACTCAAGGAAGTTCTGTGGCGTCATGTACAGCTGTCCCTCATACTCCACGGAGCTGAAGAGGCGGAATCTGTGCTCGTGGGACGACATGTAGACGTCGCCATCATCCAGCTCCATCGCTCGGGCCTACAGGGCAGAGACACGCACAAACACCACGTTGGTTCCCACGGCAACACCAACTGTGAGCTCACATTCAAATACACAGGTGAGGCAAGATCTGGGCGGTGCTGCACCGCGAATCAAACCATGTCCAGGGTTGCAGCACTGGCAGTACAGCGGGGTTAGTGTGTGTGTTAATGTGTTACTGTCTGACAGTGTGTGTTAATGGGTGTCAGCGCGTATGAGTGAGTGCCTTTCCACGCTGCCACATAATAGCTCAATGAAAAAGAACAAACAATCAAGGATTGTGCGTTACAACTATTTAGTCACTCAGGTGATTCTGTCATTTTTAACTTACGCAGTTTGCATCGTGAAGTTGCATAAATGAGGTAGCAAGTGTGGCCTTCGCCTCAAAATCAAACGTCCAGGATTTGAGTCCTACCTCCTGTGGTAGTGTCATTGAGCAAGGCTAAATTTTCATTAAAAGAATAAAAATGACCCTGCTGTATATATGAGTAAATCAGTGCACACTGCTTAATGTACAAACCTCTCACCCTAAGACAAGAGCGATATAGCTCTAGCTACTTGGCATCCCACTCACAAGGGGTCCAACAGCCAAAGTCTGTGGGCATCCAGATTTATACCCAGTGTCATGAAACAAACTTGCTGTGTCCCTCAGAGCTGCTGAATCCCTCCTAAACCGATTTCTTTGACAGCCATTTCTCTCCTGACAGCCACATAAATAAGTCCAACCACACTGCTGTGATCATCTGTGCATTTGTTGTTGCACTGTCACTTCTATAGTCAGCTACTGAAGGGATGTGAACTAGCAACACAGTGGTGTCAGACATAAATACAGATCACCCTGGTGTACACTGCTTAAGAGAAAAGTTTGTTTTTTTATATTTGATAAATAAATTTAAATATGTGGAATGTTGGGTCTCGCCTTTCAGTGATCATTCCAGTTGCTGAGTTTCAGTCCTAAACACTCTGCACTGTGAACTGCTGGGGCACCATGTGGGTGAAACTGTGGCTGAAACTGGGCAGCGACCCCCCGCCCCCAAAGAAACAGCCAGACTGAGTGTCCGCCCTTTTGCAGGCGCCAGCACCATGGGAGGTGCAGCTGGTGGAGCTTTGATTGAGGGACCTGAAAACTGCAAGTTTGAATTACTGTTAGCAGACCCTGCATAGTTACTCTGGTACTCTTTGAATAATGCAGGTAAAGCAGGTAAACAGACACAGGCTCCCTACTCCCCCATGCTGTGGCAGGCTTGGCCACACCCCTTCCTACAGGTACCTTCAAGAGGCTCATACAATGGAAGGGGTTTTACTGAAGGAGAAGGTTACTGTACTGTAATGTTTGTTTCTGTCACTGTACACAGGCAGTTTTCAGTTTATTTGATCTGTAATAATAAACTTATGTATTTAGTTATTGTTGAAAGGCTAGAAGGTGGTGTAGTAGTTGAAGCCACTGCCCTTGGATTCGAACCCCACATCCTGATGTTGTACCTTTGACCAAGACACTTACCCTGAATGGATACAGCAAAAATTACCCAACTGAATAAGATATACATTAATTATTATTTTTACTAATATTATGGGTTAAAACATGGCAAAATGAGTGAAGCTGAACTGCCCGTCATGTCCCCTCCCTGAACATACACCCTGCTGGATGTGACTCAGCTGACCACTGACTCGCTGCTCCGTTCGGCCCGAACTCCACATCAACCAACAACTACCCCCCAGTCCATTTTTTGCTGGGCGGGTGGGGGTGTCCTCATTTCCTTCTATTTCAGCCTTGCTAAGAATAGCCAGGGTTGGGTGCGTTAACCTCGCCACGGCGACAGCCGGGTGATGAGAACGCAAAAAGCGCCGTCTTCAGGATGTAATTAGAGACGATGCTAAAAACAGGAGGGCGGCTCATCACAGGCAGATCTGCAGATTACAGCATTGTGCCGAGTTAAAAATAGACAAACCAAAAAAGTACAAATATGAATATCAACACTTAGTTAATATTAATATTAATGTTTTCCGTCAAATAATACGAATTACAGCGGGAATTTGCAATCCGGGGCAGCAGGTGGCATAACAGAGGCATCACCTTGCGATCAGAAGGTCTTGCTTTGGAAACACACTCCTGAGGCTGTGTCCTTAAGAAAGGTAAAAACACAGTACCTGAGGCAGTAGAAATTACCCAGCTAAATGAAAAGGTAAATCAGTGTGTCAGTGTACAGCCATCACCCTGTGAATGGATGTCAGCTGAATTATTAATAACTAATAGAGACTTCCTGAAGTCTGGCTCTGCGGAGCTCCAGTGTGAGGCACATGTTGTTTGCTGTGTGTGTGTGTGTGTGTGTGTGTGTGTGTGTGTGTGCGCAACAGGCTCCCATGACCATTTTTCTCCCTCAGTGTCATTAATGGCATTACAAAATACTCCAGGAAGTATAGAAGCTGGGTGAGCAACACACTCCTGCGGAGTTGTTTGACTGTGGGTGACATGGTGTGTGTGATGTGTGTGAAGCGCAGCCGGGACACACCCTGCGTATGGAGAGAAACACACACTGCCCACAATGGAAGCCTTTCTGCACCTGGACCCTGTGTGTGTGTGTGTGTGTGTGTGTGTGCGCGCGCGCCCACGGTGCAGACCTACAAAATAAAATAAAATATTTAGGATCCTGTTATGAACTTAGTTCCAAGTTCACCTGGATTCAGCACCAGAGCATCAAGGAGAGCGACAATCCCCCCTCTCTCTCTCTTTCTCTCTCTCTCTCTCTCACACACACACACACACTATAGCAAACACGAAGCCGGGTAAAACACGGTACTGTACCTCGTCTTCGGCCGCCACGGCGGGCAGCTGAGGCAGTCCGAGCCCCTGCCGGTGCGCGAGATCCCGCATCTCGCGGCGCCAGTGCCAAAGGGCGACCCCCCCCGCTGCCACGCACACGGCGGCCACCACGCGCCCCCCGCGCGGCTCCGGGTTCGGGCGCGGCGGTCCGGGGCGCTCCAGGAAGCGCAGTGCGGTCGAGCGGGCGGTCGAGGAAAAGAAACGGCGGACGGCGGCCATTACTGGGTTGCCGAGGGCCCGCTGGTGCTGGTATGATGATGATGGTGATGATGCTGCAGTCCGCGCACCTCGCGAGACGTGGACTGCGGGGCCGCGATTTCGCGCAGCGCGCGTCGCGCCGCTGAAACCGGACGGAGGAACGAAAGCGCAAACGCAGTAAAACACCGCGACACTGACCTATTACGCTAACCCCGCACTGCTAACAGCGAAAACACTGTAACACCGTAAGACAGAGTAAAAGACCGTAACATTCGCCGTGTATCGCCGTAACACTGCAGTGCTAACAGTATTTACACGGTAACATCACAGCACGGACTGTTTTGCGCTGTAGCACTGCAGTACCGACCATACACCGCTGTAACACCATAACTGACAATAACAGTGTGACACCACAGTAAAATACTGCAGCACCGACTATGTAACACTAACTGCAGTACTAGCAATATTGACACCATAACGTTGCAGCACTGACTATATGATATTATAAAACTACAGTAAAATACTATGACACAGATTCTATAACACTGCAGCACTGACTATTATTCCATTCTAGCGCCGTAATAAATCATTGGAGCACTTACTATATGACTGTAAAACCACAGTAAATCATCACAGTACTGAATAAATGACAATAACCTAATAACACCACAGTAAAACAGTAATACTCACTGTATGATACTTGAATACAGTATTACAATATTAACACAATAACACCACAGCACTGACTGTATATCACTAACACCACAGTAAAACACTGCAGTACCAGCCATATGACACTAATACCGCAGCACTCACAGTATGACACTATTGTATAACACTGACTATATAAAATAAACATGCAACGCTGTATGTAAAATTGCAACACTAATAAAATTACACTGCAACTATCCTTGCAAAGCTAACAACTTAATGCTAACACTGACAGGCTGCATCACTGACATTAACAGACTGTAATTAATTCTGGCTTCACAAAGATCATAAAGCACACTTTATTTTTTTCTTCTGTTAATTTACATTTTTTCAATAAATTTATTTTTGATTTTTATTTGAATTTTATATACTTGATTTAAAGGTTTTATACTTTATTTGTAATGTTATATACCTGATTTGTTAATATTATGTAAGTAAAGTGTTCAGTTCTCCATTTAAATTTATTTCTAAGCTTAATATATGTCAACTTAATTTAATTTGCTGTAATTAATTTTTTTAAACTACAGATTTAAATAATAAATGTTGCAGGTTAAAGTTAAAATGTAAACCTTTCTGGGTTCCAGGTCTCAAACCATGAACTTTCCAAAGAATACATTTATCCGGGTACTATAGGCTGCATTTCATTCTGTTTGATATTTGAATGCATTTTATTTGCTTTTATCCAAACCTGTGCTACCATGAATGATTAAACAGAACACATACCAAACAAAGAGTTCTGGAATTTGAATTTCAATCCCACCTCTGCACCCCCACGAGATACTGAGATTTAAGTTAATCAGTCAAATGAATCAACCTTTTCAGTGACTTAGATGAGCAGAAACTGCAGTAACTGCTCAGAAGATGGTGTTGAGATGTTTTCATGAACATTTTGTGACCTGCAGACTGATCCCCCCAACCTCCCTAGGTGAGTTTGAGACACAGAGCCAACATGCTGGTTATTATTTTTAAAGAATAAAGTGAGCACATGTCAGTGTCCAAATGTTTCTGTCCCTCCAAAAGCAGCATCTCTAGCTGCACCTTCTGGCATCTTCTGCAGAGCCTGGCACCAGGCCAACACCTTTACTGTCCACCATCCATCTTCATATGGATTAACGGCCACATTGATTTTCTTTTAAGGTGTTTGGCCAAATCATAAATACTAATGAGGCTGGGGATCTGCAAGGGGAGGGAGGGGGTCATGTGTCAGGATGGCATCTGCAGAAATTTCTGCTGACAAATGACCAGTGCGGTGGACACAGGGGGTTGACAGCCTGGTGAGGAAGCCCTGCAGGAACTGCTGTGGAATGGCAGAAGCACAGCTTGCAGGGAGTGCGAACATATAAATAGATAAATGAAAACATGACATGGCAGAGGTGTGACTGGCTGCTGTGTCCAGTTTTGGAGAAGACTGCGGGGGGCCACCAGGTTTCACCCTCTTATCTCACTCAGGTGCTGATCTTATTAGCGGGTTGTTTCTGCTGCTTGATGATTGTTTATCATGAGCCTCCTTGTCCATTGATCAAGCCCCCCCCCAGCTCTATTGTACTGTACCGTACTGATACTGTACATGTCACTGACTACCCGGGGGGGCTAATGAAGCCGGTTTCTCCTCTTTGTGTGGCTGATAAGTCATCATCCTGGTTTCACTACTTTGATCACAACTCTTTGATTTTTTTGAGTCTTCCATTAGAGGAGGCGTTGTTCAAAAGGGGTGTGTATGTGTGTGTGTGTGTGTGTGTGTGTGTCTGTGTGTGTGTGTGTGAAAGAGACTTGCCACTGCCAGCATCTGTACAGATGCCCTCCTCCCATGTCTGCGATGCTCTCCGAGACCTACGTTGGACTGCACCACGTGACAGGGTTACAGCAGCACTGGGGTCATGTGAGTCACACCTGTAGGTGAACGTGAAGGGAGGGGGTGGGGGACGAGGATGGGGATGGGGATTTCGGTCCCGCTCTGAGCAGTTTGATTTGGCACAAGTTCCCCTGAGAAGCCTTTGATTGTCTGAGGTTCCTCTTCCTATTTAAGTTCAACACACTCATCCCAGCACTGTGGAGTTTTGTGTGTTCTTCTGCAATGTCAGCTCTTAATGTCCTCTATCCAGATGTCCCATCACCAAAAGTCCCATCTCCAGATGTCCCATCTCCAATGTCCAGATGCATCCTCATTCATCACCCCTGGAGGCACTCGAGGTTTCAGCTCAGAGATCATCACGAAACTGAGCGGTGTGTGTGTGTGTGTGTGTGTGTGTGTGTGTGTGTGTGTGTGTGTGTGTGTGTGTGTGTGTGTGTGTGGTTCTGATGGGCACCCCCCCACACACACACACACCACGGACACCCTTTTCCTTCGTGCCCGACGCCCACCCCCACCTCCAAAGCGCGCATCGTCGTCCAGGTGAGAAGTTCACATCAAAGTCGGCGAACGCGCAGGAACCCACGAGTTTCGGCCGAGCCTCATTAGCATACGGACCGAGCACATTTGCATAGCGCGCGTACTTAAAGAGTGGGCGCGGGGTGACCGCTTCATTCCGCGGGAGCGCGCGCTGTCTCACGGATCAGCACGGGATCGACACGCGGACTCGGCTCCCCTGGCGGCCATGGCTCCGGTGAACGACGTGGGCACCTTCTTCCAGGGGCTGGACGGCGCGGCGCTGGCGCCCACCGGGGCGACGATGCCGCTGCTGCATGAGCGACTGTGGCGCAGCGCGGCGCCGGACCTGGCGCACCTGGAAGGCGTGTTGCGCAGGCGGCAGCTCTACTGCAGGACGGGCTTCCACCTGGAGATCCTGCCGGACGGCACGGTACGAGGCACAAGGAAGGACCACAGCCGTTTCGGTGAGTGCAGAGCCAGCGGGCCACCCCGCCTTACCCCATCCGTTTGCCCCAATTTCCCCCGTGGAAATTCACCGCGCGTCTATTTACTGCAACTTCACACGCATCCGTTACTTTACGCGCGTATTTCGCTTTAAATGTCATTCCTTTCTTGTTTGCATTTATTTCCCGATCCTCATTTGTGGCATTTATGCCTTTATGGACCTTTAAATGCTCGTTCTTTAGCGTTACTATGCGTTTATATAGTGGAACTGTAAATACTCGTTTATTACAAGTGATGCGGTGTTATTTGCTTTATGCAAGAAATAACTTTAAAGTAAATTTTAAGACTCATTTCGCGACGTTTATGCATTTTAACTGAATTGCTAAGCCGTTACCATTTATACATTTATTTAACGTGCTTTTAATCATTTATAATATTTGTGACTTATTCCAGTATCTATTTATCTGTCTGTCGGTCTGCTTGTTTGTTTGTCTGTACTCTGCTCCACAACGTCTCAAGTGATGTGAAAGTGTGTGTGTGTGTGTGTGTGTGTGTGTGTGTGTGTGTGTGTGAAGTCCAGGCACTAAATCACAGCTCCTTCCTCCCACAGGTATCCTGGAGTTCATCAGCCTGGCTGTGGGATTGGTCAGCATTCGTGGAGTGGACAGTGGCCTGTACTTGGGCATGAACGACCGAGGCGAACTCTATGGCTCTGTAAGTACAATATGGTACCACATCCGTGTGGTAAAATCAGTTTCATAAAAATCATGGACCAAAATTTCTAAAACTGTTCTGATTTTATCCTATTCTCCAGTACCTGTGGCAGCCAGTAGATGGCGCACCACTTGCTCCGCTGTGCTGAGTTCTGTTTTGTCCAGTGTTGTGTTTTTGTGACTGTGGTTCTGACCGGCTCTGCCTCTGCCTGCTCTGCTTCCCGCAGGACAAGCTGACTGCCGAGTGCATCTTCCGTGAGCAATTTGAAGAAAACTGGTACAACACCTACTCGTCCAACCTGTACCGGCACGGTGACCGTGGCACCTTTTACTTCGTAGCCCTTAACAAAGATGGCTCATCGAGGGACGGCGCAAGGTCACGGCGCCACCAACGCTTCACGCATTTTCTCCCGAGGCCCGTGGACCCCGATCGGGTGCCGGAGCTATATGCTGACATCCTAGGACCCAGCTGAGGCGGTGGCGATGATGACGGTGGCTTTGTGGTTGCCGTAGTAATCTGGGATGGGGGCACCTTGACTCCGCAGGGTATCTGAAGGCCGAGTATGATGGGCAAGGTGGGAGAGGGACAGGAGATGAAGGCAGGGGTTGTAGATTAGACTGGAATGAGCTTGGGCTGCGAAGACAGCAACGCTGGAGGACTGGACAGTGGACATTTTGCATTGAGCTCCAAATGTGTCTTTGGGTGGCTTTTTTTGGGACTCAAACGTGAGCTGCAATACAACCCCATGTGGGCCGGACTTTGACCTCAGTGCCTCATGGGAGGACAGAAAAGAGGCACCTCTACTGGACTGTCCTTTCCCATTTTTTGTTTTTATTTTTCCTTTGGTATCGTGGATGTGGACAGTGGAGGTGGACTGTTGCTTGACGGCCCCAGGAGAACTGTGAAGGAATCGTACTGAAGAGACCCGACACCTGGCGGGACTATGCAAAGGACTCTGGGAAATTCCCTGAGAGCCTCTCACAGATGTTATCATTTCAAAGGCTTCTATTTATACTTTTTTCTTCCCCTCTGGACATACATATTTATTTTGGATATTTATTTATTTGAGAATATATTTTTTGCAGATAAATATTCAAAATGAACAAAAAAAAAAGTTTGAGGAGAGAACTTGTTTTATGCCAGTGTTTCATGTGGACAGTGTGAGGATGAGCAGCACGTTTGCCCCCGTGCAACGGAAGCTGTGCTATTTTTTTTCTTGTTTTTGCCGATGGATTGTGCCTTCTTGCCCTGTGAGATGAAAGGATCTTGTGGAGCGCGAGATGCTTTTGTTTCGGAAATAAAACCTCTTTGACTATTGTAACCTGCTTGTTTCCTTTTTAAAAATCACCAAATAATATCATTGAATTGCAAGCAGTTCAGTCCAGTGTGTTTTCAGCTCAGCATGCTGGGAAAGACACATTTAATGTGTTTAATTAATGTTACATAATAAAGGCAGCATGGGGGGGGCACTGCTGCTTCACAGTTCCTGAGTTGCGATTTTGGATGTCTTGCTCAGTCTGTATGGTTGGGGGGTTTCCTGCTACAGTCTGAAGATGAGTGTTTCAGCCGCTTTGGTCACTCTGCGTTCACTCAAGTTTGTGTGACTGTGGAGTGAGTGAGTGTGTATTTTGGCCTGCGATTGACCGGTGTCCCATCACGCCTCAGGCTCCCAGGATGAACTCTGGACTACAGTGGCACAGTGCTGGACAGACGGGTGGAATATTAAATAACCATTTAATACTCTATACTGGCTGAAATTCCCAGGCTTTGTTTTGGGGCTGAAATTCAAAGACTAAAAAACTGGGTTTAATTTTTCTTAAATAATACCTGGGGGGGGTGGGGGGTCCACAGCAGGCGCCACAGGGCAGGAGTTCACACCTGTTCTGACATTGTCAGCCCAGACAGTGCACCAAGATGCCATGCCATTTCCCAAGCAGGCAGTCTGTGAAGAAAGTGGATGGCTGGGGACCCTGCTGATCCAGAGCTCGCCAGGGCAGCACAGATTTGGGGCTCAATTTCAAGGTGTGAGTGTGTGAGTTTGTGAGTGTGACAGGTGTGTTACAATGCCCCTCAGAGACCTCAAGAGGAACTGAGAGCAGGATGGGGACTTCCTTCTCAAGGTTGCAACTGGATGTCTTGCCACCTGCATGGAGGGGACACAGCAGCAGGTGAGCAATCCAGGGGCATTAGTTTGGCTCCCAAGGTGCTGAGCACATGGCCACCCTGTGATCTCACCATCTCTCTGATGGAGAGCCAGGGAAAGGGCAGGGCCTAACTGCTGCCAGCTCTCTTGTACATCCGCCTTGTCTTTCTCTGTCTCTCTCTCTCTCTCTCTCTCACACACACACACACACACACACACACACACACACACACACTGGGGCTTTCCCCAAGTAAAAAAAAATCCCGCATGGCAGGTTGGGGGAGGGGGTGAAACAACAATGAAATGGTAAAATCCAGGTGTTCTTCACTTTTTAAAGGGCACAGTAAAAACAGGGACTTTTTTTTTCCTCATCGAGGTGCATCCATCCACTGAGCTCACGCAGGACGCATGTGACCTGCGGGTGGGCGATAAGGTGGGTACCAGTAGTGCGAGGCCCCCTGTAGCACGACTCTGTCACCACAACCTGGGAAGCACACTCACAAACACAAGAGAGACATGGAGTCCGCTCTTCGCAGCACTCAACACGGGAAAGACACGTGGCAGTTATGCAGTTTTTGTAATTTTTTTAGAAAAATCTCTATCTGATGGCAGCTTCAGGGTTAAGTGATATAAGATCACAGTTTTATGGTTACATTTCAAGGATATTTATTTTCTGAAGTTACTCACAGTCTGAGCATCTTTACACCCTCTCTGGTGTATGTTTGCATGTGTTTACAGTTCAGTCAGATGTTGCAGGTGTGTGTATGTGTGTTTGATCTACTCAGATGGAACAGGTGAGTTGTTTGAGTAAGTGGTCCAGATTTCCCATCTGATCTCCTGCCCTGCTACCTGTGCTGGGGTGAGGAGCACACACCTGGACCACTAGCTTTATAAAGAGTAAGCACCACCAAATTTGCCAGAAGTGTGTACTGGTGACTAGATTGCCCAGTGAACGTGTGTGTGTGTGTGTGTGTGTGTGTGTGTGTGTGTGTGTTTTGTACATTCTTTTCCTTTAAAACCAATCTTTCAGAGCTACAAATAATTTTTGGTAAATTATTTATTTATTACTTTTCGTATATTGGACACTGCATATATGATTTTTTTTCAGTTCTGAGAAAAGAGCAAAGTTCTCAGTATTTTTTCACTACCTAAGACAGAAGAAGAGAAAAAATATGGTAAAAGGCAATTCCTTTATAGCAATATGCTTATAAAAAAGACAGAAAATACTTAAATTAAAAATACAAAAAATAAAAAGTTTAATAAAAGGTCTTTTTGTCCAGTATATTGCACATTTGGGACCTCCTGAGTACAAAGACTGAAATGCTATGAAAAGTATAACATAACATCTAGACACCTGTGTGTGTTCAGATTGTCATCACACTGCACACACACTGGCACCACAGCAAACCCCCCCGTGCAGTTGGACCCCTATGCACTGCATACCCTGGGACCCTGAGAACACACTGGATGCTCTGTTAGAAGGCTGCAGTGAGGACAGTCCTCTGGTTTGCTGGCAGGAGGGGGCCACAGAATGGGCTGCTGCAAGAGATGGATGGTGGCTGTCGGTGTGCCCCCCCGGGATGCATTTCTCCATCCACCACTAATTCACATGGCTTACTAGGTGTGCGTCTCATATCGATGCTATGGATCACATCCAGAGCGGCCCCTTAAATTGTTAATGGGACCCGTAAAGCTGAAGAAGAGTGTGTGTCAGCCTTTGTTCTCCCTCCCTGAAAACACAGTGTTCCCAGGAGCCACTGGCATCAGTCATCTCCTCTTAACATTTATTAAACAAAACAGCAGTTAAGGACATGTTTGTTACCTGAATGCTTTGAATGAGTTCAAAGCTCAGGGGGCACCCGTTGTACTTTTGGAAAAGCTACTTAACCTAATTTGTTCTCTTAAAATACCCGCCTGTTTTCGTGGGGTTAGTAAATTGTTTAGTGCCAGCCAAGGTAACAAAATGGAAAAAATTCAAATTTTCTTTATAGGTACTAACCCCTATATAAACATTGAAACCTTGAATACTCGTGCGCTTGGTTAATTTCTGTTTTATACTTTTATAGTTCAAAATTGATTTGAATACATTTTTTTGCACTTTGACATTAAAGAGAATCTGTCTGTTGATCTGTGTGAAAAAAGACCAATATAATCTATTACAGTAAGTTTGTAAACCAAGAGAAAGCCTGAAGTATGTGTGAATACTTCTAATGCACATCCAGTTTTGAGTGAGAGCTGGAGATGGGAACACACCAGGTAACATCAAGTACTGTGAGACACTGACTGAGATGAATAATCATTTAAGTACTTACAACCCAGGTGTCTTAAACTGGCAGGTTATTCAACATAGTGACAGGCGATAGAAGCATCCAGAAGAGATCCCACTCGACACCCTAGACAGCTGATCACTTTGCTGAAGGCCATTGATCTGTCGCACATCTGCTCCACCATTGGCCGAAACTGTTCAAGTGACCTTAACTGTGTATTGGCAAGAATGGATTTATGGCGGACACACCGGAGTGCACCACGGGGGGTCTGTGATCAGCTCAGGGCCCATTGTCTGGGGACAGCCGCAAACCTCCGGGTTTCTCTCCCAAATTACTTTCTGCTGGTTGGCTAGTAGGATGTAGTTGGATCATTGATCCCCAAGTATTGATGAGTTTAAGTTATAAAAAAAGGCCAGACTCGCACTCAATCCACATGATCGTGTGCGAACCCCATCCCCACCGAAACCGACCGTGACCTGAGTGAAACCTGCCCTGATCAAAGGATTACAGCAACAATGTGGGAGAGATCGTATTAACTAGGCTGATGTTAAAACCGGGGGCAAAACTGAGCACTGAAACTGGTCTGACGGCCATCGCGGCTGTTAGCTTCATAATAATGCTCCACAACACTTGAGACACAGGGGCACCGCACTGTTAGGATGGGGTTATGGGACAGTTACCCCAAGTTTGGACCTCCTGGGGTCACACTGAAGTCACAGCTATCTCTGGCACCGGACATGGGTTTGAACTGTCCACCCCCAAAAAGGCTGAAGTGTGGCCTTGAGACCACAATGGGTACTAGCAAGCTGGCGGAAATTCAGATTCTGTGGCTGGTTAACTCCTTACGGCACCAAAAATAATCAGCATCCATTCACACGCAGAGGTTTACCCGAATCAAGGATACAACAGCAAGAAGTGAGATTTAAACCTACAACCATTACATCCCAGGTTGAGAGTAGCCCTATCCACAACACCTGCTGCTCACAAAGTGAAAAGGTGACTGAAAACAGCAATCCTTCAGGAGCGAGATCAGCTTATTAAATTCATAATACAGTTTTGTTATTAAAACAATTAATAATTCTCTTTATTTATAAATAAAACACAGGTGGGACTTTGTAAGAGCAGCCAGCAGGAGTTGAGTTTACCTTTTGTCACCGCCCTGGAGGCCAGTGAAGCATCAGGGTGTCTGCGGACTCAACTGTGACATGATTTTGGCCTCAGAGAATCCTATTGGTTGCAGAACCAAGACAGGAGGTGATGATGCGCCTGTGTTTTGTGCTCTGGGCCCAGTGATGTCAGGGGGGCACGAGGGATGTGACTAAGAAACAGTCAGGAGGGTCACAGTGCACATCAAAGGGGACACGGACCACACCTGTCTGTGACTCGCTTGAACCACAGTGCCTGGATGGAGGTGTGAGAGAAGCTGAGGACGAGCGGGGTGCGATCCCATCCCCAATGCTGACAGGGCCGCATGATGTGCACATCAAAGCCTGCCGTCCTTTTTGGAACGGAAACACCACCGCCCCATGCGGAAAAACAACCCGAGGCCAGGATGGGGGCCTGGAGCTCTGAGAGCCGCCCCTCGAACCTGACTGCTGACAGACAGGGGGTGGGGTGGGGTGGGGTGGGGTGTGGTGCGGTGTGGTGCGGTGGGGAGGTCCCAGGGGGCAGGGCAGAATTGCAGCATTTGCACCACTAGGCTACTGACCCTTGCTGTGTGTTGTCTGCCCACAATGTGTCACTCCAGAACCCAACCTCCAGCCAGACCCCGAGGCCTTGGATGGCGCCCCTCACCCTCACCCAAAATAGAGATGCCACAGATGCTGGGAGCTGCAGGATCATCTACAGGCTGCAGACTCGGGTCACGAACATCTCAGTTCCTGGACAGTCAGGACCAGGAGTCTCTTCATAACTAAGTTAATAATATAGATTCACCTTCATTATTTGCAGCCTCTGCTGGGGTCCCCTTACTATCACCTGTCCACTTGGTGTGGAAACACCTGCGTCATGTTTGCTCCCTTACAGAAGAAAATGTAGTTAAAAACAAGCAAACCGGGATGTTTGTTTCTGAAATTTTGCGACGGAATGGCTCATTTCTGACTAATGCCTTCACTTCACTCTGTGTCCCACCCGACCCATTTGTGACCATCGTGTTTCTGCACCGCTGCTGCGTAGCTCTGATGTTTGTCGTGTACAACGTGCAACAGGGGGACGCCGCCAGGGCCCCCAGCTTCTCATTGATCTCACCTGCAGGAAATTTCCCACCCGTGATGCTCAGGCACCTGCAGGTTACGACGTTCGTCTCGGACGCAACTCGGATTCTCATTGGTTGGCGGACGGCGCCCGGCTCGTTTTGATTGGTCGCTGCCGGGAGTGCTGCCATCCCAACCTGCAGCGTGACCTGAACATCTCCTGTTCTCGCCGTGCGTTTCTGAAGCACCTTTGCAGTTTTTGAACAACTTTATTTCCTTCTTGTTGAAAAAAAAACAGGTGGCGCTCCTTGAGCTCTAACAGTTCATTGAGAACGGGGGTGGGGGGGGGGGTGTTGCTGTGTTTTTCTGATCCTCCCTAGCTTACTTCTGAACACCAGGGTAAAAACAGAGCCCTGTGGGCATGAGTTCAAACTCCGTATCATAAATCTGTGACTCAGACAAGCTGCTTCAATGCGGACAAAATTGGAGAGCAGGTGAAGGTGCTTTGATACAGTGGGGATTTCCGTCACCTTCCGCATGACAGCAACGCGCGGCGCTTTCTTGTGTCAAAGCCCTCATCCCTCTGATGTGCGAACATGGCGCACGCCGCCCCTTAGATGTGGCCCCCGCGACTAATGACGGAAGATTAACTCTCTGAGCTGTACCTCTAAAGGCCAGCAGGTGGCTTTTCTTTTAAAGAGCGGGTTTTGCATCCAGAAGGGTATGGGATCAAGTTCCTACTTGTACCTTCATGCAGGGAGCTTAGTTCAGCTGGTTGAGCAAAACAACCAGAGCTACTAATGTGAATATAAAACAAAGGGGTAATTTCTTTGAACAATAACCTTCCACTTAGTGTGGTGTTGGCTTTTGGGGGTCTTCATACGATCAAATTATTTTGATTTGTTATTTGGCTCACATACAGGGATACTTTGCACGAGATGAAGGAAGAGCTAACAAGGTTGCAAAATGTCTGGCGGATGACAGTCTGGGATGTAGCGGGAGATTAGAGGAGCAGAGAAGCTCCCTGAGATGCAGTTCTCTGAAGACACAAACCACGCTGAATTAATGGGCAGAGAGGAGAAGAAGTGGTCAGAAACCTTCTGCAAATCATATAATCAGACTATGATTTAATTGAATTATTTTGAGAGACACGTTTCTGGCGAGAGGAGGACACAGGCAGAAAGGTCTCGCCACTATTACTGTCTTCTCTGCTGAGATCTGCATTTTCCTGATCAGCAGGTTCTTCAGTAAGAGCTTTTTCTCACATGTTAGCAGGCTGTGGAATTATGCCATCATAGGGACTGATCACCACCCCACCACTGACAGCACCATCGCCACTGACTTTTTGCGCTCATTTTTCTAACTTAACAACTTAACTTATTATCCTTAAGTCTATTATACATTTATCTACTGTATGTATCTGTAGGTAGCTATCTGTTTACCTACTTATTACCCCTCAATTTGACTTTGTCTTATATTTGTTTAGTGTACTGTAATCTTGAAGAAACTACATTTTGTTCTCACTTGGACATCTGAAAAAGGGCCAAATGACAAAGTGAACCTCAAACCTGGAAACCATACAGCAATAAATCGTGCAGGAACCAAGGCGGCCACCAGGGGGCAGCACCGCAGCCTCCCACACAACTGCTCTTCCTGTCTGGCATTTGCATCCTCACGTTCAGCCGTGATTTTTATGTCGCATTTGTGTATTTGTTCACACATGATGGCCAATTCAGAGTCACAAACAGACATATATGCACTAGTACAGATCAATCCAAGACAGAACCTGCTTGTTTATGTTGCGGTAGGATAACTAATGAAGAATCTGTGTCTTCAAGCCTCCTGACTGGCCTCCTTGTGACATCGGGTTTGCCGTCTTTATTGTTTGCCACGGTGGTCCTTGTCCGGATGCGGGGGGACGGGGGGGTAGACACACACTTGTGACTGCTGATACTCTGTTGTGTAGCTCAGGCCATTATGTGTGTCTGAGCCCCAAACAGTTTTGTGCTTCTGCCAGACCCCTCCGCCCGTGTTGTCGAGGCCCCCGGCACCCAGTGACTTCGCCCAAACGCTTCCATTTTGGCCCGCAAGAAGGGAGCGTCGCTGCAGCTACACGGGGCTTTAATCGGCGCTGAGTGGTAACACAAACCGAGCTGCGGTTCTCAGCCACGCGGTCACGTAAACGGCAGAACGACAGCGCATCTGTAGGGGGTGGGAGTGCTGAAAGTTCCGGAAGCTGTGCTTTTATGTCCCGCGATGCAACATCTGAATGAGCATGGGACCTGAGGGGGGGCCCATGTGCTCACGCAGGAGGGCCACCTGACCGCTTGACCTCAGAATACTACCTTAACATGAGCACTTGCATACATGCGTGTCACAACGATGACAGGTGACGGAATCCAATGTGGCCGAGTGATGATGTCCCTGACTGGTTGTGTTTGTTCCCCAGCTGGGGGGGGGTTTCCAGTGAACCTGCCGAAGTGATGATGATGATGATGATGATGATGATGATGATGTAAAAGCCCAAAGCCAAACTACAGCCCCCGTAGGCGCTAATCTCCTCTTCCACGGAGGCTCAGGTGCTACCCATGTCCATCTGTGTGACGGTGCCACCTTGTGGTCACTATCTTGGGGCTCAGCACGCGCACAAATTATATTGAGTCAAACGCTGGTAACCAACCATCCCTTTGCTACTCGGAAACTACTGGAAGCCTCACTCACAGCCGAAACACGCAAGGAACCGAGCCACTGATGAAATAATAGCAAAGAAATCCAAGCACGTTGTTCGGCTCTTCAACTTACAAAACACAGCTGTTCAGCCGTTTGACGTGCTTGCAGCTGCAAACGCCATTTTTTACACCCAGGTGGAACAGCATTGCGAATCGCTCAGAAATTATCGTGTAAAGTGACAAGCTAACTTTTCGGATATGTTTGTATCATTCGTTGTTGTCCATCATCGCAGATCATGGCTGATACACCCCCCTTCTAAGGACTGAGCTGAGCTGTTTCGGCCGCACTCGTGCAGCAGACAAACGCATTCTAGACGATCATGTGACTTCCACTTTGTGGCCACAGTTTGGGGAAGAAGAAGCTCCTTTCCTGCTCCAGCATGACTGTGCCTCCCCCCCAAGCACAAATCGAGCTCCATAAACACAGTTTGCCCAGGTTGGTGGGCCAGCGCTAGTGACCCTGATTCCAACATTTACACCTTTTTTATTTATCTGACACTTTTCTATTACAAAGTGCACTACTTACACTGATTTACTCATTTGTACAGCAGGGTAATTTTTACCGCATCAGATCAAGATACTTTGATCAGGATATGCGATTCAGACCTGGGTCCTCTGAGTGAAACGGCAGTGTTTTTAACCACTGCACCGCCTGCTGGCCTACATAACAATACTTTTCTTTGTAGGATGCAGATGAGCTAATGTGAAGTTTTATCTACTTCCTCAAGTTTCTTGGAAACTCAAAATGGGTCCCGCTGGGAGAAGGTGTGGACCTCTGATATTTGGGGATTCGATTTCCCGCCGTGCGTCACACCCTGCGGAGGGGAGAGGGAAGACGTCTTGCCCTCTTCAGGAAGCAGCCACGGACTCGACCCGGGAGTCTCAGTGAAGGCGATCATTGTTTGCCGTTTCCTGCCAGTTGCGCTCTAAAGGAAGAAGAAGAAAGGGCAACCCCGCCTCCCCTCACAGCAGCCTGCAAATGGCATCTAGTTTGACCCCCCCATCCTGGTCAACCTGGAGACGGCTTCTCTGTGTGGTTGAAATGTTGCCATGGCAACCAACTTTGGCCGTGGTCCACGACCCCCGGAGGACCGACCAAGGTTCACACAGATGGTTCGCAGCTATGTGTAGTCGAACAGAGTGGGAGCAGGGAGAACCTTCTAGAAAGGCTTGGTCCTCTGATGCCACCCCAGCGGAGGACTGGGAGGAGGGGGTCAGGGTTACTGTATACCGTTTACTTCATCGGTTCCAGGGGCAAAAAGGCTCCGAGATCATCTGAGATCAGAGTTCCTTAACCGCCCTCATTTTAACATGCAAAGGAGCCCCATTATGACTGTGCGCTACTATTAAACAAGCAGCCTAGTTTGTAAACTTGAGCCATTTAACATGACTGTATGACCGGCTGTGATCTGGCTTCTTTCCAAGCCCCCTGCAGCGCAGGTTTATTTAACCTGGACCCCCCCCCCGCACCCCCATCCGACCAACTAATTAATTCATTTTAATTTTCACCTGTTTGAATTATTCAGGTAACTCACGGCTACGCGGTATGAAAAGGGAGCCAAACCGGTGTCGTGCGTTCTGTCTGCAGCGCGAGCCGGATTGGTGACCGCTGACCGCAGAGTGGACGCAGGTCCGAAGGGGGCGCCGTCGAGCCGCGTTTCGATGCTAAATAGTCTGTTGATGGTCCGAGTGACATTTCCAGCTCCAGCCTGGTGTCACTCTGCCTACAGATAGGTCATCGCCATTGTTAATCGTAACAATTGCTGTTATTTACATGACGCTTTTTTCCGAAGCAGCTTAAAGCGTGACATTCATACACTGAGCTGGTTACTCTGATTCACTTACAGCAGGGTGATTTTTATTGCATCTAAGAGGGAAGCTATAGATGCTTTGGAGGGGATGAAGGCGCAACCGTCCTCTTTCCTCCGTGCGCTTTTTTAACAGCGCCGCCTGGTGGTGCTTCGGTGTTTCTCTTCCAGCGCGAGTGGCCTCTTTTGTTTGCGGGGGTGGGGGTGTTTGGTGCTGCTGGGAATCTGTGGACGACCCCCCAGGAACAATGGCTGACTGTCACAATGCAGCGGGAGGAAATACCCAGCATCCTGCCAACTTGTCCCATCACGTCGGGAGGCCTCTGTCTTCCTTCCGCAGGGCAAGATGAGACAGCACCGTGGTGCAACAGTGTAAAGCAAAGTAAATGCTTTAACCGGCGGCTGATGGACGCTGAATGGAGTTACAGGCAGAACCACACCTTCTGCACCTCGTATCCGTCGTCCTCGGCAACGACTCCGCCCTCCGATATCAGTAACTTCTTCCTAATTTCAAGCACCTGCTAGCGCCCCCTGCTGGCCCCCAGTCGCTTCTCTATAAAAGCTATCGAGCTACAGGCCGCACCTTTGTTCCCCTGCAGGGGGCAGTGCAACACAGAGCATCCATGCAACGGCCATGAGAATTAAATTGGCACCAGCGAGATTATACTCTCTTCTTGGTGGGGCCATACATCTCAGCGACAGGCTGCTAATTCTAGATTTATGAGCATAAAAGAGAACAAGTAAATACATCATGTTTATCTTTTTTTGGCTCCTTTGAAAATGGAGAGCTTAAAGTTGTTACACCAGCGCCTCTAAATACCGTATTTAAGTGCCATTTGGAGATATTAAAGCTGCACCTTTCTGCTGCTTGCGTGGCTTTGTTACAGCAGTCTTTCTTACTCTACTGACTGTCATCGGTCAGTGTACTTTTACCCAATCCTTACTCCGGTCCACCCGTTTTTGCACATCACACGGCAGCACCAGGCTGCAATGGCACCTCCAGCTGCGAAGTTGGTGTCAGTAAAATGTTGAATATTGAAATGCACCGCGAATAAGAACAAAGCATCCTTGCAAAGGTAGACCCCCGTGTGTTTCACCGAAGGTCTTCACGGTAATTGTAACACCGTGGTAAACTTTACATCAAAGCACGATCACGTGCTGCAACACGACTGACATGAATGTTGCTCTGAAACCCGATATAAGTGCTTGTGGAGATGTTCTTCTTGCCAGTAACACGACAGCCATCTTCACTCGCAGCCCCGGATTAACACAGATTTAGAGAACAGATGTTCTTGTTCGAGTTCCAACGGAGAAATGCAAGCCGCTACTACGGCGCGTAGTGACCGTGTTTCCCAGACGGACAGCTCAGCGGAAGCTCTGCGGGGTGTAAAATTCCAGGAGGAGATGGTACGGAACCGGACCTGGACCGAGCAGGGAACCGCCTTTCCCTCAGTCCCTCTCACTGTAACACCGGGACAGGAAAAATGTGATGGATATGAGCTGTGGCATTCTGAAGCAATTTCCATTTGTTTTCTCAGACAGAGCAAGGTGTGCCCGTGTGAATCCCTCATACAGAATTCATTATGGTGGCGGACGTGAGCCGACTGCCAAACCCGCTCGGGCTCCGGCTGCCAGGCCCGTCTCATATTCCATAACAAAGGCTCCTCGTCGAGGGAAGCCGGGCCGGGCCGGGGGCGGAAAGGTCAGCCTCGCCACCGACAGTCGCCACCGACAATCGGCACGTTCGCACAAGACGAACGCGACCTTGTCGCCAGTTAAAGGTCATTATGTTCCGCGGGACTGAAAAGGCCATTCTTCAGCAAAGAAAGTGCCAGAAGTCAAGACCAAACATGCAACCTTTGCCCCAGAGCTGTACAGCAAGCGTACGTTCAGCATGGAGAATCACGTTTAGCGGCCGCTTCCTTGCCTCGGCGATTCCCCTTCCATCCCGACAGCGACTGGGTCCGGCATCTTTGCGTTGGGTTTTTGTTTTCATTTTGAGAACCGGCTTAACCTCCCGATGTTCTTCGTGCCCTTGAAGCAATCCGTACGTTTTCATCCCCGGGTGCGGTCGACAAGCGAGCGCCGGCCGTCAGCCTCAATTTACGGGCGGCCGCGAGCCCTTTCCGCCGCTAGTTTGCCGCCCGCGAAGAAGACGAAGCTCGGGCGGTAATGAGAATGAACAAGGGCGACGCGAGCTACCGCGAGCGCCGAGTACGCGGCCCGGAACCCGGGAGCCGCGCTTGGATCAATTACGCGGCCACCTTCGGTCATCCCAATTATCCGCCCCGACGGCGGCCGCTTCATCATTTATTCCGCGGCTGCATTTTGTGCACCTGCTTTATTTTATTTCTTGCTTAGGCAAACATTCGTGTTTTATGCCCCGGCGCATCCAAAGGTGCGATTCGGAATATGCGCTTGGCTCGGGGGCTTGCGTTAGGAGCTAACCCTACAACCCTCAGGCAGAAGGGTTCCCATCCTTTAGCCGGCGTGAAACCTGCAGTCACTTAATTGATTCGGAAAAATTTTCGTTCGCACAATTATTAGAGGAAACGCCGCACGAAAAATGGCATTGTGCAAAAAAAAAAAAAAAAGACATACCGGTGTGATTTTATATGATCTTGTTCTAGCCCGAGGCCTAGGGTGAGGAAGCACAACCCTTGAGAAAGTCATGAAAAATTACCCCTTGTGCTTCTCGGAAGCTCAGACTCCATTTTCCTGTAATTGAAATGTGCCCATCTGGGGGCCGACTTGCCAGACAGGAATAGCATCTTAAAGGAACTCGAGTCTAATAAGTACACTGCAGCATTTCTAATAGTCTCTAACAGTTTTTGGTGCATCTTCCCACTTCCTAGCCGCAGGTTGCTGTGCACTCCTATGTGTGCGCGCGCGCGCGTGCTCGTGCACATTTTGGTCTGGAGTTATAGGTGCTTGTAAACATTTGCATCTAACATTTTTTTTTTTTGTAAATGCAACAAATAAAGGAATGCCGCTAGCCCCATCCTACCTGTTTGGCAAATGGGATGGTTTCATTCCACGGGAGCTTTTTCGAGATCGAAGATCATTGCTACAAACTTGTATAGACCAACAAGGAAGAGGAAAGCATATCTAAGAGGACTGATGTGGGAATAAAACCGCACAAGTGAACACCTGTGAATAATGTGGAGGTGTCATGGAACCTGTCAGTGTTTATAAAGCATTGCTGGATTGGCAGGACCTGCGGCTCCAGCATGGGAGACGCAGACAGGTTCCTCCTTAGTAGCACAGTGGACGGGGCTTTTGTCGCCACACATCCCATCTTAGATTGACAAACCGCAGTTTAAAGTGCGAGGGACAACGGTGACAGCATGAGTCACGCGCGCTGACAAAAATCCGAGCGCTGCTTTTGAAGCAAGTGGCCACGAGGGAGCCGCGGCTGCGCCCGGAGATTAGTGCCAAAAGCGGAGGAGCTGCGCCTCATCCGCGGGCCTTCGTCCCTGCACTCCGCACCTGAGCCAGCAGTAATCTGTGTTTTCCCTCAAGCCTCAGCCCTTATTACTGCAGGCATATCAACCAAGTCTCCTCTTCCCACTGCTGTCTGTCAACCGCGGCAGGAGAGGGGCTCTTGTGGCTCCCCAACGCACCCCCGTAGTGGCTGGAGGCCTTGTTACCTCTCTGCCGAGGTGGCTTCTATCCTCCCAGCTGCCAGAAAGTCAACTAAACACTCTTGCACTTTTCCAGGCCCTCGTGTGCCTTAAGGTGCGGTGTAACGTGAAAAAGTGGCTTTTGATGTTACGAAGGCCCCGCGGAGCTGGAAAAATAGCACAGGCGCCGAGCTCAAGATGGAGCCTGAGGTGGAACAACAGAGAGCAGCAAAAATGGTGGAAGGCGGAAGAAAGTGAGGGCGTGCCGTCTGGGAGCCACAGGCGAGAATACGGATCCCCATGATGTACAAAGACACGTTTGTGTGAAGTTTTTAAGCCGGAATAAATTAAAGTGTAGTCGGTATTCCTCACTATTAGATGTCTTTGCTTATTTTATTATTCATTTGTTTATGTTCCTAAATAGCAAAGAGCTGCGTATCAGTAACCCGTTTCCACGGCCGCGTTCCGCCTCCTTTGACCGCATTTCCAAACCGTAAATCGGAACGGCCTCTTTGGTCGCAGGATGCGAGCCCAAGGAGCGGCTTCCGCGCCCCCCGCACGTGCTTTTCAGATGCGGGACCAAATGATCTGCACAAAGGCCCGGTGTCGTCTCCATCAACGGTTAATGGAAAAGTTCCCGTTATCAAAAAGAACAAAAGGAGCCCATATGCCAATTTTTTGCGACCAAGGCTCTCCAAACATAAAAGGTAGCTGATGGTCACAGATGACATGGAGAAAGTGATGAGGTTAACACCTGCGCCATACATCAAACCCTTAGATGAAAGAATGAGCTAAATATTTAATGCTTCCACAAGGAATAGGAGACTAATAAGCCCTAAATCAAATTTTCGGGGGCCCAGAGGAGACAAAACTCCTTGAGGTCTGTCACGCTGAACGTCTGGATTTTCAATTTTCCTGCTATTTCTTGTGGGACATTTTGCATTCTGATCCCCCGCAGCAGTTCTCCGAGTTGTCGTCTACACGGAGTGAGTCAAAAACTTAGGCTTAGTTCAAACAGATCAATACGCTGTTGAACTGCGGTCTCACGGCGGGGTGGAGGGCGCTAAATGGATTGCCGCCAGCGCCGCCGGTGCCACATGCGCACTTGTTACCGCAGCGCTGAGGTCTGAGTCGGCAGCGGCGTGGCGGATCGTCGCCCCTGTGGCTCTTCTCCGGGATCCTGCGGCTCCTGCTCTGCAACTCCGCTTCTTTTCTTTTGCTGAAAGGGAAAATCTGCTCCATAAAATATACAGAAATAAAAAATAAAGCAACAAAAGCTTTCTTTGTGTAAAACTCATACTGGGAGTCAAAGAAATGTTGTTAGTAACAGTCAGTTCAGACTGAACTTGGGCGAGAAACCGCATAGCCGACGTACATCCACGATGGACTGGACGCCACCGGTTGGTGCTGCTCAAGGTCACCCTGACTGTGGGAGAGTTTCCCAGCCTGGTGGCGTGTGGTGATTTTTCACAACACAAATTTGAAGCTTGGCAGGCAGCAGCAGTTCTGCATTGTGTGTTAACTCATGTGGAGACTTCGTGTGGTTCATCGATGCGCCGCAAAAGGAAACTGGAAATGTTTGGGACCGGACACCCCGTGTGTGGACCTTGGCTGTAAAGGGGGGATGGGAACCATATTGGACGGAACGAATTTATTCACACGATTACAGCTTTCATGTCAGAAGGATCCCTACCTTGTCGGGGGCAGCAGCCTGGAAGCATCTTTCCTAAAACCTGTTAGGTGCGGCATGCGGCCCTCACGCAAGTTCCCCTAGGTGGCAGCAAAGAGCAGGGATGGTTTTTCTCTGCGACGCGGCCATCAGCTTGCAGCTCATGGATTTAGCTGTACGCAGTTCGTGTCTTCATGTCGGCCCTGTTGTCGGGTTCCTTCGGGTCACAGTTTTAGTCACAGTTTGACACGGCCAAGCACACTTTTGGAGTTCTGCCTGCTCACCTTACCCGGTTCGGCACCAGCACACGAAGGAAATGCAACTCAAGCCACGGCCCAGTGTCATCCGCACGTAAAACGTGGCAATCCGGAACGCCACGCCAAGCGAACCTCACTGAGATGCTGTCATTCTTTGGATTCACGGGCAAGAGAGGAAGCAAAACCAAACACCATTCACAGCTTCTCTTTGCGCTCCCAGACGTGGCCTTGCTAGAGACGTAAAACAGCGAACGCTCTTAAGTATGTCACTGCGAGTGAGGAGCGGCACCAAAGTGCAGTGAATAGCACACTTTGCCAGGTTCTTCTTGTTACAGACATTCCATCTCAGATGGCCATCTGCTGCTCAATCATCCTTCACTAAAGTGGTGTGTCATTCTCAGTGCTCCATACCGAGGATTTACACTCAGTTCGCCACTTCTATTCTTCCTTCACGTCTAGGTCCATTCGCAACTTCCAAACTACGTAAAGTGATTCTTAAATAATTTGAGATGATGCTTTCAGTGCGAAGGAATTGAAAGGTTTAATTGCGGACCGCCGGTGCAGCAAATAGTGTCCTGGTTTAGGAGCAGAGAGATGTATTTTGGAGCCTCGAATGGACTGGAAAATGCAGAGAGGCACACTCAAGGGCTCAGGCAGGACTTTCCCAGAACTGGCTGCCTGTCCAAGGAAATGCATCCGAATTAAGTAGACTCCTATTTCTGTGTTGGCGAGAGGGCAGAGCAAGGGGACGTCAATTCTACGAGTGAGATTTATGGTCCCAAATTGCTCCCGGTGGCAGCGCTCCAAGGCCAAGAGAGGACTGCGTGTGCTTCACGAGCTGCCGGTGGGGAAGACGTCCGCTGCCCCCGTTTATCCTATCCGCCGCGAGTGTCGAACAGACCGTCCACCTCAGTCTGGGCTTCGGTGCAGGGGCTCGCCCCCAGGATCCCTTTGGCAAAGCTGCTGCACGGAACTCTTCTGGTCCTCAGATGAGGGAGACGGCATCTCAGGGGACGCTGATCCAGTTAAAGCAGCAGTCGTCTATTTGGTACGTGCGTGTCTGACAACACTCTGCTGGGGGTGACTCCGCTCTGATGTCTTTCACATTCTTAGGCACATTTTCACACTTCGGCAGACAGCAGTCACATGCCATTTGGTTACACACCACCAGATCCCATCTGCTCTTCAGGTGAATAACGCAAAGGCAGAGAGGGGTTATCATGGATGGTAACCAGGTCAGCCCCCTGACAGAGACTCCGAATGTGGAAACTAATGAGGTCGTACCCCGGTACAGGTCCCTGTCACCTGACACAGTTCACATCTGACCTCTCCAGTGTCAACGCTCCAGATGGGCATGATGTTACCTTAGGGGATGGAGGACTCATACCAGGTGTTCTGTCTACACATTGCAGGGCGGTGGTATGACCTCCGCACCTGCTGGACAAGCACTACCAGGCTGAACTGAAGTCACCGATCCCACAACCCAGGGGTCCGTCGGAAGAATGAGAGGGCTCGCAGCTACTGAGCTTAGGAGATGGTGCGGAGGAAGGCAGAAGAGAAGGGATAGTAGATGAAGAAAGCAGAAGACCGGTTAAGTCCCAGAACCGGAGCCGATGTCCAATGACATTAGCGCATGTTGCTAGATAAAAGCCCCTACACGCCGCTGCATATGGTGTACAGCAGAGTGTTTTATATGCTCTTCAGAAGTCAGCCTCCCCTCATGGCGATGGCCTTCCGACGGTTGATCTGAAGAAAGCCCCGGGAATCGGAGCGACCCTCATCTTCGCCGGGATTACGGTTAACCGCGCGGCACAGCGGACCGGAACACGACTCAATAAGCCCCAACGTTAGCGTGCTGAAAAATGAGTGTTTCGCCAGCGTGGGTTCGTGTCGTGCGGGCGGCCAGCCAGCCAATCCACGCGGCGGCCCCGCAATCCTCCGAGGCCTGTTACGCGCGCTGTAATTGCATTTACTCCAAGTTATTTTGTCCCCCCCCCCGCCGCCTCTCCCCTCGAGTCTGGAGAGGATGGATCAATTTGAATACGGGCCACTCGCAAACCTGCAGCGTATTTCAATCTCCCTCGGTGTGCTCAGACATAATATACATTGTCATTTACATTCACAATGAAATATTGTCATCTAATTCCAGCGCTGGCCAATTGATTGGATTTACATGACCGTCGAGTTCCTCGGGGGTCTCGTATGCAAATGACACACGAACTTGAACGACAAGTCGGAAGGAGGAAGAATAATGAAGCAGAAGGAGAAATGGACACCGGGCCGCCGGCTTGAGTTTTTAGCTCCCGACCGCCATGCGTCATGTGCGACGCGGATAAAATGCGAGAATTTTTTTCCGTGCGAGCCAAATCGGGGGCCTCGCGCTCAGATCTTGGATGGCCAGGGTGTTTGCGCCCGCGCGTTAAATCTGTTTGTGCGACACATTAAAAAACACATTTTACTGCAAATAAACCCCCCTCAGGTGAGAGCACAGGTGTGTAAATGGACAACAACACATATTAAGGACAAACTGTAGCCATTAAAGCAGGTAATAAGGATGGAATCAAAACGATCGACGTTCCCGGTTGTCCGCCGAGACACCAGCTCAACATTTCCGGGAGACATCAGACGATACCAGCAGCTATTATGCCGAAATGAGGAGGTCGCGGCCTTCTTACCTGGACTCCGAATTCCAGGAGGGGCCACGGCGCAACGGGAGAAACGCCGGTGAAATCGAGCAGGGGCAGAAGCCGAGGAGCAAATAAAAAGACGAGGACGTGCTTGCGACGCAGCGAGGACCTGCGCGGTATTCAAGCTTTTGTCGATGTCGTCTTTGAATAAGAAGACGGGACTGTGGGTGAAGTTAACAAACAAATTGTTGATGGTGACATTTTCCCAGCAGCCCTTCAATGATTGTAAACACCATTAGAAAGGTTGGAAGGCATTTAAAAGCCCATTTACGTGCCTCTTGGTGCAGAAGCCCAAATGAAGTGACTCCATATTAAAATGAGAGGAATGATTAGTCTGATCATCTGCAAGTTTATTTCATTTTTTTGTCAAGCGCAGGGCAGATCTCCTGCCTCTGTTGCATTGGCCTCCACTGCGTAGGGAGAGGGTGGGGTCACAAAGCCATCTCTTCTTTCTCTATCTTTCCACCGTGTTACTTTTACCTGAACCGCGGGGTGGGATTTACGTGAGTCTATCTGCAGGCATGTATGAGAGCTGTTGCTGGCCAAAATAAAAGTAGAAAGAGGCATTTTGGGCTCTGTGGGATGTGCATGTGCTCCTGCTTGGAGGGCAGTTTGACGCGTTCGGGGAGGAAAGCAAACAAGAGCAAGGATGAGGCAGCGTCCGGGCTTTCCGCGGCAATGAGCACAGAGCGCCTGTTTCACGCCTCAGTGCACGGCAGCATGCCTGGTCATCCAGGGCTCCGGCCATCCTTTCCTCTCCTCTCCGGGGGCCGCTCCGCACTCACACAGAGTGCTGCAGTGGGAGGAAGTGGCATCTAATGACCGCAGATTTGCCACAGATCCGACACACGTTGCAGAGGATAAAGCTGCAAGGAAGTAGCGGGGAGGAAAACATTTTAAAACAAACTTTAAGCCCAAATCCCTGGTTGTATCTGCAGGAGACACATGGAGTACAGAGCCAAAGGGGTCCTGATCTCTTCTGCCAGTACCTTTACCCCATCCCATGTACTCACAGGAGCCTCCCAAGCAGGTAAAAGCCCAAAATGATTTATACTTTTTTTTTTTTTTTTTTAACCATTGGTGTACAAAAAAATGTGTGGATTTTAAAGCCACAAACATTAACACTCTCTGTGTCTCAAGAAACATCACCTCTGGAGTTAAGTTTGATGGTGGCAGCATCATGCTATGGGGCTGCTTCACATCAGCAGGGACTGAGCGGCTCCTTGGGACAAATAGAAGGCTGGACAGTGAATATGCAGAGAAACAATGTTAGAGAATCCGAGTCAATCTTCCAAAAAATGCGAGCTTGGGAGAAAGTTCAACTTTCACTAAGACTGTGATCCCAAACTCAAAGCAAAGACAACAAAGAAGTGGCTTGAGAAGAAAGAGGTCGATGCCCTTCAGTGGCCCCTGTCAGAGTCCCGATCTCAGTCCTACTGAGACTTTAACATTATTTGAATATTATGGTTGATAAGAATCATCAAATGAACACAGACAACCCGAAGCAAATGAGCCGAGAATAATGGGCTGACCTGCGTGAAAAGCTTTTACCACAAAGGATTTAAAGCAATAATTTCAGCAACAGGTGGTTTTACAAAGTACCGCTGTGTGAAGCTTCTGCATATTTCAGTTCTAATTTTTTAACAAAAGGATAAAATTAAAATATTAAACTTGAGCGCTTTGAAATGAAACATCACAGAGCACAAAATTTTGCTGCATCATTTGTGATTCGCTCAAATCGGGGATGTCAACCTTTTAGATTGGGACCCAGTCGCAGACTCGATTAAGCAAAGTAAGTTTAATACACGGGAATTCAACTCATCAGACACAAATGGGTCAAGAGGAAACAGAACCAAAACTGGAGAAACAAACAGCAAAGAATCCAAATCATCAGGAAAAACAGGCCAAGAAAAAAAGCACCCGCGATTTGACAATGAACTGGCCCAAACACAGGACTTAAGTACCCACCACAGTACACAACTGTAATGGCCCATCGGAGGAACACAAGACGTAATAATGAGAGCAATAATGAAGGTAAGGTGGGTGGGGAGGTGGGGCAAGGAGCACACGGAGTAAACAGAAGCACGTGGCCTTGCAGTACACAGGATGGCCAAAAGTCCCTGACAAGAGAAGAGGTCAAGGGTCTGAATACTTTTTCAAGGCCCTGTTTAGAGCAGTAACTTGCCTGTTACTGTTGCCTGTTAAGTCATTGTTTCCCTTAGAGCCTTTTACCAAGATCTCGACTCCAAGACTTTAACTGCTCCACCATCTGCCGCCCATAATCCACAAGTGCTGCTCCCAGGTCCTGATGAGAAAGCAGCATCGTTCCTGAGGCCAATACCACCATCTCATATAAATACAGTCGCACAAGCAAAACTTATTTACACGCATAGCTTATTTTTATGTTCAGCGTAAACATGCGAGAGTAACAAATTATATCGGAAATGACATAACTGCCTCTTTTTCACTCGTAAAGTACAGCGCCCCTCCCGTTGCATTTCTCCGGTCACACGGACTTGCAACCAGAAGGTTGTTTGTTCACGCCTCACTACCTGCTGTTCGTGTGAGTAAGATGCCGACGAGAGTAAAATCAGCATTCGTTGCTGCTACAATTAAACGTATCGCAACCATGCCTCCTTCAAGAAAGCTGGAGCCTCCTTTTTGTTTCATTCCTTTAAAATCCTTTTCGCTCATCTTACCGTGTGTTGCACGTTGAAAACCGCAGCTCTGCATAGACCCGCTTTTATTCTCGCTCACAATTCGCTTCAAATCTAAGCCTTGATCCAAAGAATTAATAATTTAAAGCCGTCGTCCAGGGCACTAATTCTGTTTGGTTTTGTCTTTTTTGTTAGTCCCTCAAGATAGCTCCTTCAAAGTCAGCACTTTTCATCTCCAGAGGAATGCTGATCATTTATTCCTGGGACAAAATATCGGCGGGGCTGTTCCATATGCACTGTACTTATTATTTATCTCTTTTAAGATATACTTTTTTGATGGCGGGCTCCTACCTAACAGCCCCATGCTGGAGTCCCGCTTATGAAGGTTCTGTTTATTCGGTGTGCGGAAATAACAGTCCTCCACCGGCAGCCCCCGGGTGAGGGAAATTGCCTATCGACGGCCGGGGTCGATCTGCCGGACGAGCGACTCACTGGACAGGGGGAGCTCGAGCTGTCGAGGACCAGCTCTCGAACCCAGATGGTTGCCGATTCCCAGGTTCATCAGAAGGTGGCGCGGTGGCTAAAATGGACCTCGGCATCTGAAGAACCCAGGGTTGAATCCCACCTCCTGCTGTAGTGCCCTTGATGATCCCCCTGAATGAACACAGTAAAAATGACCCTTCCCTTTAAATTTGGTAAATCGCTTTAAGTAGGAAGGCAGAAGTAAGTAACGCTGGAGTAAAAAGCTGGATAAGTTTGGGTAACTAAACAGTTATTAATTTACAGGGTGTCAGTGGACCAAATCGATAAGGCAGTAAAGCAAAGAACGAAGCCTAACAGAACCAGCTGTGTTAAACAGTGGTGCTCATAACTAGCGGGACTCGAGCGAACGGGCCACCGCAGGTCGAATCCCTCACCCCAAATCCAGTTGTTCATCTACAAGCGCGGTTGGCTGCTTCCCCTGTGGCACATTTATCAATAGAACAATTTTCCACCTCGGTCCGGCATCCGCAGCTCTCTCGCCATTGTGCTTCGAGATTACGCTCGTGTCTATTTTTCACGAGCGGCTCGCGCGCTCTTGAGATTTTTAACAGATAAACGCTCGCGATTTTCCAGTGCAAGATCAAATCCTTTTCTTCCCTGAGCGGGTAAAGGTGCTTCCGCTACGGCGTGTTCATCTGAGCTTCGCAAGGGGCAGAAAGGAAGACCGTCTCCACGCGCAGGATGTGTTGTGGTGCGGCGTCAGGCTGCCGTGGCTATCGATAGCCGGTGTGAGGCAGCTGTCAGGATGATGCAGGGGGCTGCAGGTTGCGGCGATTCGTCATGGGCCTCCGCGTAAACTCACCTGGCATCTTGCTGGAAGCATGCGGTTTCTGAAGGAGGAATTCACCTCCGCTGCTCTCATTAACACTTGGCCGCAGCCATTTGTAGATCATTATGTTTATTGCATGTTCTCTTCACAGCCACCAAGGTCCTGATTCCACCACATTTGCTAATGGTTCTGGAAGCGTGCAAGATGCTCATCCATTTGAGGTGATGTTCTTCTGCCCACCGGAGTGGCCGCGGGGGTCGCTTTGGTCCTCAGATGACCGCTGGATGTCCTCTGGCAGTCCCGTTCCCATCTGCAAGTCTCGGTAACTCCCTGCCGAACTTTCCCGGCAGGCCTCGCGGCTTGCTCTTGGCCTCCGCTGTCAGCCCTGTGACAACATGCTAGAGCGCAAGGCCTGCCGAGAAGGTCGGGTGCGAACCTGGAGCGTGTGACACTCGGGCACTTTCATTAGTGCTGACTGATGGCGGCGCACCGTTCCTGCAGACATTACAGGTGAGCTTTGCTAGTGTGCGCCACCGCATCTCTTGTCGACGGATGTGTCGACGGCACCACGGCCTGCAGCGGGGCAGCGGCGGCTCTGCGATTTGCTTGGTTGCCTCGACGTTGAGGCCAGCAGCTCAGGGGCACCACAGAGACACTGTGAGGCGCTCCCTTTTGCCAGAATGGAGAACCCAGTCGTAGATATTTGGGAGGGACAACAATAGATACAGCACCACCTCTAAACTACACCAGACCTTCAAACTACGTTCGTGCAAGTTCACGAAATGAAGGTGAAGGCTGTTTTGAGGTAAGGGAGGTTCTGCATAACAACAGCCCGCTTTTTTTTCATCTCCGTTTGGACCGGCACGGCAGAGGTGGAGACAGGTGATGCAGAACCGGTCTGGTCTGGAGGAGGTAGAGGAAAACTGGTGCCGATCGCTCCCTGATTTAGTTTGGACTACTCTCCCGCTCGGTACGAGACCCGTTTCACGATGAGCGAACAAAATAAAAACGCGCACAGTCCCCACTGCGAGCAGCCCGGCGTTTGCTGAGATGGCACTCGGATACAATGGGCACCTGGGATTGAAAGCTTTTATGGTGACAGCGCGGTTCAGGAGTTCAGAGTTTGGGCAATGCATTTTCTCGGTTTGATTATTATATCAACTGGAACTGCGGCACTGACTCAAGAAAACGTATCGCGGCTCCGGATCAAATGGCAATTTAACCCGGCTAATGAAATAAATCATTGCCGCGGTGCTGAAAAATAGCGCAGCTTTGCATGCAGGTAGATCATTTCTGACATTCGTTCACGGCAGGGAGCATAAATATGTGATGAGGAGAGGATGAAGGATTTTTAAAGAAATAAGAGGAAGTGTGACTCACAATCCTGGAGCAAATGACAGTGGTAAAACTATAACAACGTGCCTTTCCACAGCTATAGGGTTTTCAACAGCACCTTTATTTAGACCGCGCTGGCCCGGCTGTCAGGAAGGAACAGGGTCTGTGCTGGACTTTGGCCGGACAGTGCGGCCCCAGAAGAGCAATGAGTGCAGCGGACCTCTCGGCGAGTGCTGCTTATTCACGCGCGTGTGCGTGCGTGTGTGTGTGTGTGTGTGTGTGCGAGCGCCCCGTGTCAGCCCGATTGGGGTGGGACTCTGGGACGGTCGGGTCGGCCGCGAGTCACTGCTGTCCAAACTGTTCTTGATCAGCTGAGGTGGAAACGGACAGAAGGGGCAGCGATCCTCCCGGGGCCACGGATCACACACGCTCTAGAAACCCGGGGTGACCTGTACAGGCGACGGGAGCGCGTGCGTCTTCACCTCGGCAAACCCCAGAACAGCCGTCTTTTCTGGATGCTTCTCAGAGGCTAGGTGTCCTGGGGCCGTGGAGTCGTCCGCTCCTTTTTTGAGCGCCTCGTCCGCTACGCTGCTGCTTTATTAGGCCATCCCCACCGAACCATCCACAATGTCATGGTGGCCCAAATGATGACGTTCTCAGGACGCATGTGTTCGTTTCGGTGTGTGCACATGTCGAAGAAGGCCGAGCGCCAAAACGCGACTGCGTGTAGATCGATAACTAGATTTACAGCCGTGAGCGCTGCCCTTTTCCGTTCCGTTTACTCTGGCGGTCGGGTAAATAAATCCGACGGTGACTGGAAGTGGTGGTGAAGGTCGCGTGGAGAGGATGTCGCCACTCCTCTTCATCACTCGGGTGTGCAGCGCTGGGTCTGGTCCTCCCCGCCGCGTCGTCCTCCCGAAGCTTCGTGGGACTGTGGCTTGCTGCAGAGGGGACCATCTGGCCCACGCGCCCCCCACCCCTCCACACTCTCTGTCCTCGTATATTTTGATCCGGAAGGCCCCGTGGACCGAGTGACCTCCAAGTTCGAAAGGGAGAGCCGCCTGGAAATAAAGCACGGTTGCGTTTTTCAGTGCGAAACCTCCCCGTGATTAACACTCTTGTTCTCCGGGGGAGTTCGGCATTCCGACTGGAGGTAATATGTCACGTACGGCAACATCCGGCAGCGCCTCTCTGGGCATTTCAGCATTTTCCATGCCACCCACGGAACTGGAGTCCAGGGCTCCTGTCTTCATATTTCATGTGTCTCGTAGTGAATTGAATACCGATGACTCAGGCGAGTGAGGGTTTTGTCGCATGTTCAGAGATTCCATTAAAAAAATCCGTCCTCATCTATATTTCAAAAGGGTGTTTCTCAATTAATAGTACTTCCCTTTACTCATAATGGAACTGGACATGGAGTGTCAGAAAAATCGGGTAAAATCAAGCGGAAATGTCTCTGCCGGTGACACTTGGGCATTTGTCGCTGGCAGGCTGCGGGATCAGAACACGGGCTCAAGAGCGGTGTGATTCACCGAGGGTCCACGGGCTATTTTTTGCCGTGCAATTAGTCACGGCATGGAGCGTCTCGGGCGGTGCGTGCGAGGAGACGTCTGTCAGCAGACAGATTATGGCAAGACAGATGAGATGTGACGCCTGGATGCGAGGAGCCCTACTTGGCAAAATCGCAGGCTTCTCGCGGCGCCCCAGCTTCGTAGAGACGATCGCGCTCAATCGAAAAGGCCCCCGGCCACACGTAAGCTGGCAGCGTTTCATCCACACGTCTGGCACGTTATGCAACCCACCATAAAGGACTCGGCGTGCCGATCCAAACGGGTCCACGTAGGACTCACTCGCACTGACTTGCTAGGGAAGACACCCACCTCCGGGATGATCGGCTAAACTCAATTTAGCGCCGCTTAATGGACTACCCGAGGACTGGAGTTTGTTGCATCGTGGAGCCGGGCCTGGAAGAGCGTGCATGAGGTACATTATCTGGACCGTAATGGTTTTTCTTTTGATAAAAGCTCTGAGTCCAACCCGTCCCATTTCCTGCCTGGTCACTGTCCCTACCCAGCATGTGCAGTGTGGCACGTCGTGCTAATAACAGCAAAAGGCAACAAAGAGAAACTTTACTAATGCTCAACAAGGCCAGAGAGTAAAGACGGTCTCTGGTTCAGAGTTCCCCCTAAATCGGCCTCGACCTCTTTCATCCATGGGCCTGAAAATATCAAAGCTGCGATGCTCGTTGTTTTGTCTGTTGCCGTTAACAGAAGATGGGTTGTCAATGGCCGCTGGAGAGGGGAGCCAGTGAACTCACGCAAGCACAGTTTGTAAAGGAGCGATGCCCCCTTGCAAAGCACAGATGCCCAAGACTCGACAAATTTTTGTCTCGTGAATACGGCAGTAAGAGTAAAGCTCAGGCTTTGGTCCGGCACCTGTTTATTTGGGACGCTTGAAACAGGAGGTATCCCGGACTTGCGGCGTTTGCCGGAAAGCTGACTCCTCGGGCCATTAGACTTCCACACAGCCGCATCATTATTTCAGCAACATTCTCACTTTCAGCTCCCTGTTGTTTGCCCTCAATGTCCGCCACGTCCTGATGATGTTGACACCGCTTGCGAGTGCAGATCTGGGCCTTTATGTGCCTCGCTGGTCCTCCTGGGCAATTGGAAATAAATGTTTGTCATGTCGCCTATTCGTGCGGTCGAGTTCCTGAGGCCTCAGCACCAGGAGGCCTCGGCCTGATAAGACATGTAATGTGATGTTATGGAAGGTGCCACAGCCTGCTATTGGAACCGTTACTGGGCTCTGGGTCTTGGAGTTGCAGTCTTTGGTTTTTCTTTCTACAAAAGGCTGACTTGCACGAGACTGAGGGAAAAAATAAATATATATTTTGGCTGCAGCGCTGGGAGGAAACAGCCAGAAGCAGCCGCTCCAAGAGTCTCTCAAGGACAGCTGGGGGGTCACGTTGCTGCCTCCCTCTATCCAGATGCAGATGCTTCACAGAAAGCCTCTGTGTCCACCAAAAGCAGCTTCCGCAGTTCGGGGCGCTGAGGTCATCGCCATGGTTACCGGGTTCAGCTCATCTTTTTCCACAGCCATTGCAAACTGAAGGAATGTGGCAGGAGGGTCATGGATGGCTCATCTGTCAGTGGTTTTAGTCCCGCTCTATTGATATTAACCCATTTCAACTTCTACATGTTCTTCTGTCTTCTCAGAAAACGCTCGGTCGTAAAGCTTTTCGGTAAAAACCATCATTTACATCAATTCGGTTTGTTGGTTTTGATCATAAACATGCAGTTCAGAGCGCTGACCCCCCCCCCACCACCACTACAGTCGCTCTGCATCGGCACTCGGGTTGGTGTTACACGGCAGTCCTGAAGTTCCCTGCTTCTTGCCTGAAACATCCGTTTACGTCGGATTTGAGTGCCGTACTTGCTGGAGGGGCCCTCGGCTGACAGTTCAAATAAAAATTAACATAAGTGATCCTGTTATTCAAATCTTTATATTCTGACGTTCAGATTTTTTCACATATCGCTGTCAGAACATCACCGGATGCTTGCGTTAATAAAGATTTCTCTTTGAGAATACCGGCGCTCTCCTGATTCCACGTCAGGAGACAGAAGAGGCTCGAGCGGGTACCTCTGTGAGGAAGAAGACGAACCCCGGTGGTCTCGCGAGATGCAAGCTGAACAGAGTCCATTTAACATCGAATCTTCGGCTGAATCCGGCTGGTTTTGATGGGAAGAATAAAGAGTAAAGGGGTGTGCGATGCTGAAGGAAAAGGACGGGTTGATGCATATTAACGCGTCTAGTTTTCTTGCTAGGGATGGAGCTGCCAGACAAGAGGAAGAAAGGAAGGCCTAAGAGGAGATTTATGGATGTGGTGAAGGAGGACATGCAGGTGGTGGGTGCGATGAAGAGAGATGTAGAGGACAGGAAGAAATGGAAACAGTTGATCTGCTGTGGCGACCCCTAACGGGAGCAGCTGAAAGAAGAAGAAGAAGAAGAAGAAGAAGAAGAAGAAGAAGAAGAAGAAGTTTTCTTACAGCCAAGCCGTATCAGTCTTAGCTGATCAAACGTGCATCTTTGCACATAAACGCGTTGTGGGTGGATTGATAACCGCTCGCGTGGGAAACAAACCGCATCGGTCGCTCTTAGCTCGGGGCGCGCGGATTAATCCGAATTGGAACAAAAGAGTAGAAAAGACGGCCTGACGGAGTGCGGCGGCGATCGGGTGACCTTGGCGTCACGTCGGCTTATCAGCTGTTGTTCTCTTTTGAAAGCACTTTATTATTTGCATTAATTTCATTTCACGCATTTCCCATTTATTTTTATACACGGCTCTGTGTTCACTAAGTCTCTGTTTAACTAAACAAATTAAGCGCGAGGGCAGCGTGTTTCTGCTGACATCTCAAAGGACGAGGCCGCTTTGCGGCGCGGCAGATCCGAGTGTGAACCGTGCCGCTTGAAAGGTTTTTTCCTGGGGCGGGTTTAGCGGATCCGTGGGATGTGACAGTCTGCGGCTCTTCGGGGCAACGATGCAACGAGGAAGCGCGGCACGCTGGCCGCCTCGCTTCCTTAACCGACCCTTCACAAAAATAACCCTGGTCTATCTCGAGTAGTCGGTTATGCCGGTGGGATGAACATCACAGCACAGCGCCAATGATGTTAAAGATGATTTTGTCCTACGCCGCCTCTTTTAAACATGGTCTTTCACATTAGTGGGACAACTCATCGCAGGCAGTTTGGTCACGTGGCACCGGTGACACGGATTCACTTGGAGAGACGATGGCGATCCTTGTAACAACTGGGCGGGTGGCTTCTGGAGTTTCTTCGGGTGAGGAAGCGGAGCACCCGAGGCTCCACGAAGTCCCGTTTCAGCAATAAAAGCCGTCGATATGCGCTCGTAGTTGATGCTGGAGGAGTCGAAACCAAAGGGAAAAGGAAGCGCAAGAAACATTTAGTCTGCGGGAAACTATAAATCCATCTGTGTGCCACTGGTCTATTTATGATCTTTTTCTTATGCACTGCAACATTTATGCTTTATTTCCATCTCACTTTCATAAATGTCTCATTCACACATCTGTACACTTCATGCTGAAGTACCTTAGGCCATTTAGTGCCATTATGATCTGAGTGCTGAATAATGTGCGTGATGTCTGCGTGTCATGTAATGTTCACTTCTCGCCACGAACCGCTAATGCTCTTGTTTACTTATTTATATCCCTGCACGCACTTCCCTTCTTTAGCCTGGACGAGCGCCATTCAAACTCAGCAGAGGGCGAGGACCTTCCGAGGCGGACCTACCGTGGCCTCCGCTATCCCCGTCTCCTCTCAGCATCCCACCCTGCAGGTGGGATGCTGAGAGGAGACGGGGATAGCGGAGGCCACGGTAGGTAGCCTGTAGGTAGCCTGCGGGACCAGAACAGGGGCCCCAGAGTGCAGTTAACCGCCCGAGAGACCGGCAGCGTCAGAGCTGCCGCCGCAGCGGGCCGTCGCCTGGCAGCGCCACCGCAGCTCCGCGTGAACCCGCCGCAATCCCCGCGGATCACTCTGCTCCTCTTAGCGCCTTTTTTGTTTTGCTTATAATGCTGTTTCACACGGTCTGAACTGTTCTGTCTTTGATTAAAAAAGGAACTTCGCACACGCAGACGCGAGCTCCTAAAGCAAAACAAATTGCATCCGTCTCGGAAAAAGGCTGTACGCGGGCGAGCCGAATGACTAACCAGCCCTGGCGGAGAGCTTTTCGCCTCCTTTGGCCAAACTGTGAAATGTCTTCCGCAGAGAGAGGTTGTTCGGGGACATCAATGGGTTTTGGAAATAAATTACCTCCCCTCCTGCCTTCTCCTCCTACCGAGTTAAGCGACGTTATCTCCTTTCATTGCGGGGACAGCTGACCTAATTGAAATGTCTTCCTGCTCATTTTTGTAACTGAATCCAAATGGGATGTGGTGCACGTCTCGGGCGCCAGGCAGAGCTCGCGCTGCACCAGGAATCCCATTAAGAAGGAGTGACGGATGCCGGGCGCACTGTAAAATCGCCTCCCGGACGCCTTTTAAAGCCGAACAGCTTGGTAATTTCAGGAGAGGCAGCTGGACAGAACCGGGCACAGGTGAAATGTACGGAGGATTGTGCTCAGATTCACCCAGAGGCCCAGGTGTCGGCGCCGGGAGGTCCTGTTGAGCAGGGACATCTCATCGTCTCGCTCATCCTCGGAGGTCCCGGCTTTTGAACCTGGTGACAGAGATGTATAGCTCGGCTGCTGCGGACCCCTTTCCAGAAAACCGCATCGCTCTAACTCGTACGGCATCTGAACATTTTTACCCTAGCCGCCTTTTCGCCCTTCATTCTGCTTCTCCGTTCCTGCAGATGGTTCTGACGCCTCGCGCCACAGGTGACCCTGGTTGCAGGTTCGCGAAGATCCCGCAAGGCTCATTTGAGAAGTGGGTGACACCGCGTTGCGCCAGCCGGACGACGTGGCGTCGACAGCTGCTAGTCGGCGGGGAGAGCGGCCTTTAAAATCCATTTAACGCTCATAAAAATGCAAAACCAACCGGAGCTCAAAATGCAAAATTTGTCCGACTCGCCTTCTGACTGCCGGGCGCCGAGTGCCAGCGGAGTGTCGAAGGCGGTGTCGGCCGCACGGCGAGAGCTGCTATTTGTGTGCCGAAATGGAGGCCGCTAAAGAAGGCTGTTTTGCTGACCTCCGAACTCAAAATAAAATAATAATAAAAAATAAACACGTTTAACAAGGCCTCGTGGTCACCTCAGAGCACAACGCCACATCCTGTCGTGATAAATACATTCATTAAACTACTCCTTTAATAACACTGATTTGTCAAAGTGACACTTGGCGGCAGCCTCTATTATCACAGCTGGGCCACTTTATGGGCCGTCCAAAAATACAACCTTCACGGAGAGGTGACACGAGAGGCTGGGCTGGACCGCGTTGCCACGGAGATGCCGGCTGAGCCGTTTCGGGTCGTTGCTTCCGCGAGGAGGTGTGCAACACCGAGCGGTCGGCTCGGGCACTGCAGCGAAGCCCTGAAAAGTCGCCAGAAAGGGATGTGTGTGTGTGTGTGTGTGTGTGTGTGTGTGTGTGTTTCCTTTTATAAACCCACCAAAAAAGGGCAAAGCCGCTGTTACGAGGGAAAGGCGCGAGTGTCCCTTTACCGCCATCTTTTTTCTGCCCACTTCTACAACGGGGCATTATTTATTCTTTTATTTCTTTTTATTTCTTTATATTCTTTTTACGACATCACTTCAAGGTAAGGACCCTGATAGGTGGGATTCAAATTCAGACCCTCACTGTAAGGCTGCATCCACTGATGGAGCTGACAGTAACTACGAGAAACACCGTCTTCCTCTTTACCTGGAGAACCTTCCAGAAAAATCTCTACCCGTCGTGTTCTTTCCTGGGGAGCAGCGTACATTAGTTATCATTCGATAAAGCAATTTTATACTTTATTTCATATTTTAAACACTGTTTAAACAAAGATGACTTATGGAGCTCCAGTGTCCAATCGATCTGCTTTTTTCTTCTCTTTTTTCGGATGGCACTCCACGCTGCCCATTGTTTAGTGATATGTTTACATGTGGCACTGAATGAGACCCCCATACCAGCTGCTGTCCCCCCAGCTTGTCACAGCTGGATGTTGTCACACTAGTGAGGGTGTGTGTGTGTGTGTGTGTGTGTGTGTGTGTGTGTGTTCACCTGACAGCTTGCATGTGGCCTCTACAGCTCTCTCGCCATCTGACCTTTTTAATGTCATTATCCAGCAACATGCCGAGTGGAGCCCCCTCCTGCCGCCGCCGTGCCTTCCTCCACATGGGGGGCTGAACAGGACATTGGCGAATGAATCACTTTGGTCATCCTGTCTCATAGCAGCACGAAAACACACAGCAAAGAACAGGACACATTGCTGCGGCCTCAGCCTGCAGACACAAAGAAGCCTCAGGTAGCAATGATACACACACACACACACACACACACAGAATAACTGCTAAAAACCATATTTCAAGGCTACTAAATGATCTTCACCTTTTCAAGTGAGGGAAACGTACAGCCATAGAAAAGGCTGATTTTTAAGAAACAGAAACATTGCAATGCTGTCTCTCAAAGGTGATTTACAGTGTAAGGTTTGTGCACTAAGCTTCTTACACTGATTTACCCATTTATACAGAAGGGTTGTTTTTACTGCATCTGTAAGTTCCTTGCTCAGGGAAACCACAGCAGGAAGTGACATTCAAACCTAAGCCTTTTGACTGCAAAGTATTTGCTTTAACCATCGCACCACATGCTGGCCCAATAAGCTTAGGCTAACGTATGGAAAGCTGTATGTTTTGCGCTCGCTGCCGCCTCTTGTTTTAATCCACCCTTTCTGAGGGTTTTCGGTCAAGACAGTCCTCTTCAGAGAGAATCTACAGCCTCTCTGTCATTTTGCCATTTTTTCTTAAGCAAAGGAAAGGAATCTCCTGTCTGCAGATCAGCTCCAGCTACACATCCGCCTCAGTGTTCCGCTTCGGCGAAACCAAATGGTCGGTGTCACTGGTGATTTCATCCGTTCATACACCGAGGCGCTGAGGATGCACCCCATTCCAACCCCCCGACTAAATACTATCATTTAAACCTGCTTTCTTCACCCTCCTTTCTGGGGTCCAAATTTAGTTTATTACGAATTTCTCCCTTTTTCCTCACTGGATGTTGTATACTGTTAGCTGCTGAGATCTTGTGCAACTTCCCTTTGGGGATTAATAAAGTTCTCTCTCGCTCTCTTACTCACTCACTCACTCAGCACCGAATTCCACCTTCTTCTCAGTGGAAATAAAGATGTGACTCACAGCTGCAGCGAGGGCATCCCGGACCCCTTGATCAGGAACAGGATGGAGAGGCCATCGACGTGCCCACACACGGCGGTCTGCTCTCGTTCCTCTTGCTCAGCACCTGTGCGTTACTCACGGTGTCCATCACGTTGCCAGAGGTGGCATCCGGCAGCAGAGTTTGGGTTCACGGGCGCCGCAACGGAACCGGAAGCCTGGATGGAGCTACGCGTCCTTGTGGTTTGTTCCTCGACTAAAGGCACCCGGTGGGAATCATTCGTGCAGACAACTGTCCCGCTTGCCAATATGTGTGTAAAATGAGCCTTATTCTGAGAAACACCTGGGAAAAGCACCAAAAACAGCAATGCAGAGCCCACATTCACTCATCAGACAGTGGTTTGGATGGGCACGTATATAAAAGCTCTGTATGTTCTTGCACGCATGTTCTTGTACGCGACGCATGATGAAAGCGGCTACAGTTCGTGTTGCTCTTGTCAAACTCCCATCGGGGACTACGAGGAGCATCGAGGGCACCACGTGACATTCACCTGGGTGGCGGTTCAGCGTGTCGGCCACGCGAAGCCATTTGTCACAGCGGCCCTTTTTCCCGAGACGGATGTTCCAGTTGTCGGGACGCGCGGAGGTAACGGCTGACACGCTGAGCCAGAGGATGGAGATGAAGGACGATGGCAGGCGACAAAGATCTGAGAGAGCATTAAACACGCGGCGTCTTTGGAGCGTTCGCTCGGCAAATACAAACAAAAAAAGCCCTTTACGCTTTCATTTTCTGGAATCAAAGCAGCTCTCTGACACCGCTTTCCAAAATGTTTATGATATCCGCAAGGTTACCGCAAACGATTTGCATGTCCTGTCGACCGAATTCAAAATTTCCGCAGAACTAAAAGAATCGACTTAAACACCACGAGTCCGCGTGCTTGTCTTCATTAAAAAAGATGGAATACAAGCAGAGAACATGGCAAAATGACAAAAACCAAAGCGACTAGATTATATGAAACTCAAACCAGAAATGGCAACCTGGGTTTCCTGAGTCGTTGCTCTATGCTGCGAGTTGGAGAAGAGAAACACTTAGACAGGTACAGGTATGAAGTCAGTCTTCTCAGGGGATTAAACTGAGTCCAGAAATCCATGGCAGACGAATCTTGCTTTTTTCCCTCGCCATCCCGGCAGCAAGCGTGCATTGAGCTCATGCCGCAGGAGTCACTGAAAGCGACGCCAAAATCCCCGCAGGCCTCACTCAATCCCAGGCGCAGACATGGAAATCGGATGACCGCGTCACTAAGAACAGTTGATGCAACTTTTTCGTAATGGCTTCTGATCAAGAGAGGAGGCAAGTCCGGATGGCCCCACCATTCGCCACACGACACTCGATCTGATATAACTGTTTTGTTTGAAGGAGCCGTAAAAGAACTCAAATAGCGGCGTTGCGACTGACGGTGCATTTCTAGTAGCGCCGCTTCTCAGTTCCGTGTTTCGAAACAGGCGTTAGGGCTTCAGAGCTTTCTCTCTGCCTCCCTGCTTATGGTCCAGCAGCTTCACATCTGGCAGCTCCTTAGTCCCCTTGTCTTCCTGCGATGTCTCAGCGTGTCCTGAATCCACACAGCGGCACAAAGAGGCCATTCTGACAACTCGAACGAGCCAAGAGCAGAAGGGGCATCGAATGACAGTCACACCAACACACAGTTTTTTGCTGCCGCAGAGAGAGACACACACTTTGAAACACTGCTTCAAGCCACACGGCCCTTATAATTTGGATTGCGAGGATGAGCGGTGGCCATATTTAGGACATTTCGCAGAAGACAATGTTATGTACGTATGTGTGCGTGCGTAAGTGTAACAATGGCATCGGTAGGAAATAACAGCGAGAATAATGTGTTCATGAGAACAAAAGCAACTTGTCGCAGGAGAGTCAATGAGTACTTTATTAACCGTTACTGGAAATATTACACCGAGGATGCACACAAACTGGAGCAGGTGGTGTGGGCTTCGGCCATCCTCCAATCCAGCTGGACAGCGCCTCCAAGCTACTTAATGAGGAAGCTGGAAAAAAAGCAGAGGGTGTTAGCAGCGATTCTGCGCTCCCAGAGTGGGTCATTACACTATTTATCTGTGAAGCCCCCGTCTCAGACAAGACGCTCAAGATATATTCTCAGAAAAAGACTGCTGAAGGAGCTGCATCGCCTGAGTAGCTGGGAGCAGGGATTAAGTCCAAGTCTCGAACAACAACAACCGGTCCACCTGGCTGGCTGCCCTGCACACCTACCTGTAAGGGTAGCCATGGTACTTGGACCTGAAGATAGAGAGCAGGAAGCTGAAGAAGAAGACGACGAGACCGAGACCCACCAGACAGATAACTGCAGAAAGACCACGGGAGCGTTAAAATCCACTCCGGATAAATCAGCTGAAGCAGGACCTCCGAAAAAATTATTATACAGCATTTTCTATTATCAGATTAAAAAGATAAAAAGTTAAGATTTTTTAAATCTTAATTATAATCCTGAAAAGATTATCTTAAATTTAATGAAAGTAAAAAAAAAAAAAAAATACACACACACACACACACGCACACACCCTTCAAAATATACCGACGGCTTAAAACTTAACACGTATCAACTGGAGAGAAAAACTATTAAAGACGGAGGCTTTCGACTGCAGCACAGATACTGTCACAGCAACACTGCTGCGACTGCGCTGCTGCATATTCTTCACTCATCTTCTCTTAGGTGCTCTGAAGACACCATGTTGGCGCGAGCGTTCCGCAAAGGCAAATTATTGTTACTGAACTGAATAATGAGACATGAAACAGGTATTCACTTACCTGGCAACCACGTTATCTACGCTCCAAAGTCGTATTACTGATATTTCATTTGTACAACCGCAGATGTAGTAAATTAAAGGGAAATTAAAAATTAAAAATAAAAAAACAAACAAACAGCGAGGACTGACAGCAGCTGCTGGAGAAACAAAAAGCTGATCTCCATCCAATAAGTGGCGTTTAGCCCCTTCCCAAGAAAGGTCAGGTTCAATTGAGAGTTCAACTTCAGCTCCTAATTCACAAATTACTCATCCAAAGTGTCTTGTTATACGTTTTGTACCTCCGATTTGGAGCGGCGCCGTCAAATCGAGCTTCAAAGGTACCGCCGGCGAAGGCAACGGGCCTGCGAGCGCCGCACAGATGCTAAATGTCAACTGGAGGACCGCTTACAACAAAGCGGTTGCGCTCCGCGTGGATAAAACGGATGAACGTCACCATCGCGGCGCGGACGTGATCTCGACGGCCGCTTCGGTCACATCGATCCGTTGCTACCACCGTTCTGAACTCATCTGCTACCAACACAGTTTAAGACACGAACCATTATTTAGCAATTGATGGAACAATCGTTTTTTGCAACCGAGCCTTTACGCAAATTCTATTACGCGAGTTTGAGTGTTCGAGTTTGGTATTTGGGTTAAACGTACAGCTACTGGAGGGGCAGAGCGGGCGTCGAGGCATCGACCGGACCCCTTCTCACGCTGCAGGTCTCAGGGCACTTGTACGCAATAATGGAGAACATCTATACGGCATCAATGCTGCTCTTTAAACGCTTCACAAAAGGCCACACGCATGGTGCCTTAACAATAGGCTGGTCAAACAGAAGCCATCGACTGCCCAGAGGGACAGCGCAAAAATGGCCGGCAACTCCCAAGTTTTCATTCAGCTTGATAAAACGGGCAAAAATAACTTGTCATGTACATAATAAGCTTATTTCCCCCAATGTGCATATTAAAGGGTGGAAATGGTGACGCAAAATACAAAATGCCATTAAATCAAGTGGTCTTTGAATTATTTACCACAAAAAAAGTTTGTGGAAACATTTTGAAACCGCATTAAAAGGGAAACGATGCTTACGATATTCCTTGGGTGCCTCAGGTTTGTCACGGAGAGCCGGGCAGCACTTCCGAAAACATCACCCGGTGTTTGGAAGCGGAGGTGGGCGGCGACCACCTGACTCTCGTAGTCTCGCTGTCTCCCCTTCTAACAGACCTGACAATGAATCACATGCCTCCTTTTGGCTTACAGTAGCATCGCAACCCCATTAATTTTGGAGGAACGTGACCGGCCGTTGCTGACTCAATTCAATTCAATTTTATTTTTATATAGCGTTCTTCTCACTGCAGTGGCACACAGCGCTGAACAGACATGTCAAGGGTAGTCATGTACAGTTGGTATCTGGCCATGCAGGAGAGGAAAACAAAAAACTCCTTTCTACTAGAGAAAAGGAGAAAAATAAACCTCTGAGGGTCCACGTGCCAGTGGAAGCCCACCCCTCCTGGGCATTCTATACAACGACCGACTCATCGGTGCTCTTCCCCGTCAGACGACACGTGGCCGCCGCCGACGGCACGGCTTTGCCCTTCCCGAACGATGGCATCCCTACAAGACCAGCTGCCAAATACTGTTTCGGAACATCGAAGGCGGATCGCAAAGTGTGCGACACGGAAAACACGCCACTTCCGACACGGCAGGAACAAAGAAAGAAAAAAGGTATAGCGAAGAGAAACATACTCCTCCTTTTTCCCACGTCCCCCTTGGAGGTGGCCGCCTCGTTGAGTAGAACCATTCCCATGGTGATAGCAGCATCTGCAGCTGTTGTTAAGGAAACGCCGACCCAGTTTACCTCGGGAAATCTATAAGGGTAACGTTAACATTTTGCAAATGTTAATAAATCAGCTTCCAAATAAGAAACCGCAACGGCTGACACCAAATTCTCAAATACTTTCGGCTAAGGATGCAGAAAAACAGTGCGCGCAGTGCAGTGTAAGGCATATAAGCTGGGAACCGTAGCACAAAATACACTACCGAATACTGCACTTGTACGCTTCTGCCTCCGCTGCAAGTTCGCCTTTCTATAAAATCTATAAAAGTTGAGCTCATGAGTATTGCAATGCCACTTGAAACACAAGTTTGTTTTCTCAGTCGGTGGTAATTAGCATAAACCAAACAGGGATCTAAAACACAGCGTCTGCTATTCTTGTCCAAATTCAAGAGTGCACGACTTTGCTGCAGCAGGACGGACCCATCAGTTACTAACAGGAAGACGGTGGGAGAGGATCACGGGAAAGGCCATATGGTTGTCTGCTGTACTGTATGTTAAAAGGACAACACACCCTGGAAGGCGCAGGCCGGATGCAGCAAGACCGCTGAGGTTACGTGGGAAGGCAGGAACCCTGGACCCCGCATCCTGTCTAGGGGGCCACGCGACCAACGCGTTATGCCGTCCTGCCAGCCGGAAGAACCACGTTCCAATGACCGAATGGTGCGTGCTCAGTAGGCATCCTGCAAGAACCGCATTGCCACAGACAATTCGCCATCGCCACTTATTTACATCTGCCCTGAGATTGTTGAATCTGCAGAGAACAAAGAGCGACAGCTATAAATATGCACACGCATACAAATCTTTACGTATAAATGAAATACTCTGGCGCACGCCGAAGTGGTTTTCCACCGTGCTTTTTAAAGGATAAATCAATGCACTGTAATGACTGTAATGGTGGCATCAAGTTCCTTCCTGCTGGTGGAAAAAAAGAACACAACATTTGTATCAAAGCCCAAGTCTCTTCGCGAAGGAAACGATGTCCTTGTCAAATTCGGATTCTTTGCTCCGAAATCGCTCGCTTTTTTGTTAGGGAAAATGTAACGGAATGGAATGAGGTCAGTTAGTTGGGTGACTCGTCCTGCGTTGACTCGGGGGACGGCGCCATGGGACGTCCACAAGTTTAGAAGGATACTGAGCAGGAGAATGATGTGCGATTCGGCAACAAACTGGGCCTGGCTGCTCCCGTGGATGTAGCTCTGAAAGGTAGAATAAGACAGAGAGAAGGAGACGCAGTGGGCAAAATGGCAGAAAGAGCGAGTGAGGGACGGCAAATAAGAAGCAAGCGGCAGGAGGGAGACAGAGTGTAAATGAGGAAAGAGTGGGGGGAGGATTAGAAGAATTGAAAGCAAGTTAAAGGAGATGGAGGAAAGAGTGAGAGAGGGAGGGAGAGAGAGATGGAAGGGTAGAGAGGAAATCATGCTGAGGTTATAAAGTTGCATTTCGTTTAATGGGCCCACACTGCATATCAGACGTCACTGAGGGCAGCATTACATCTGAGTCATCACTAAACCACAAACACATGTTCAGCACCCCATTCCAACTGAGTCATCACTCCATCAAGTCCTTGCCGCCGCTGTATAGCGCAAGGAGCCCAGGCTCCAACGCTCGGTGCAAAGACAGACGGGAGCGACGGCGCTTTCTGCTCTACGCGAGGTTGCAGGTGAGGAGGAGGACCCACCAGCTGCCCGTAGCAGAAGATGTTGCCGAAGACAGAGAGGAGCTACAATGCGTGAAGAGAGAGACTTGACGACTCCTTAAACCTGAATTAGCATCTTCGATCGGTTTTAGGAAAGTGGGGCACGGGGGATACCGTAGGGAAACTGTTTAAAATGCTGAGACTCCTTTATTTCAAGGGGTCCCCTGTGGGAAGGAGGGGAGGCTCTCCCAGCGCTCTTCACGTCCCCCCAGTTTGTTCCCTCGATGAGGAGACAGGAACCCGGCGGCGGAGGTGAGAAAAGAGGAGGAGTCAGAGCACAGGGCCGTGGACGCTGTGAGTCATGATGCGAAGCCCGGCTGTTTTTAGCGCCTGTGTGGGTGAGCGCTGCGTGCCTCGCTCAGGGGGCAAGTGTGTTCGTGATAGCCTGCGGCACAGCCGCCGTTATTCGCAGCGTCGGAACCCATTTCCAACACGAGCCGAACCTCATCAATTTCCACAAAGTGGGCTCTAACAAATGGGAATGAGAAATAAAAACACACGCAACCGCACAGCTACACACACACACACACACACACACACACACACACACACACACACACACACACACACACTTTACAGGTGCCTTTATTAGTATGCAGATTTAATAAACTTCCTAGTTAGTATGTAGCTGTTTATCAGCCACCCTCGCTTTATTATCGCCGCACAATTGTACTTGTGCGAAGAGGAGATCGGAAAAAGCCATTATTAATGCTTTCATTTAATATCTACACACCGGCGTGCTGGAAGTTAATTAAACGCATGGAATCGATCATTGTAAAGAGAACTGGAAGAGGCGCTCTGTAACAAAGAATGAAATGTCAAAAGGGAGAAAGAGAAATCTCACGTGTTCTTAAGGAAAAACACAAACACGCAAAAACAAGAACATGTAGCCACGACAACCTCGGCGATACTTACAAACAGAAAAGCAAGTACCGCATCAAAACTTTAGAATCAAAAAACCATCTAAATTTCCATAGATGCTCGAGATAAATGGAACGAAGCACAGATTTAGGGAAAATGAAAGAAAATTGCTTCTAAAACTTTGAAATAGAAGTGTATTTTTAAACACGCAACGTGAACGGATGCGACGAGCGCGATCGCAGATTCTGGAGCGTTCCAAACCTCGACTACTCGAATCCTCGGACCCGTGGCTGGAACGGGCCCGAGTTGCACACCTACGCCTTTTCGCTGGGCTCCACTCACACAGCCAAGAATTAAAGGGATTAGCTGGGGAAATGGTAGGGGTCCGGGGATCAGGCGAGTTTAATCTCCTCAATCTAAACAAGAAATAAAGGGATTAGAATCTGCTGAACTATTTAAAATGACCGAGGGCGTTGGCTTTTAACATGAATAACCGAGTGGCAGTCGCTCCGAGGGCTGTGCCGCGGCCGACCGCTCAACTTCCACCCGCAAAGGCTCAAATTATTCTTAGCCAAGCCTGCTTTGTTTGCATCCATCTTTGCAAAACACTTACACTACACCGTAGCTTTGCACTAGTCTTATTTTTATACTTTTAAAAATAGTTTCTCTTACTCCTCATAAACTGTCATTTTAATGGACGTGTAAAACCTAACATGGAATCCTCAGTCCTCTGTTGTTCTGCACTTGTATGATTTTACACTGCAGTGCAGACGAAGTTGAAAATTTTGCGAGTTAATAAAAGACAGAAAAAATTAAATCGCATTTACTCGTCTGACACTTTTCTTCAAACAGGCTCACAAAGTTAAGCTACTTACTATTATTTACCCATTAATACGACAGCCTTGTTCAAGGGCACTACAGGAGGACGGGCATTTAAGCCCGATTTCTTCCGATTCCAAAGGCGATGGCTCCGTCCCCAAATAAAACAGGCACCCTTTTGCAAATGCACAAAATGTCTCCGTTAGAAAGGCAAAGGAACAAAACCTTTACCTCCCAGAAAAAAGCTGTAACAGGAATGGGGCCTCCTGCATTTCGCATCTTCAAATCAGCCTCATTGGGTCCAAGGTGTCCCCTTCTGCCCCGAAACACCTCTTCCTGGAGAAGTGAGCAATTTTGCTCATCGGGATTCCGCATCAGCTGTTCCCATTTGGACCCGACTCTTCTCTGGGTCTTTCAGCAGGAGCTCAAAGTGCGAGGGATCCCGGAGGTCATGGCGTATGCCAGCTTCTGACTCATCCGCAGTTGCGGGCCTGGTGGCGTGTCGGTACATTGAAAGGCTCAGCAGCCTCCTCGGTCCGAGCCTTTGTCCATTCCTCGCATGGGAATAAATGCGGTGGAAAAGCGGTGCCGTTGTGATAATGACTTTTGATGTCATGCACATGAGCGGAAGCGGAGACCTGGGCGAACCGTCGCTGAATGCATAAACGCGGGAACGTTTCTCGGCGCCCGAGGCAAAAAACACCTCGGCTGAGAGCAGTCGGCAAACTTAAGAACGCCGTCCTTGCTCTGCATTGCTCAGCAAAAATAAAATGGCATCGAGTTGTAGTGTCGGCCCAGGGTCGGCCCGCAGCGCGCCAGTCCTCAATAAATGGGATTGATTATTTTTACCTCAATTAATTTGCCGACGGTGTTTCTCAGAGGATGCTCGACGGCCGGCTCCCTCGATGACCGCTTCGACAGACCAATCGCCCGTCCTCCGCGCCCGCACGCTCCGCAACACATAAATCCGAATAGCAAATCGTGCGATTGTTAACCAGGATGAAAAATAACATAATACGTTCAGCTATGGATCCAATTAAACTGATAAATTGTACTTTAAATTTCAATTTGTTATGCTAAGAAATGTGCAGGACCTGTTTCCCATCTCCAAGAAGGCTACACCTCATTGATTCCAACTCATATGTTTGGCAAGTTATTCATAGGTTTTTATAATAAAATTATAAAACGCACCCATTCCACAGAAAAGAAGCGGAAACCCAGGGAGAAGGAGGCAGGCACACCGGGGGTGTCGGGGTGGGTTGCTGGGGGTGCTCCTGTCTTGAGCCGAAAACACTCCTCATTATCGAGATTCCAGAATTCCAAGACATTTATGCACTGGCCACCGAAACTGGAAAAACTGTCATAAAAGAAAATCAAAAATCTCAAGACACCAAATAACTGTAATTATTTACAGCAGGAGATGGATTCAGACCCAGTTCCTTCAAGTCCAAGGGGGATGGCTAACACGATGCCACCCACTGCCTCCAAATAAAACAGGCCTCGCAAAACACACAAAATAAATTTCTTCACTTTAAAAAGACTGAAAATCAAATAAATTATGGCATTTCGTCAACACGAAAACATATATTATATGAATAAATATACAATTGCATTATAACAAAATCCAGCAGCGGCTGATTATATCACTCCAACCAGGAAAGGAAAAGACAGTTTCTTTCCTTCCGCAGCTCCATACAAACAAACACTCTGAAAAACGTCCTGCACGTAATAGGTCCGTGTCGTAACCTTTATAAATTATTCTGTTCGTTGTTTTTTTCGGTGTCACCGCACCTCTGTCTTAAAGGTCAGAAAAGATCCTTCAACATCCAGATGAATGAAAAGGCGCCATGCGAGAATGGAAAAAAAAGGCACGCGGCAGATGGACGAGAAGGAGATGGGAAATATGACCTCGGTATTACGGTAAATATTCTTAGCAAAAACATTAAAAATACACTAGAACTTGAGGACCGGATCGGGCTTTGAGGGAGCAAAAATCATTTCATTGCCGTCCAGTAGTGCTTTTTTCACAAGTAGTTAGAATGGACACAAAAGCCGTTTGGCCAGATTAGATGACAAATAAGCAGTTTGGGGATTTCACTCTGAAGAGACACAGGAAGTGGCACCTCTGTGCCTTGGACACTGAATGCATGGGGTGAAGGAATAACTCAACATGTTCATGAAAGTCATTCGGTGCGGCTGGTCGGACAATACGCACCTCGGCATCACGGGGATCTTCTGAATGCCCGACTTTGTCAGATCCTCTATCCAGACCTCACTAGGAACAGCACAAGTTAGCCAGGACCGCATTAACATCAGCTGCATGCAGTGAACAAGCTCCCTACACCATCTCTGAGGGGCAAAACAGCTCGGTAATCCAGCTACCACTCTTGGGGGTATCGGTACAACGCCCGAGAGGGTTCCGGTGTGTCTCTTTCTGTGGCCCATTTGCTCATTGCGAGTACTGAACTGCGTTAACATGGATGTGGCCCAGTAGGGGGCGTAGTAGTTAGGGAAACTATATTGCAACGTCTGTCCAAATGATCGAGGTACTTACCCTGAACTACAAAAATGACCCTGCTGTACACTTGGGTAAATCAGGGTGAAATTCATTACCTAACGCTATAAGTCAATAAACAGACAACAATAATATGAATGCTCCCTTGAACTCACCAGCATAAATACTCGCATAAACCTAACTCTAATGTATATGTGCAGCTCTTCCACGAACAGAATTTTCTTTCTTTTAACAATAATGAAAACGGTCCTTTTTACGTCAGAAGTACTATATTTATCAAAAGCTTCACAATGTTATTATATTTTTCTCAGAATCAAAATATATGTTTAATAAAGTTGAATAAACCAAGAAAATGGTTATATATTTTGACAGAAATGAAATAAACATCAGTTAATAACATATTTCATAACTGCAAGCCTAAGGCTATGTCAAAATTGATATATTTGTCACTTGAAGTTCAATTGTTGATGCTTTAGATTAGCTCCAGGGCGAGTCGGTGTCGGAATCTAAATTGGCAATATGCCGCCACTTGGTGTGTGTTAATACGAGGCTCAGTGTCTATTAGGTTCACACACTCCCAGAGGAATCCCATTTTCTCCTCTTACTCACTTTGGCAACATCACAGACGCGCCATGCGAGATTCTTTTTGCCATAAACGGCTGAGGATAATTTCGGATTGTACGTTAGCCACCGGAGCATGGCGTACAGCTAACGGTGACCTGGCGGTAACGGAGATCCGAGACCAACGCAGCGAACTGTGACGAAAGGCTGCGGTCCAGATGATGTCAGTGTTCCCACGAGATAATGCCAGTTATCTGCTGCAAAGTGGGGACCGCTGAGACACGGCTTTGCCGGGTCAATGTGTGGTCAATGTGTGGTCTGGCCTGAGACCCCCGGGCCATTCTGGAAGCTCCCGCCATGAAGGTGCCATTAGCCAGAAGAGGGGAGATGACTCTAAGCCCTTAGCAAATCCCATCAGTGCTGCCATCCCTTGCAGCGGTCCAGTTACTATCCATACACACACAACCCTCACATAAAAGGGATAATTTATTCCAGGAAACCACTGTTGCACAAATTTTCACTGTGAGGGGCTCGCACTAACATTAAATCTTATGGCAAAAAACACAATACATCCTCGGACAAAAAAGTTCAACCAAACTAGAATAGAATACCGAAAGGTAAGTCTATGCACTATAACATATTTTGTAACACAACACGTTTCAAAAAGAGTCAAACACTTTCATAAATGTATTACCCAGTAAGTATCGTATACAAACATGTAGTCTAAAGGAATTTGTAAAGGAACTCTCAAGGTGTTAATCTTACAAATACTCAGCACGCAAAAGTTATTAAATTCTAACATTGAATATTCAAATTATTAAACCCGATGCCTTTGTGTGGGAGAAATAAATTTTGGACAGCCAGCATCACCTACCAAGACTGTGACTCATAAAGAGAAACACTTCATTTATGTTGACGGAAGGATATTCATGTTATGAAAACTGTATGTATGATTTAAAAAACTGAGCTAATATTTATCCGTTTATTCACCTCATTTCTAAAGGTTTGTATTGAATCTGCTATTTAAGTTTTCAGTTTGACTCACCCTAGCCAATGCTGTGATTTCTTGACAGGATGTTATTTTTTTAATGTAAGCTATTTTTCTTATGAAAGCCCATGGCATCAAGTAGCAGACAGCAAATAAAACACCTCTATGTAAAAAAAAAAAAGAGAAAATACCCTCAAAGTCAATAATAATAAATTAGTTGTATGAAAAAAAACATTTATAATCCTACAGTGGTCTTTCATTGTATGGGACCCCTTTATATGAGGGAAAGATGCACATACGAGAAAGCAATAACCAAAAAAAAAAAACCCAAAACATGGAGAAAAACAAAACATGTCCTCCATTTCATTCGGATTTAAAATCGAGTATAAAATCAATCTGTCTATACAACTGAAGTCTAGACATTTTATAGCAAGAATGACCTCTTAAAATGTAAATAAAACCAGCTGAAGCCACATATTGACTGTTTAACAGAGGTGGCGCTCGGTAACAATAGAATGCGGTGCCCACCTGGGAATTTAGTTGAATGTCACAGCAAAACTTTTTTCTCAGCTTCATACTGTACTTACTGGCACTGCTTTGCATGCAGCGTTGGACTCGGGGCTTGTATTTCTGCTGAGCGAACACCATGGCTGCAGGTGCCGATCTCCAACTGTCATTGTGGTCCGGCACCCGCGCTGCAACTGTGTTCCTCTTTCCCTAAACCTGGAAGTGCCAACGTGCTCATGCTGACACCTTTAACCTCTTGTCATTGAAGATCGGTCCCAATGATCACCTGACCGCTGCAGAAAATGATTACAGTGACATTCATTTAACTTAAGCCTTTCTTCAAACAAAATATTAAGCTACTTGCCCTACAAGCTACTTTATAGAAACTCACTGTACCAATTCAGAATCAGTACTGTTATCAGGTGGTGGAGGGATTCCAACCTACGTCCTTCAGGTTTTTAAAACGCAAAGTTGCAGCTCTAACCCCTGCACAGATAGTCCAATTATTATAATTGTCTGATATTTTTCTCCAAAGGGACATTCAATGTGAGACACGATTTGTGATTTGAACCTCCTTTTCATTTCAACCCTACACCTTGAAGTAATATGCCAACTTCTTCTTCTTCATCTTTCGGCTGCTCCCGTTAGGGGTCGCCACAGCGGATCAAACGTTTTCATGTCTTCCTGTCCTCTGCATCTCTCTCCGTCACACCCACCACCTGCATGTCCTCCTTCACCACATCCATAAATCTCCTTTTAGGCCTTCCTCTCTTCCTCTTGCCTGGCAGCTCCATCCCTAGCATCCTTCTCCCGATATATCCAGAATCTCTCCTCTGCACATGTCCAAACCAACGCAATGTCGCCTCTCTGACTTTGTCTCCAAACCGTCTAACCTGTGCTGACCCTCTAATATACTGATTCCTAGTCCTGTCCATCCTCGTCACACCCGATGCAAATCTTAACATTTTTAACTCTGCCACCTCCATCTCTGCCTCCAATCTTTTGGTCTGCCACCTCCATCTCTGCCTCCTGTCTTTTGGTTTTTGTCCGCACATTTGGTTTGGCAAATTTTTACGCCGGATGCCAGCAAAGGGCCAGCAAAAATCCCCACATCCAACTCTCCACGACCTCTACAAAGCTAGGGAGAATCCCTGTTTTATTGTTGACCCACTAAAACTTTGTCTTGCAGTCAGTATTAGCGTCAACCTTAAATAAGAGCCTGTAAGTAAGGCCTCTAAGCCTGTATATCTACCAGGGTAATCGGAGTTGCTTCTCACAAGTCAGTGACAAATTATCTTCTCTTCAGCATCAGTTTCCCCATTTGTTCCCTTGCTTTATTCTATTTATATTTCGCCCCACCTGACTCTGTGAAATTCCCCGTGTGCTTCAGACTCTCCGCGTCTTGAAGGTGTTCTCAGCTCCGGCTCACGCAGCCGTCCTGGAAACGTCCCCAATAAATCTCTCAAAGTCAGCATCTGTTGGATCGTTTAATCTAACTGCTAAGTAAAATCCCATCACCCTAAAAGTATGATCCTGATAGTGTTGAAAGAAAAAAAAAAACTATTTTGTGATCCTTCAGAAATTAGGACGAACTTTTACGTGCAACGCAAAGCCGCCTGGCTTTCGGCAACCAATTTAGGAGTAACATTTTAATCTCCTCCAACTTGTACAAACATTTCGTTCCATTTTGTTCAGAGATTAAGAATTAGGGGAGTGACACTGAATTTAATCTGTGAACGTGACACTAAGACCCACTTTGCACCCCAGTCTGAACCTGTCTGCATCGTTGCCCACGACCTGTGCGAAATGCCCACCTACATCTGAAAGGCCTCAAGCAAGACCCATCCACGTGGATCTTCAGGAGAGTTCTTGAAGGAGGCTGACGGCTGCCTGGTTCTTCACAGAACAAAACAGAGACAGGATCGCGGACCGAGTCCTTTCCCTTTCCTCTGACGCCCCAACATTTAAGTACAAAGTCAAAGCAAAAACCGCACACTCGCACAGCACCGTTCTACAGCCAGAGAGGTGAAAGGTCATCGGTACCACCTTACATAATTATTTTTCGTGAACTAAAGTTAAATACACATTTTTAAATGTGAATGATGACCTAAGGTTGAATGAGCGAAAAAAATAAAATGAGGAAAAAACAGAAGAGAAGAGTAGGAAGTGAAGCTCAAACACAGGACTGACCTTTTTTATGAGAATTATCTATGAAGACACAACTATTTTCACCGGGAAAAAATGACCCCACTCACGTGGCAGAAAACAACAACGTCGATGCATGCCAGCGTTTGGCCATATTGCGGTGTCATCACTATCTGGGTGTCATTGATCAAACTCCACCTCTGGCCCTTAATGGGACACTGCTGATGTCACAGCGAGACACCTGAAGTCGCAGGTGAGTCGATATTGGGCCGAGAGCGAAAGGGTGACGACTGCAGCCAAGGACGAGCCCGCGAGGCAGAGCCCGCGAGGAGCATGCTCTATTTTATATGCCGAAAATCGTCCTTTGATAAACAGCTGGAACCCAGATGTTGGGAGAAAGAGGCTGAAAGAAGAGCTCACAGCGTGGTACGTGTGGACCTGTTTTGCATACCGCCTTGCTTTTATCTATCTCGTGAAATTAAAATGGCTCCTAAATAGTGGTGTGATGAAGGATGCAGTTCTCACTCCATTTGAGGCAATTATGGAGCTCTTTGGTGTCAAAACGCAATACAAATACATTGCAGTGTTACCTCCAAGCACAAAAAAAAAACTGCGATCATACCATCATTTAGTATGATAGCTTTTTATTAAAAATAACATACCAAAGAGTTAGAGAAAGATACTGATTCTCATTTTCATTATGTTCTTTAATCACCTATATTCACCATTTTAAATGACATAGCCTAACACACCAACTGCTTATACTGTTAAGGCTTGACTTACTATTTTTTAACAATATTAACTGCACTTAAGGGCGTTTTGTAAGATTTGTTTGTGACAGAGCAAATGTGACTTGTGTTCACCCTCTAAGTCAAGAGATGGCAGTAAGGAGTACAAGAACAGAATACAAGTATGGGACTGCCTTAATTCAACTCACTCCCCCAGTGTTTACCACTCTAGGACTGGTGTCCCTGGACTGTGAGCTATCAGTAACAAAATGAGAAATGTTACCCAACTCTGAAGTATGAATAGATAAGAGGTTGGCATTGAGTAGGAATTCCGTACATTACATACATCTCCCGTTTTTTAGAATTAGTTTTAATTTTTGAAAAAAATATTGACATAAAAAAATCAGTATTCTGTTGTTTTTAATTATAGCTAGAGATTTTTCACTAAATCTATACAGTGAAAAAACAAGGGACATTTTTATTATTGTTCTTTTATTGTTGTTACAAACAAAAACGAGTTATAAACGCACTTCTAGTCCCAGTTGTTTGTGCAGGACAAGAAGCCGACGTGAAGTGTAAAGATCAATACGGCGTTTTCCATGGCAGAGGCTTTCAGTGTTCGGCACACATCTGAACACCCTCAATATGATGCTCTTCCTCATGTGGAGGCCACGGTGATTATTCCCATTTACAAGGAAGGTAAAACAAATATTCTGTTTCATTGTCTTTTATGCTCACTCTGGCCCACTTGTGTCTTGGTTTATGGTCTAAAAATGTTCCCTTTGCTGCATTATATATATTTTATTGCATACATCCCAGTTCTGCTATTTGCAGTATATAGAATCGGCAGAAATTCGGAGCGGATCTGTTCTTTAAAGAAATGCTGATCAGTTCTATAGGCACGGAGCGAATTCCCCGGCATGTGAAATGTTGTCATCTCGTAATTAAACTACGCACAGGTCCAGCATTGGGGATTAAACATCTTATCGCCCTGTCATTTGGTCCAATGAAAGAAGCTTATCTAAAACCCAAACGATGACATGGCAAACCTACTGAGGAACCTGTCAAACCTCCTCCGCTTTCATTAAATGAGAAATAACTCTCCACCTCCGTGACTCCGCTGAGGAGGAAGAGCTGCACCGTGTGTGTGTGTGTGTGTGTGTGTGGGGGGGCTCCACTTTTATTTCGGCAAAACAAATATTATTTCATGCAAATGTAGCATTTAGTTTAGAAATCAGGAGTTTTTTTTTTTTAATTTCACACCTGGATGCACATCCCGAAATGACAATCAGACCATCCTGCAAAGCCACAAACTGTGATGTTATTTTTTTTTTTTTTTTTGGGGGGGGGGGTGATTTCCTGCACAAACATTTCCTCAGCACTGTAGATGGTCCACTGCAGCTAAAAATCATAAAAATAAAATAAAAATATCTGTGGGTTACCAGGCTTTACAATAATACAGGCCTCTACCACAATGAATACATTTCACAAAGGTAGAAATGAGAGTAGCGGTTAGAGTTGCTATTTTTAACTTGGAAGGTTGCAGGTTCGAATCCCACCTGCCACTGCAGCGTCACATTACACCTATGTCAGAATCCCTGGAAGTAGGGTTCAAGGCTAGTTCAGAATCAAGCTGCTCTCCTCTAAAGCGCATGGCTGTATTGGACCTGCCAAAGTTCCCATGATTCTCGTCTCTCTCCACCGGCTTTTTCTAGCTGTTCAAGTTCAACAGTCTGATTATGACCTATAAGATGGGCAAAGGATCTGTATCCCAGTACCTACTGTGGTCCCCCACCTCTGACAATTTAAGCGGTCCCACTCACAACGGATTCCAAAATCAAAACTCTGAAGTTGTCGGTTTTAGCCCTAACGTGCTGGAATGAGCTCCTTCCCTCAGAGCTGCTGAACCCTGCCCTATGTATAAGCAGGGTCTCAAACCCATCTTTTTCAAAGCCATTTCCCTCCTGATACAGAACTGCTCCACAAACTTGCACCAGATTATTTGTCAAAAAAAAAAAAAAAAACTTTTGTACTCCGTCAATTTCATAAACAGCTGCTTGTGTAATGTACCCTGATAAAAACAGTACTGAATTAAGACCGTACTTCCGAGAATTACGCATCCGTGTCCGTATCTGTCTGTTGGTAAAAACAGCATTTTGTTCACTCTGAACTGTACATCTGCTACTTGAATGATTGTAGAAGTAAGTGAAGGTCTACAGGGTGTGGCACTTCTGCACCTTCCCATCTCACAATCTTGGTTCATTTGTTGCTCGTCTCTTACACGTCCCTCGAGCTCCTCTACACTTTATGGAAGACGTTGTTTTCTCCCTCAGACTGTGGAATTCCCTCCCCAAAAATGTGATGGCGTCTCCTACTACGGACACCTTTAAATCCAGCCTTAAAACCCACATGCTCAGAATTACACATTTACCTGCTTCCCTTGTCTCTCCATCATTAATTTTATTATTACATTATAATTCCTCTGTGCTGGTCTGGAGCTTCATTTTGTAGATGTTTTAATGTCATTCATCATAAATCTGTTCTTGTTTTACTGTTCTCATTCTACTGTTCTTACTGTAAAGCACGCTGAGGAACTGCTTTAAAGGAGCTACATAAAATGAAAGTTATTATTCCTATTAAAAAGTCAGCATGAACATTTACACCCTGTGACAGTCCTTGTCCCTTGCTGCAACTCGACCCTACGCAGTGACGGACACACGGAAAGGTTACCGCACCAACAGAATAATTTCTACTGGTGTCAGTGACACTGTTTTCAAGCTTTATTTAAAAAAGTGGGTCAATATTGAAGCCAGTAAACAGATACTGTGGCGATCTCCCTCCGCTTCACTTGTTTAGATGGGACTTTATTCGTTGCGCCTGCACACGCGCTCACGCATGCTGAGCACATGGCGAAACGCCACGTCTGGAGCAGATGTCGAGGGCCTTCAATCTCCGATCCAAGACATTGTTAGCGCTTTGTTTGTGTCTCTGAGATCGATGTTCGCACTTGAATAATTTATGAGGCTTCCTGGTTCTTTGGGGGACTCTGAAATGCCGCTGCCTCCATGTGGCCCCCGGCCGCCAGGCCCATCGTCACCCCCAGCACATCACACAAATTACACCGCCACGCGGATCAAGTCCATAAAGGAGTCACATTAAAGCCCGTTTCAGAATTTATTACACATTCCATTTCCTGTTTACATCTTAACTGTCCCAAAATTATGCTTTTCGTATCCCCTCCCTGTGTTTTTCCGTCTTTTTTGTAAAGCATGTGATTTATGGCAGAGCCATCAAAGCAAGCAGAATTTTTCCCTTTATCCTCGTCTTGCATAGTTAGATGCTGATCAATAACTTCAAGGACTCCTTGACTTGTTTTCTGAAGAAGTATGACGGAATTACTGCCAAGTGTGGATCTGGGGTTCAAAATAAATCTTGGCTTCTTTGGGAAAAAATCCAGTTCAGGCTGCAAGGTAAAAATCCCTGCTCATGCTTGCCTCTCCAGAGGTGTGGGACATACAGAAGAGGGACATGCCTCTGCTGAATAAGCAGCAGGTGGCGCAGCGGTTACCAGCATTTACTTAAAAGCAAAAGGCGATCGGATGCAAAGAGGTAAAAATGGAAAACTGTAACAGCCATCGGGAAATGTGATCGCATCCTCAAAGACAGAGAAATCCAACACCGACTTGATTCTCATTATCAGTGTTCTCCTTACTCCTCACTGCTGATCACAGAACCAGGAGTTGGGGGGACTTTCTATACTGTATTCCTCTGTCCGAGTACACACGACGACCAATTGATTTGTAAATCTGCGTAACATGTACTACTGGGACTGTGAGTGGAATCATGGAAGTGCACATTAGGGACAGAAGGAGGCAGTAAAACAAACCAAAGGTAATGCGACGAGTGTATGAGGGGAGCGAGCGAATGGCTGGAGCGAGGGAGCCACAGGATGGTTTACTCACCACCTGTCCGTTCTGCGGGTTCTTGTGGGCATACGGGGGTCCACGGATGTGGTTCCACATCTGACCGGAGGTCATGGCAAACACTACGCACTGGGGGAGACACATCGTAGCACATCCGTTAATGGTGTCCTTATGACAAACAGCACAATCACAGCAGTTCCTTGGTTTAATGAAGTATACGACACACATTTAGGATAGCAAGTTTAAATATGAATGTTGCAGCATTTGGAACGGGGGTTCTTAACTCTGGGGGGCTGTGAAGCACAGATTTGCACTGCAAAATAATACCAAACAGAGATTAGTAATAAAAATTAGTAATAAAATAGTAATGAAGTACTTGTGATTTTATTATCATAATTTTTCATAATCCATTTTCAATGCAATAAATTGTGTGCAAGATTTTCTGTGAAACTATTCATGCACTTTTTCACAAGAAGGTATGATCGCTAAGGGGCTCCATCGTCCAGAAAAAGTGAGAACCAAACGTCAGGCTCTTAGAGTCTGTGTATGGTGTGAGGTCTCAGTTTATAGCATTCGTGGTGTAAGGCCTGGAGTGCCAGTGAACAAGCTACAAGAATCAAAGATCCCCCCCCACTGGAGCATACCAGGGCAGCCATGGCCCATCCCGTCTTGTTGTAGATGAACTCCAGATTGTTTCTCCGCAGGTAGAGCAGGCCCCCGACCAGCGACACCAGCAGCGCCAGGGCAATGGTGCCTGAGTAGTTGGGCGGCCGGAACACGCGGATCTGTAACGCAGGGAGCGGATGACATGGCCTCACTGGCACCCAGGGGACACGGCTTGTGTTTCTGCCATCAGATTCATCTGCAAACTACTAGAGCCCCGGCGACCGTGCCACAATCCTGTCGCTGCCTCTCTGAAATGTAAAAAGGATGCCGTGCTGAACTCTGCCTTGTGAGGTCCAATTAGTCCCTCAAAAGAACCCATTCATGGTCCCCCAGGGTGTCTTTGCAGCTGGCCGGGGTGCCAATTTCATTGTTCAAAACAGTGGCAGGCGGAGGGTTGGTGACGGGGCTGTCTGGTTTATGGGGGTATGAGGCTGCAGATCAGTGGCCCATAAACATGACGGGTACTCTGGGATACTTTCCTTGTTTATTACTCTGGGATTCTTTTATTGGCTATTATTCCAAGATACTTTTTATTAGCTACTGCACAGGGATACTTGTATTAGCTATTGCAATGTCTAGTAAAGCTTGATTTCTCTCCATGCCAAGGGTCCCTCCACCTCTCACCTGTACATCGGTTCTGTCTGCAATCCACTTTGCCAGCTGTTCCGAGGCAAAGCCGATCCGCTGAAGGTCAAAGGTGTCTGCCCGCCTGGGCTTCCCCTTTGGCGGGAAGTGCATGAAGGTGGGGGCGGAGTTCATGTTGAGCTGTGGATGAAGTGGGCAGGATGGGAAGGCAGGGACATGGAGGGAAAGCATGAACAAACAGGAAAGGTGGGAACGGAGAGGGAAAGAAGGAACATAAAGGGATGGTGTGGACAAGGAGGGAAGACGGAATGTAATGAGAGGGCAGGAATGAAGAGAGAAGGCAAAAAGTGGAATGTTAGAAGCAAAAACTGCACTTCACGTGTGAAACTGGCATTCTACTCGTCTGGAAAAGAATGAAAAACAAGTTGCATAAACACGTGCGGCTCATTTGGTGCCCCAGCAGAGTTCAGCACATTTAAAAAAAATAATTCTTTGCGTCGCAACAGTCGTAATGATGAGAGGAATCAATGGTCAGCGCTGCCTTCGCACCACCTCGGGGCTTCTCCTCGCAACTGGAAACAGCGGCAGGGAAAAAAAAAAAAAAATCACATTTGTTCACTTCCCACACAAAGGGACCATTATTACTAGGTTATTTCCTTTAATTGCATCAAACAATCTGATGCGTCTCTGTGTATGAAGGTGAATCACTCGCGCAAAGAATGGGAGCAAAGTGAGCTGCATTTAGTTACCTGTCATTTCAAACTTCAGTCCTAATTGTATAATTATGGTTGGAGAAGTGCATTTACTTTGGCTATACTTAAAAATGCTAATAAACGGAATTCAGTGCTCCATCTGCTTAATTTTATGAAAATAACCGCGGCAATATTTGTGCAAATATGACATACGGTCTAAAACGTTTTTAGCATCATCCACCAATATTCCTTTTGAGAAGTGCAATAAATACAGAATTTTTGTTTTTAAAAAGTGAGCTGACATTTTACTGGCGTTTTATCGCTGGTTATATTTTCATGCCTGGAGGAGCTGCTGCGTCAAAGCCGATTAGGTGTAGAGCATCGGTTTCCAGGTGAGGTTACCGGGTTACCCTCTAGGAGTGACACCTGCTGCGTACCGTGGAACGTGACTCTACTCATACTCTTGCTGCTCGACCCGGGTTGAACCCAAACATCAGTTTAAATTTCCTTTTTCTGGAAATCCTGAAATCAAAGCAAAACTCTAATAAGGCATGACAGCTGAACGGGAATAGATAGTCAAATGAAGGGTTCAATTTTTTTTTTTAATCGAGCCGAAGGGACTGCGGGAAAAGAAACGATGCGTCAGCCTCTCTGTCCGCATTCTCCAGGTACGGCAACATGGCCTTGGAGGTGCCATTTAAAAATGAGTATCGGTTGGTCAAATATGCCTCCATGCATTTATTTTGCATATAAAGATGGTAAGGGCACAGCAGAGCTTGGGGAAGGTAATTTGCAATAAACATACAGCTTCCAACTTTTCCTACCTCTCAGCCACCTTCTTCAGACTGTCAGCCGTCTTGGTTTTATTTATTTATGCACCCCTATACATTTTAACATTGCCAATTACTGACTCCGGCCCCCGAAGCAGCATCATGATACCCACGTGGACGGAGACGGCTACCTGCTGGAAGACGTCGGCGCCTTCGTCGTAGTCCACCACGGTGAAGAAGAGCTTGTTGGAAAAAGCAGAGGAGTAGCGCCATGAATTGGCCAGCACTTGGTACTCTTCGTTGGCCTGCCTGTCGGACGGGAGAGCAAAGGGGTACAGAGACACGTTAATGAGGCAGCAAACCACGGTAAGGGTGGTCTGAGCGGCAAGTCCAGGCCGAGCTCACCCCTCTCCGCACAACACCTGAGATAATGACGTGATGCGGCACCGAAACGGAAATGTTGGCTGCTGTAATTGCTGCCTGGTGTACAAGGCAACAAAAAAAACAACCATTTTGCCAGTTAGCAGAAAAATAACCAATTAAAATAGAAATTAAACTCGACTGGGGGGGGAAAAAAAAAAAAAAAAAAAAAAAAAAGTTAACCGGTGCCTCGGTTCTCATCTAATAGGCCTCCCGTTCAAAAGCGCGGTCCGTGCAAAATTATTATTCTGACTTTTGGTAAATGTTTGTATTTTTACAGTCTTTCATATTTTCATGTTTATCTACCTTCAAGAATGCCAATGTCAGTTTTTGTGTGCAGTGGCATAAATCACAGCTGAAAGGGCGGCGCTCTCTGCCTTGTCTAATCCTGCACATTAAATGCAGCTCCTGTATGGGGTAAACAAGCTTGTTCAACGCCAAGCTGACATTGAGCAATGCATTTAATTATAACAGAAACAACAGTTACATGAAGGAGAGATTTAGTGTGTTTGTAACTTCTTTGTCCCAATGAAGCTTTAATTAAAACCCACGACGGGGGCTGAGAGCACCGGACTTGGTCATTAATTTCATCTGTTAGCGCATTAGTCGACCGCCCATTCCCATTCCTTCTATAATAATGTGATTAATGGAGCCTCCTTCGGGCACCAGTAGGACTTCTGGTCACAGTCAGGTTTCTTCGGGGGTGAGAAAACCCCAGGGGGAAGTTGTGTAGCTTCTCCCACACATAGGAGTTCCTCTGCCATTTCTGAAAAGGCCCATCTTCATCGGTGGCCTTCCAGTGAGGACGAGGCCCGATTGTTGCTGCCAGTGACGTCGGAGGTCTTACTGGCTATGCTGGTGTTATGATACTGGAACTCCCTGATGCTGACAATGGAAGCAAGTTGGGAGGAGTTCTTCTCATCTGCATCTTCTGCGCCTCTCATTTCTGCCTTGTGCCCTGTATCTTTCTGGCTTTAAATATTGCTGCAGAACTGTATGCCTGTTGGGCCTTTGAGAGTGTTTCCCAGGATCCTTGGTCACTTCCACGGCATTTGAGTGATCTTCAGTGCGTCTTTATAATGTCATTTCATTCCTCCCGTGGGTGTGAGCTCCTGCAGCAACACTGCCATAGAAGAGGCACTTCAGGAGGCATTTATCAAACATTCACACAAGATGACGGCATCAGCCAAGTCGAATCTGCCTGAGCGTTGAGTAGATGCTTTGCACGGATCTGGGATTAATTCCTGCCATGTGACCTAGATCACCTGAAGGCAGCTCAGGTGGAAGTGAATGAGTTTCCTTGCTTGATGCTGATGAACTGTCCTGGTTTTGGCACTGTACAGTAGTTAAGTCGGCAGGACAGCCTGGCACATACTGTATATTTGGCATAGTGAAGAGGTTCATGACACTGATTCTACAGTGAGTATTGCAGTTTGCCAAAGGCCTGGCTACCTTTGGAGATAAGAGCTTCCACTTCTTTGCTGATGGTGATGCTACAAGTGGGATTCCTAAGTAGGGTTGGCTACAACAATGAGGCAATGACCACTGACATTAATCCTTTGCTTGAAGTAGCCTGGGGTACTGTTTGCTGCACTGATGGTTGGTCCAAAGATTCTGCATCCAGAGGCAAGGAGGTCCATGCTTTCTGCATCTTTTGAGCACACATCAGTCAACAAATAGGTCATGAATTTTATCCTTGTAGACTTTTGTGCAGAACTGCGATCATCTTAGATTGAACAGCTTGCCATAGTGGTAGGATTTGATGTTAAGACGCTCATTTCTCAAGGTGTCCATCAGCATCTGTCTCACATACACACAACCTGCAATACTTTGTTCACTAGACCACAGATTTTTACCCATAAAACCCATTGGTGTCATAGTTTTTATTTCTGCCTCTGTTAATTTCACAGAAAATTTGCTAGCTTCTTTGTATTTTTACATATGGGGTGCATGTATGATATCTTACTGCTGTTTGGTGGACTCGGAAGGGTATTTGATCGCCCGGAGGACAGGTCTGTTTAATCTGCATTTTAACTGCACGAACGCACGAATCAAATGTTACACCTCTTTAATTTGGAACACGCTGGTTACAAAAATAAATAAATGTCGTGGTTTAAAATATCGGTGTACACTGTAACTGAAGTCGGGCCCGGGCAAAATGGAGGGTTGCGTCAGGAAGGGCATCCGGTGTAAAAATCTGCCAAACCAACTATGCGGACAAGCCGATCCGCTGTGGCGACCCCTGATGGGAGCAGCTGAAAGTCGGTTAAGTACTGTAACTGAAGTCAGGCAATCGGGGTATTGTTTAAAAAAAAAAAAGAAAAAAGCAGAGGTCCAAAAGTCTCCAACACAAAGAGACTATACAGCATTTTTCCTGTAACTGATATCCAGAGCAAGATACTGGTGTTATTTCATTTGTTTTGACAAATTTGTGCACATTCTAGCAAGAGAAGAATTTCGATATGAAAACATATGACAAGGTTAGTGACTTCGTGGTGTCTGTTATGGTGGTGGCTGTTGTGTTTCACTGAAATTTCTTAATATGTTACCTTAGTACTGTCCACCTGACCATCAGATAGGTGCCAAAATGATTCCACCTGTGTGAGTGTGAAACCACCAGTCTCGACAGTTGGACTGCCGTTAACATCAAACCTGCAGAGGTGCATAAATATACCAGCGCAAATTAGACTCTTATGGAAAATATTAATAGCGCCTGAAAAAAATTAGTAAAAGTTGATTGTACAATAGATGTTGAATAGTTCAGATTTATTCTATTTAAAATGTGTTTCAATGATTTTCCAGCTCACTGTGAAATACCATTGTGCTTGGCTTTCCTTGTGAAGGTCCATGAATAAGGTTCACCACGAGATACTTGGTGCCTACAACTAAAGCCGGCGGCAGAGAGCAGCTCCACCGGCACAGAAGAAAGACAACATTTCTACGGCCGCCCGTATGGGAATACGGTGATGAAAAATACATAAACAAAAGTGGAAAGAACATTAATAAGACATAATACAAAACACTTGTTCTGCTGGGACAACTGCTGTTTAAATTTACATGTTAACATCCTTTAATGTACGACTCACGTCAACTTTCTGTCTCAGTTCATTATTGACGGTCCTGTATGGCAGTTCTCGTTGCCGGTATGCAGATGAGCGGAAGGTTTCACCATGGAGATAGCGTGACGGGCAACTTGGGGTGGCACTACCGGATGCCACGTGGCCTGACCTCATCCATCACGGGGGGCGTCCCATGCCGAGACGGTGACCCGTGTGACAGCATGTCTCCTGCCGTTAGTGTTAATGCAGATGATTAAACATCACTGGTGCTGAAGGGGGCGGGGGGGGGGGGCGGATGGTTGCGCCGAACTGCGGCAGCTGTTTATTATAAAATTGGAAACACTCAGCGGGTCTTAACACAGCCCGCGAAGCAAGGAGGACCTGAACTTGCACCTGAGGGACAAAAGGATTGCTTGCCTTCATGTCACCCTGGGAACAACAAACTGGTTTCTGTTCAAACTGGTTTAAAAGCAATATAGATGAGTTGATTCTTCCAGCACAGATATTTAGAGTGAATTTAAAGCACGAGGCAGGAGTCAAACGCTGGTCCTTCAGGTACTAGGTGGCAACTTTAACCGCTAAACCACCTGCTGACCCAACACAGCATGAGTGTGGCTATGTGTGAACCCAGCTCTGTGTGCATGTGTGTGCGCGCACGCACACGCGGTCATGATCCCACCTGCATACAGAGCACTGCCTTTGAGGCTGCAGGGCCGTGAACATCACCACCACCGAGTAGTTGCGAGGCGGTGCCTTGACGAAGCGCCGAAACTTGTCTCCATTCATGCGGATGACGGAGCGCCTGGAGCTCCACTCCATCATTTGCTCCACCTTCTCCGCCAGCATGTTCTGTAGCCCCCGGGGGAGTTGGGGAGGGCGATCAAAAGGAAACAAAGCAAGCAGGTGTAATTAATAATACAGCACGTGCCATCCTCTTCTACACACCTTCTCCCTCTCGCACTCGGCAGTACGATTCGCAAAGGGAGCGCAACCCTCCGCGGTCAAAATTCCACCACGTACGGGTCTTTAACTACACCGGCGTCTCATATTACAAACAGTCGAGTTATAAATTTTATTTTATTTTTAATTGCATTTTTTTCAATTGTTGAAGAGTGAACATTACCAACGTTTACACTCCGAGTCAATAGGCCTCAGTAAGGAGCACGCAAACAGTAGGATTGTGGCACAGCCTTAGTTCAACTCACTTCCACAGCATTTACAGCTCATGTCTGGTGTTCCTCAGTGTCAGTAATCAATAATAAGATGAGGGTTGGCCATGTCTATGGAATAAATCAGTTAACAATCGGTACCGTTTAGGAGTTTGAACTTGAATGTAGCTTGAGGTTAGAAATATAATACAATCCTTACTAAGTATTACTAGACATTATAGCTATACGTAAGACTTTTATGAAGCCTAACCATTCAGTAAAGAGGGACATTTGTATTATCAACCCTTACTGATTGTGACTTGGTGGGAAACAGTGACTTTCAAGTAAAAACAAAACAAAACAAAAAAAAAAAAAAAAAAAAACAAATGTCTGGTCCCGTTTGATCATAAGTCGAGGATCTGCCATATGTAAGGTGTAAGACGCGACGCCAACGGGACCCGCGACGGTTCTGTAAGACGCGACGCGAATGGCACCCGCCCGCCGGCTCCGGCCTCTGACCCACTGGATCAGCTGACCCACGCGGGTATAAAAGCGGCCGAGTCGACCAACACCGAGGGACCTACACTATAGTCCGTGACATTATCTTGCCTTTGTGTATGATGGATTGTTCCAGATTAAATCACTGAGCGTTCGCACTCCCTGTCCCGTGTCTCCCTTCCGCATCTGGGTCCTATGCCTTGTTGCCGATCGAATTCCTGACATAAGGCCCAAGTTTCAAAACAAACAGAAGCACCATCTGCTCTTCTCAACAAAGAGCAAAAATGCACAACACAGTAAAATTGTCTTATTTGCGTTGATCATGTGTGACAAGGACTTATGTGCCATGTTGCTGTGCCGAACGGAGGCAGGACCCCCAAGAGAGCAGATACTCAAGAGGATGAGAAGAAAAGACTTTCTGTCTGGCAATGGCAATGAGAAGTTGACATCCTTTGCGTGTTTCTCTGCAGCTCTTTACTCGCTTAGTGAACGTGTTGAATCTGAGACCTTCATGCAGTTTTAGGTTTCTGCAGTAACATGCTTCGCAACAACAATCTTGCATTTTTGGGTAATACTCCAAGTCATTTTGGATACCTAATTTTAATAATTTATCAGGCAGTTTTCTCCATAACAACTTATGGTAGGATGTTGGTAAATTAAGCTCATAGTGATTTACCTATTTAGCACAATAATATTCACCATGGCAGGAGGAGGGACTCAGACCTGAGTCCTTCCTATTAGATGGTGACCACCAGAACCATTACGCCCCCTGCTGCACCTTTAATTTAAATTCCAAACCAGCCACGCTTCCCCAAAAAGAACAAATTGTTGATTTTTCTTTAAAGCTAAAACAGTGTATAAAATGCATAATGCACCAAAGTATAAAATTCGAGAAAATTCTCCGTCCTTATCATCCTGTTCAAGTCAAGTGGCACCATTACGTTTCATGACTCAATAAGTGAAGAATCAGAGACCCAGAGTCATCAGAATGAGAGACAGCAGACGAAACCCCGAACAGTGCCGGGGCGACCGGGAGCGTGACGTGGTGGGCGTCCCCATGGCGGCGCTGTTTGCCCCTGTGAGGCCGGGTTGCGTGTTGACCAATAGCGGAGCGCTGCCCGAGAAGAGGGCTGCAGGGAGAGGAGGCTACACCACACCAATGCGCTCTTTGTGCGGGCCGAGTGCGGAGCCAGGAACCCCTGCCAGCAGCCCTTTGTGTCAGTCAGGGCGCAGATCCAAGGAGAGCCAAGCGAGGCCGGCCAAAACCCTGACAAAAACCCCGACATGTCATAAGCTAATTTACAGAAGAACCGTCCAGCGCCGGAGAATTTATTCAAAAAGATACACACTCGCATACACTCAATTACTTTATCTCTGTTATTTTTGAAGCTCGCTCGCCGCCACGCTTCTGCAGATGGGAATCCGTTGCTTTGGCGAGCCCAAGACTTACAAAAGGTGGGGCTGCAGTTCTGTGCGTAACTCAGAAACTTCCAGAAAGGTCTATGAAAGAACAATCGAAAGCCAAACAACTGAGTCTCAGTGAGGTTTGGGGCTTTTTGGCATCGAAATGCAGAAGTACAGAAGTACAAAGCGTCTGATTTGCAGTTATACTGTGGATCGTCATAGCAACGCTATTCTGTTTGGTTTCAGATTTACCAAATTCACGATAAAACCTTCGACTGCCCATGCAAACAGGTTACGCTTTAACTTCGCTCTCTGACTTGTGTTAAACCCTGCAAGCAACAGGATGTCACCACCTGGAAAAGAGCAAGAGTATTGATAGTTCATCATGTATTCATGGTGCCATCGATCGGCAGCGCTTAAGATTTTTCTCCAAAACGACGAGAGCGGCTGCAGCGGAGCAGTGAATCACTACTGCCGGTCAATACAACTGAAGCACTTTCTGAAGCAGCTAGAACCACTGTGCTGCCCTCTGCCTCATGCATTATTTCATTTTTTTTTTTTTTTTTTTTTTTAAATAAATCATTTTACGAACTATAATTCAGGGTCACGCACATCAAAAAACCTGTGCAATGACTTGTTATATACTTTTTAATACAATGAGCTTGCTAACTCACTACGACAGCCTTTTTGCCTGACATGGAGTCATTTCCTTTCTGTACAGGTCTTGTTTGCAGTCCTATGGAAGACGCCATAACAGTACAACCACATGGTCAAAACCTGCACGGATGAGTCTCGACAACACGGCTCCGATCCGTGGTTATCGGTTCAGCACCGTCTTTCTACACGGCATCGTGGGAACATTTAAGATAATTACAAATCTCAGTAAATTCATTTCTCTGTACACAGAATGTTAATCATTTTCGGCAGTTTGGGAGAACTGCTTCCTACTTCCTTCACACAATACAAATTTATTAGCACAACTAAAACAGCACATTCGATACTAGTGCTACGCATGCATTTATCCAATGTTTTCTTCAAAAATGACACAGAGGGTTGAACTTCTTACACAGGTTGACCGATTGAATTCAGGGTACCTTAAACAAAAGTATTATAGCAAGGGGCAAGGTTCAAATCTTGGTCCCTTGTGTAGGTACTGACCCCTCAATACTTTAGTAAACATCACCCAGTTGTATAAATGGGCAAATCACTAAAGAAAGCTTTGTATAAAAGAAAATGAACAAAAAATGTTATTATATAATATAATTTTTATTATAATTAATAATGAAAGCTTCTCTCGGATCTTTAAATTGCGGAATTGAAGGCAAGCGGCAAACATTAGACAGTTCTTCAGACAAGACTACAAAAACAGACGCGCTGTGGAAAATGTCCAGATGGGAAGGGAAATGGACGCTCCGATTCCAAACAGTGTCTTAGTGACCGGCGAAAAAAGACTATGTGCTGCCCCTGAATCCGAGACGTGTCAGCCTAAGACGGTCCCGATCTGTGCCCTTTGAAGGTTCTCCCATGATGCCCTATATAATTAGATGAGAAGGAATGTTAGAGAAACAAAGGCTGGCGGTGGTGCGCCATGGCGCCCGTCTCCGTGGCGGTCCGGATCAGGCTGACCGCAGACTGCGGCCATCCTCGCAAACTGCCACAGAGCCATTTGTCTCATGCCATGCTTCATTACAGCTGAAATATAAGCTACGATTTTGCAGGTTTTGAGGACAGGTTTCTAAAACAATCGAAAGAATCAAGACAAAGGGAGTGGACGCCCGCCGTTCCTGGAGACTCTTAGCCGCGGCTGCGCAAGAATAAAACATTTGCGTCTTGGAAGCAATTTACGCAAATAATAAGTAAATAATCACATAAGCACCTTTTCCTACTAGCTGGTAATTTAGAATACATTTGTATAATTCGAAGATGTTTATGAAAGCAAAAAACATGCGAGTGTTAAAAAAACAAAAAAAAAAATTGGAACACAAAATCTCATTTTCTCAGGCACAAGAAGGATGGCATGTGAGACGGTCACACATTATAAATCATTACAAAAACCTGCGGATTGCTGCCACATAAGCAGCACATCTTAATGAGGGAAATATGGTGTTATCTGCATTGTTTCTCTCTGAAGCCCAAGAACAGAGCTAAAATTGTATGAGCCAATTTAAAAGGGAAGAACGCGTCAATGTTTACAAAAAGAAGAAAAAAAAACATGTCAGTTATTGCTGCTGCGAGCCAGAATTAGACACGGTGTGGATGGGGGATAGAGGATGGCGGAGCAGCCGCCGTCGCTGCTATTCCGGGCCTCTACCTGGCACTGTGATAATTTTATTCACAAGGCTGTTAGCAAAGCTTTCCGAGTCCAAGCAGGAAGGGGACTCGGCCCGACCGGCGCGACCCTTGACGGCGGGGAGGCCCGGCCGGCGTGGAGCTGGAGAAATGGCAAAATATTCCGACGACGAGAGGAGCGATTGCGCAAATCTGATTTCTAAGTGTTAACAAGGCCGCGGTTCTCCCCGTGCCCCTTGCACCGCTGCGCTGCCGCCACCGCTGCTCCAAGAGCTGTCAGCAGCTCCATCCTCACGGACGCCCTGTCAGCCGCCCGTCACTCACGTCTGCGCTAATGATGCATCCTCCCAGACGCAAACCCGGTGCCAGAACAACAGAAATAAGAAGCAGGCTTCCGCTCCGGAAACGTATTTCCGATTTCCGACCGAGATCCGCCCGTCCCCGGAGGTGCGCTGCAAAAGGACGAAAACCGAGCCGCGTGAAAATGCAAATAAATTGTTTGTCCAAAGCGTGGGAGTGAGCGCGACTTTGCATGTTTAAAACAGATTTCACTTGAATTTTAATTTGCGTTCCACCCTTCAGTGACTGTATCATAACTTAGCGCAAAAGACAGTTTCATTTTGCCGTTTATCTTCTAACACAAAAGATGAAGATGCCTCTGGAAGCCATGTTTCTTCCCGAGCCCAAGCTGCTCATTATCGTCCTCCTGTGAATGATACGCCTGGAGGACACGCGTGAGCTGCTTCCTGTTAGCGGTCCCTAATGAGAGTATCAATAGCGCGGGTGACAAGGCCGGCGTGTGCATTGTGGGAGGCGCTGCTTCCAGATGAATGGCGCTCCGTCCGCCGCGCTGCAGGGGGGTAATGCCAGCCATGCAAACCGCATGAATGTCGGAAGAGGTCAATTAGACAGGGCGCCGAATCCCGCAGGTCCCAGAAAAGCTGCCCGGGTTGCGTGAAAATCAACCGGGAAAATGATCGAACGCAGCGCAGCCTTCCGGTGACCCCGCGCTCAGTGCCCGCGTGCGCACTGGCATAGCTGGAAAGAAGAACTTTTTTCAGCACCGTCACCTGTTAGACACTGTGACGCCAGGCGCGTGTCCGACTTACCCCGAGTCACCCGTTGTTTTGTAAAGCGCACAGATCCCGCACCTTGTGAACAACACCGGGACATCCGTTTGTTGCTTGATTTGTGTGTAACTACAAAGTCGCACACGGTGCTGTCTGTTGACCGAATTATAAACATAGCAAACGCATACACATTGCAAACATGCGCAACACTCCTCGTGTTGTCACTGACCGACGACCAGAAAACCAAACATAGGCTGTAAACACTGTGGAAGTGAGTTGAACCGAGGTGCCCCCATGCCCCTGTTACTTTTCTGGGTGCTCTTAACCATCACCCGTTCTCTTCTAAGGCTGATGCGAGCTGCATTTTTCAGCTACGGTCAAATATCACGAAACTAGATGTTAAAAAACGCACCGAATAACTACGCGCATGCAAATAACTCTTTATAGTAGCCTTTCAATGGCACGTTGAGAGGATTAACCAGAATTCACCACAGTCTCACTTATCATCCCACAGCCCAAAAAAGCTGCTGCATTTCTTGTTTGCTTTTGTTCCAAGTCTTCTTCATCGATGACACGGAGCAAAAGTAGTGAGTGGCCCGTGGTGTCCCGCGAGTGTGCTGCCTGCCAATTTCGGAATTAAGGCAACAGCCATTATTTCACCACCGGCTTCCATGTGAAAGTGCACACTAACACATTTCATCCTTAGTGCCGATGCTCAGACATCACAGTTGAATAGAAAACGAATGGCTTCGAGCCCCTAACTTTCTTTACTAATAAGCATTCGAGTGAATTCCAAAATGCCTCTTAAAACCAGAATTGGGGGGTAATTTGTTCCATTAATCATAAGCATCCATAAAAAGGATACAAACAAAAACCCAAATAAAGTCAGAAATACACGAGTGCCTCGTAACCTTAGCCGAGCTGGAGATGCCAGCGACACTTAGCGAATTAGCATGCGGCACGTGATCCCAGCTTCATAGTTCCTTGCATCTTAATGGACCATCACCGCCGAGCAGGTTGTATAAGAGTAAAGACATCTGTTAGGTTTGTACTCCGAGCCATTTACACTGATTTACCCACATATAGAGGCGGGTAATTTTCCGGTACCTTCCTCAACTCAATGTCCACTGCCGCGCGATTCATCCCACAAACATGCGGCATTCCTCGTCTTGTTATCGATCCCCCGGCATTCAGGAACACCGGGCGGCTCGCGCTCCTGTTTTCTTTGGAAGTTCATTGCTGCTATCAGTTGGCTCGGAGGGTAAACACGGGCCAAATTTGTTTTACTTCAGAGAGAAATTAAAGACATTTGTACTGCTGACTTTGACCTGCGTGGAGACGAGATCCAATTTTCTGAAAACTAACGTACTGCAGATCTTCATAATTTTCTCGATGGACCATCATCACTGAGGAGGTTGTACAATAGTACATACTGAAGATGTGCTACATCGCACCGGTGCCTTCATTATTCGGTGGTGCTGCCATCATCTACATCTCTCAGTTCCAGGCGGTTCATGCAGCCAGACCCTACCACTGTGTCCAGAAGCAGCTGGGTTCGAATCCCATACAGGACAACACCCTCGGTGTCCTTCACTGGCTTCCCCTCTGCCAAGGTTCCAGCGTAAACGGATTACAGAATGCGACGTTGTCAGTGCCGCAAGTCTTACTGTAAGTGGCAGTGTAAGAGTAAGATAAGGATGGGCGTAGGGCGGATAAACAATGTGTTGTTCCGGGCTCCGGAAAAGTAATCTTCTTCAGTCGAGGCGACATGTCCTTCCTCCCTCAACCGCAGTTAATGCACTGCTGGGGGGGATACACAGGCAGAGCAGCGCCGCCCCTCCACCCCCAACAGCGAATGTTGGGCTACGCCAGTGTCGCAAAACCGCAGTGGAAAATGCCCGTGAGCCACGGGCACACATCGGCTAACTTGTGCTCTGCGTGAAACTTCATCACCGACACGGGTAACCGAGTGCCGTCGACATACGCTCTCTATAATCACAGCGCCCCTCGTGCCCACCGTATGACGCAGATGGCGGTATTTTATAATGAACACACATATGCATATTCAGCAGATGCACAGGGAGCATGCTGTCGTTCTCGGGACCGTGTGATAAAGAGGGTAAAAAAAAATGACGCACGGGTCTACCCTGCGACTCTCCGTGGGCGAAGGTTGGGTGAAAATGAGAAAAGGGCCTCGTCGGTAAACAAAGTGGGCTTCGGGCTACAACTGCAGACAGTTAAGGTCTTCCGCGTACACCGGGATTTGGAGGACGCAGATAATCTTCTGCCCTTTATTAGCATAACCTTCCCAAGCAACCGATCCCTGGATATCCTGCCGAGAGCCGACGAAAAAAAATAAAAACGCATTTTCTTGGACGTGCTTTCGGAATTTGTAGGAAGCTGGCCAAGACCCATCCCTAAACATGTGGTATCATTTAAAAGCCCATAATGTTCTCTATGAGGTGCATTAGAAGACGACCGGTTGCTAGTGCGTTGAAAGTATTGCATGTTACCATTTGCGAGATAAATTTTAAAAATGGGTGTCCTCTAAAGGAGATAAAAATTAAAAATCTGGAGATATTTCAGTAAAGAGCTATAGGAGGCTGTCCAAGTGGAGACATGTGGTGTTATTTAAAAGCAATAAATGTCCTCCATTGGGGTCATTCCCGCATGTACAGTTCGGGATATACTCTTAAGCACCTAAAAATGATGAAATCAAACTAAATACAGTAAAACCCCACCTTAGCGCAGCAAGTATAAGTGGGATCCAATAAATTCATCTGCATATGTGGGCCTCTTTATTATGAGGTTAATGATAAAATATACTTTTCAGTCCATCCTCCAGTTATGGTGTGTTTTCAATAATAAGGAATGCTACAAACAGACAAATTTTTATAAACAAAACACGCAGTAACACAGCGAACGCAGAGATGGTCGGCAATCCCCCTATAACTCCCCACAATGGTTAGACGCCACTATTTACAAACACGTAGAAACAGTGCATTATGGGAGAGCCCAGGCTGCCCCTTCAGTTGCCACAATACTAATAACATAAAAAGACACTTTTACCCAAACGCACGTCATCTTTAGTAAATCTTGTACACACACTGCCATCAGAAGAAGAAGTCAATGATTGGAAAGGGAGCCCAAGAATGGGATTCAATCGTGTTCTAGCCAAAATGGTTTTATCACAGGGTGCATTATGGCGGGATTTAGTTGTATATACATTTGATCCGAGCCAAATCACGCCGAATCAAGCATGTTGGTCGTGCGCTCGGGATTTTGCTCAATCTTGTTAAATTGAAATTGTGTTATCTGAACTTGTAACATGATGTAAACGAATGAGACGCGAATGCAGACGGACGCATCTGGGAGTCATCCTGGAGACAGTGGTCGAACTGAACTTCCGAAGCGCTCTCCGCTCTCTGTAACTCGCTGCATCAGACAAGGCCGAGCTGTTTTTCTCTCCACACGACACAAACGGAGTGACAGAAAACGGGGCCACTTAATGGCTTTAGCCGTCCCTCAGAGCGCGGATCTGAGATCGATCCCGTAGAAACTGCGCACGGCCGGGATGGGTGCCGGCTGCGGGAAATGGAAACCCGACAGTTGCTAATGCACTGCTGGCACAGTCCGGGTAATGGCAATGGATAATGTCTCGGGGACCATCAATAACGTCACTGCAGCCTGGTAGACGCCCCTGGCAGCGGGAGGGCGAACATGCAGTTGGGGTTGTACCAGTTAAAAGTGTTGCCATTTTCCTTGTAACTCTCAAGGTAGAAGTCCAAAGCAAACACAAATTGAAATTCTACGAGACTAAGATATACTGTAAGTTTTGAGCAGAAGTGGGTCTGAGTCTCGATTTGTTTGTAAATCCAATCACCGTGCGACGATCAATAAAAGCTTTACAATAGAGATGTCAAACAATTTTGTGCTCCTCCATTACATGTAAATGAGAGATGTGTCGATATGCAGTATTGGCTTTTCTCAAATGCGTTCCGAATGAGATGTAAACGTGGCATGAAATTCAAAAATGGAAGCTGTTCGACAAAGTGTACGCATTACACCGTACGTACATTAATGTCAGAACGGGGTGCATAAAAATAATTTGATGAAGTGGTACGCTGGAGTCCTTTAGTCCAAGTTCCTGCTGCTGTCACAGTGGCACGACTGTCATTTTTCCACACCGCTGTCTCCTTGTCAGCCGTCAGCTCCTGGCTGTGTATCGGATGTTAGTGCGTGAAAGTCCCCGGGGCTGGGTTTGATCTGGAGCCGATCAGGAAAAACGCCCTGAAGGCTGGACTGTTTGGATCTAACCGTAGTCCCGAGCTGCTGACCTCCCACACGACTCCATATGCTCACATTATTTGTTCTCCCAGCTACGAACTCACTTCATCTTCTGCGCATCTTCACACTGTCTGGCTAATCCCTCCCCTCAGCTCACCTGGAGGGTCCTTGTCACACACAACTAGTACGCCGCTGCTGAACCCTGCGCACGACCATCTCGCACCATCTAACGGCTTCAGCGCGATGATTTCACCACCCTAAAGCAAAGAAAGGCACCCACAAGCGCACTCAGTCTTATGATATGTACTTCTAAAAGAGGCAAAGCAGGTACCTGTTACCTGCAGTTGAGGTTGTAGTAACTTATCTAAGTTTTTTGATATGTATAGTTATTTTATCTTATTTCATAATCCCTAAGGTGTTGTTTTTGTAAGGTTGACAGTTTTTTTCTGAATGACCATGTATTGACACTGCTCCGGTTGAATTCTCATAAATCAAAGACGTACAGGTATACGCCTCATAACAATGTGTCAGGCAACGACGGGCCGCATATACGATGGTGGTTCCATAAGATTATATACAACACGTAATACTTGATAATGATAATAAACATGCTATGTTACTGGTTCATGTATTTACTATAGTATACTTTTTATTGTTAGAGTATACTCTTTCTAGCAGCCTCATACATCTCGTGTTTACCGTGTCTGCTGTAACAAGCTGTACAGGGCTAGGAGCAATAGGCTATACCATATACAATAACAAAAATAATATAAGTCAAAACAGACATGACTCAGCGCATGTACACTCTTTGATTTTCGCCCAACAACGAAGCATTTCTTAGAATGCGTCCCCGCCGTTGAGCGACACATACCTGTAGTTACCATTCATTTCACTGGTAAGAATATACATGCGATCCTAAATCCCAAAAATGACACGCATTTATAATAAAACACGACCAGTTGCCACTAAAATGGACACCGCTGCTTCAGTATTTAACATTAGTCATCACAACACGACATAACAAAACATTTTTCCTTTATTATTTACTCTATAATAGTGGATGGCTACCTACGTGTCCAGTACAGTTCTTCCACAGTTTGGAATGTCCTAATGCACAGGTCCGAATGCGGGACGCGATCAGAGAAATTAAAAGAGTCGAAACTGGTAAACAAGGGGTGATGGAGGTTGAGGACTGTACGCAGCTGAGCTAAATTATAAATGTGATGAAAACCACACGGTGGCGCTGACCTCGTGATGCCAGGAGGTGTGCAGTTTCCAAATTCAGCCCTAGAAAATATGACGAAACACCTCCTAGGTGTATTACACCTTGCAAAGTCAAAATTACTCAGATGGGTATACAATATTTCAGGGTGCGACTATTTATGACCTCGTGTTACAGACCATCACCGATCCCTCTTCTGTTGCTTTGCAGCAGCTACTAGAATAACAGTTTCACGGCAGATTTGAACACCCGATCTATCTCACAGACTAACCGACAAAAACAGCTCCTGCAGCTCCACTTTATTGTTCTTTTTACCAGTCAAACATCTTGTAGCATAATTAGAGCCAAAAAGAGACAGCTGCTGTATGGAATGGTAGATGAAGACTTCATTCCCATTTATAACAAGACAGAACAGGCAAAGTTAGACTGTTTTGGCTAATTTCATTCTCAATAGCATTATTGTATGTTTGAGAATGAAATCATTAGTCCTTGTAAAAGTTTAATCTCTTTGCTAGACAAATACAATATACAAGTATTCTGAGTGAATTTCAGATGGGGCACACAAGGCTTCTCTACTGGCATTGTTCCACATTTCAAGCCACTGACCATCGTTTTACTGAGCGAAGCCTTTTGACTTTCAATTGTCCGGCACAAGTTTCCGACATTCATTTGACCAATCCATGCCATTAACCTTCATCTGACGGATCCAAACCTCTGACTATTATTTGACCAATACAGGCCTCGGACTTTCCGCTGACCGATCCAAGGCAATAACCTTTATTTGACCTGTATTTATGAGCTATCCGACTTAATTTAGCTGACTGAAGCATCAAACTTTCATTTGACTGGCCCAAACCTCCGACCTTCACCGGACCAACCAAAAATTAATTTAACCGAATCAAACCCCTTACCTTCATATGACCACCTCAAGCTCCCGTCTCTCATTCAACCGATCCAAACCTCCACCCTTCATTTGACCAACCCAACTCGGTCAAATTCGCTGACCGCAATATAAGAGCGCGACTCTGACCTTTTCCCCACTTTTCAGGCTCTGCTACGTACCCATCTTTCACACCCTTCTATGAAAAGATTCTCCTGCATACAATATGACAAAAGGCCCATCTGGCTGCTATATTGTCGGTGAAGTTGTGAGCAAAAGGGTAATGAAGTTACAATTTGATTTCTCGAGAGCTTGTCTGGTACAACAAATCAATATGCTTTTCTTTGGATTAATGCACATCTCATAACAAGTTTTCTCCGCAGTAACAATATATGACAGTATGTGAGGTCTTTTTCAGAGGAGGGAGGCGGGATGAGTGCACTGCATCTTTCCATGCACCTATTATTGCAAGAGAAGCACACCCCACTGTTTACGCGATATCCGTTATTGCCTCGCGCCGCAATAAAAGTCAGCTACTGTGGCCTCCTTTTATTATTCTATGTTTATAACAAAATCAAACTCCAGTTACGCTCAATAAGCACAGTGGGTTGGCGCTGACATACTGTACTTTTACAGAGGGCTGTGTGTGGTGCTGAGGTAGCAACTGGATCACGTTTCTTTGTACTTGATGGAGGAAAAGTGAGCTGGAAACCCCTAATGTCCTAGTTAAAAAGAAAAAAGCACTTTATCTGTAGTAGCTGTGATTGTAAAAAAATAAACAAATAAATAAAAAAAAACACTCCTCTCTGTGTATCTTCATTGACTTCCAATGACATCCTATGAATAGGCCGTTTTTTCCCCTATTTTTTATGGCATTTCCTGGGATTATTGATTTCATCTCACCGTATGGAAAAGATCTGTCGAGTTCCCCCAAGTCTTCAATGTAAAAAAAAAAAAAAAAAAAGCCCATTCAAGAAAAATATAAGAATTCAGAGGTATTTTGAAGAAAACAATAGGATTTACGACACTGCTGGATGTATTACAGGAGATTAACATTCTGGCATTTACAATATAATCATGGAGTGCATTCTGTCAACTCGACAGCCATTTGATTTGTGGAACACAGACTTCAGAAAAACAAGACTGTTGCACCAAATGCTAGATGGACTTAGCTGTGCCTTTTAAGGAGGAATTTGCATTTTAACAGAAGAAAGTGTATCAGATGCAATGATGCCTACCTTAATTCCTCCCACAAAATCTAAAGACCCTGCAGTGGTTGAGTGAACAGAGAAGCATCACAGCAACAGCACATTTTCTGCATCCCAAAGGGCACACAGACGGCCAGTAGAAGGAGGTGCGTAAGAGACGCGGCAACGGGAGGAGGAGTAGTAAAAGTTGCAGTAATTAAAGGAGGTGCAGTAAAACTTGTGGTAATGAAAGAAGGTGCAAGGGTACCAACTGTCTTCCAACAGCTGGGAACTGCCAGCTTGTTAGTGCCATGGCCCCGGGTTTCTCCATTCAAGCACTCAAGTGTTCCGGTACTTTCCTAATGGTCCCTGGCACAGAAAACAGGGCGGAAGGAGATGAAAGCTGAGCAGGAGAGAAAGGCGGTGCAGTGAGGAGGAGAATGCCGCAGCAGTGAGCTCACTTCACGCGCCTCTTTTCCATAATGAATATTTGTATACTTCTGAACGTTTCCTCGGTGTGGAGGCGCCACCGGCTGCCTCTGCTGGCCTGCTGATAAGAGGCAATGAGTTCTCAAGCGCTGGACCCGGCAGACCCACTCTTCGCTCCTTTCTCTGATGCCCACGGGCGGACTAGGTTGGCGCCGCAGGCGCAAGATTACACCCTCCTGACACCTTGACCAGTGAGGTCAAAACTGCAGAGCGGGGGGGCTGGGATGTGTCTGGATGGAGGGGGGACAGAAAGGCCCGCTACTTGGTCTTTAACCTTGACTGGAGAGGAGAGACGAGAGGAAACGAAGCCGATACACCCACGGGGAGCGAGCAGATGTGAAATGGCTCAGTGTCACACTTGACCACTCGTGCCTCGATGGCACTGAGAAAGCACTTACCCGGGTGTCACCTGTCAAATGCAAAGACAGCAATCGCTCTAAATCCACTGACATTAATAGGCGCTTCTGTCGAGATGGCGAGTAACGCCCGTCGGAGGGAGCAAACCCGCATCCCTCCGGCATAAGGGAGGTTAATTCATTGCCACCCACGTAATGAGAACGTAAATTAAACTGCTGTGAGCTAATACCTGCTCGGAGGCATCGTGAAGGCCGCTATGGCAACCGGGCACCTCATGGGCCAGGTGTCAACACTGCGTGCGTGCGCACGGACGGGTGTGAAGAGCAGAAACAACGAAGCTTCTGGCTGTTTCTGAGCGCTCAGCACTTTGCGCCAAGGAGGCCGGAGCGGGACGAGTCCCGGGGCAGCGATAAAAAGACGAACGGCTGTCGGTACGCGCCGACTTTACGGCTTCCGCAAACGGGTGACAACGTGCGCCGCAAAGACAGTCAGTCAGCGGACACACGGGACGACTCCGTCTTAATGAAGAAAAATACGGGCCTATCTGGACGCGATACGCGGCCGAGCGCGACCAAAGCAGCTTGTGAATAAAAGCGATGGATGATACGCTGGATGACGAAACAACGAGCAAAAATTAATTTCAAAACTCGGTTTGAGTACAGAATGTAGGACAAACAGCAGCTGCTCCAACCAATAAATCATACGATTAAACACTGTTAATAACCCATGTTTCTGAGCAAACAACCCGTGAATTAAATAAAAAAGTGAACACCAATTATAGGCGATCCACGATCACGCCTCATACAAGCTAAGCTTCTGCCTCAAGGTCTGTCTCGCAGACACAGCTCCTATCATTTTACTGCTTTTATTTCAATAAAATATCCAAGTGAAGGGGCAATGGGATTTGGTTACACCAAACTCCTGGCAAGAACAGAGCACTCTGCAGCACCGGACTATCAATTATTCATATTTCAGTGATAGATACATTTCTCAATATTTACTTAATCTTCGCTGAAATGGGGGAAAAATAAGCAGGCAACATCTCTCAAGGACACGACTGCCAAACATTATTTAAAGGAGAAGGGGGCCATGATCCAAGGTGTGAAAATGCCTATTTCTGCCCAGCGAGGCGGCCGCAGCAGATGGGAAGGTCGAGGTTGTGTGACCATATAGTGCAGAAGCCAGGTGCGGCATCTGCTCAGCATGCAAAGTCTCACGTGTGCCTGCTTATTTGTGTGTTTTCTTGCTCTATCCACCTGCACAGCAGCATTTTGTGTGGGTGGGCTCAGGATTGGCTTCGTCAGGGTGGACGCGAAGGGTCCGGTGAGGACAGACCTTCGAGGCCTCCATTAGCCCATCGAAACCCCAAAGTAAGTGCGTTGTAATGAGCAAAAGGCGTCGGAACGATCTGCCACTAGGGCTCTTGAGCTGCCCTGTGCTTGAGGATGTTAGCGTTTTTTTGTGTGACCTGGGTCAAGATTCATTTGCCACCTGCGAGGGCACGTGCGCAGTTCACCTCGCAGAGTTTCCTGAGCAGTGCGGTTTGATGCCAAAGCACAGGCCACTGTCCACGTGGCACGTCGGCGTGATGATGAATGTGGAGTCATTGCCATGACTCCCAGAACATGTGTTCATCCTTCCGGGACGTTCCGGACACGCTGGCTGCCTGCATGAGATGCACAATGGCATCCTTGTGAGTGTGTGTGGCATCCAGGATGGAAGATGACTTTGCCTTTTGTGAAGGGGCGTGTGTGTGTGTGTGTGTGTGTGTGTATGTGTGTGAGTGTGTGTGTCTACATTAAACAAAGTGGATTAAACTGAAATGAAAAATTTAGATGAACGATTAAATTAGCTTTAAAAAGGTGGAGTTAAATTTACTCATTCTTGTCTCAGTCGATAGCCAGACTGATGGCACCAGGAGTGACGCTCAATTCTGTTACTGTATCAGTCACTCGCTGATATTATTTATTTTAAATAAAGAATTATTATTCAGGACTCGACATTAACGGTGGTTCGACAAACCGGGGCAAGTAATTTGTTTAAATTTTCATAGTCAGACAGGCGGAATTGTTCTGCTTGCACGATGGAGAGGTGGACAATAAATTGAGGTACAACATTAAGAAATTCACTGCAAAAGGATGACACAGCAGCCTAGTTAAGAAACAATGTGACGTCACTAATTTTGTCATCCGCATTTCAATTTTTAATAGCTGTCTTCCTAAAAAAATGCCCATTTTTGTCAAAAATAAAGCAATAAATCCCCAGTTTCTTACTATTTTGGATGATTTCTTTATCCTGAACCTTTCTGGAAGTGTGTGCTCCTCCATGTGATGCTATGGTCAACACCATTTCATCACTGTTTGCACGGTATGTTAAACCTGAACATTTACTGTACTGAGATAGATTGGTGCCCCATCCACTAGGCCTTCCCCTAGCCAGACACCCAGTGATTCTGGAATAGGCTCTCAGCGATTCTAAGCAGGGCAAAAAGTTAATGGATGGATGGATGGATGGATGGATGGGTGGATCGATTGTTTCTTACTTTTTTCCTTCCCAGCATGCTCCATGCAAAATTTGATGGGACAGGAACAATGTAAATGCATTTGTCCCATGGACAAGTAAAAACAAAAAATTTGGGTCTCATCCCTCTAAGTCCATTTGACAATGTGGTTTATTACCCCACACTGCTATACCTTTTTACAACACCAGTGTTTCCAGTTGCACTTTTGCCCACTAACAACTGTTAAACAGTCGGATCTTTTGGCCATGATGTCATTTCCTCTGTGATGCCACAGTCGCTCGACAGCTTGGTCATGTCTTTCTTTCTGATTTATGCTTCATTTGTTAAAGCGCGATGCTGTGTTTTAGCTGAGTGCTCTTTCCAGAGGAGCTATATAAATGTATCCCCAGTGTCTCAAGGGGACATATGTTATACAACCTAATCTTGTCGTAAAAAGACGCCTGAGCTGGGAAGTCAGCAAGCTCAGCTACACTGCTAACGGCTCACTGCACTTTACACCACTGTGCCTGACCCTGCAAGGATGAAACTTGCACAGCAATGCAACTAGATCTCAACACGGCTTTCACAAAAACAGGCAGATGATACGTCTATTGCTCAGGCCTTTTCATACACAGCTGTTCCCTGGTTACAATGAGGGCCGGGGACCGAAACTCCAGCGTAATTGTACCTTGTCCCCTAACCACTCGGCTGGGTGAGACCCCTGTCCTGTGAGCTCCTATAAGTTTGTTTGTCTAACTCAAACATTACACACTAAAACAATGACTAGAACTGTAAAATTAAACTGAAATAGTTTTGGGATGTTGAAGCACAAGCAGGACCCCTCCTGGATTATCGGCTGCATGTACAACAGTATATGGAGGAGAACAAAAGTCAGAAGCTCGGTCAAAGACGTGAATTTAAATGAAAAAGTACTCAAGAGCATGGTTGCTAAAGTGAGCATGAGTGAACATGGTCAAAAAAAAAAAAGGGCATACAGTTCTAAAAGTTTTCTGTCGCTGAATGGATATGATGTTAACCGAAAAATGACCGTATTAATACGTGCCATTATTTATCCATTATCAATAATCACTTGTCCAATGCATGGTCATGGTGATCCAAAACCTCTCCTGGAAGCCTAGGGTGCAAAACAGGGTTACAGCTTTGACTGGGCTTCAGTCCACCACAGAGAAAACACACACTCTAGGATTCAAACCCACGGATCAGAAACTGTGAGACATCAGTGCTACCTGCTCTCGACACTTGGATGCTCCCCCCAAAGGACATGCTTCTCCTACCCAGGAGACAAGGAAACCACTGCATAGTGAACAGGAAAACAGGAAACAGGGTGCTCATGCGAATAGCATTCTGAACCAAACCCGAAGCCCTACAACAACCCAGCTGCTGTCCCATCCCAGGAGCCAACCCACTCTCAGCCCCTACTCTCCCACTTCCCATTTGTCACACAGACCTTGTGTTTTGTTCCAGTGTTGAATAAGGAGTGTGGAACGGACATAAATACTCCTCACGGTAACGTTATCCTTCCCCTCACTGCTGCACTAGCTGCTGCTCCGGGTGCAACGCCGGCTCTCTGAAGCGCATTAAATGCAGGAACAGCGATTCGAATAGTGCAGGGCTCAGCGTGCCGCTGTCCCATGGGGCCCATTACGTCCACAGCGAGCGGTACTCAAGAACACAGGCGAACAGAAGCACTGTAAAAGAAAAAAGAAAAAAAAATCCATATTTCCCAAGAAACTCAGGCTGAGCTATCACTCCTTTTGCCAAATGTACACAACTGGTTTGATGCTCATTCTTCACTGCTGCTCTTCAGCATCTTCAGATCATAATAACAGAGCTGGGGAGACACAACGGCAAAAGACGCCCCTATATGATTTTTTTAAGTTAATGTTTTTATTTATCAAGCTGCATTTAGTACAGTCTCTTCCCAAGCTCAGAACAACAATCAATTTATCCCATGAACGTGCAACGTCCACCATCTTGTTAATGATCAACCAACACTCAGCATCGCCAAATGCAAGCTGTAAACACTGTGGAAGTGACTTGAATCAACACATTCCCTCACTAGTAACATGTCAGGGTGTTCATTACTGCCATCCATTCCCTTGGAGGGTAAACACAGGTCACATTCACTCCTCTGCAGAAATAAATTTAAAACGATAGAAAAGAATACACAGTTAAAAATAATCTGAAAATATTTGCACCTTCAAAAATTCACAACTAAGGGAATCCATATAGAAGGTAGAACGTTGCACTGCAAACATAAAAGCCTTCTACTCCATGCTCCTGAATCAAAAAAAAAAAATCACAATTTACCTCTATTCTCCGAAAACCTCCCGAAGTGCATTAAAGCTGATCTTTTTGTTTCTTCCTGTCTTCATTTTAAAGTCAACATAAGGATAAATCTGAACAGTCCGCACTTACAGGCCTAGCCAGTTTCAATTAAACCCAATTTTGTATGCAGGTCCGACCAAAAGAGCAGACGTATGGTGTCGCCTGTGTCCATCAGCCCAGTTGTGTTTTGCGTCATGCTGCTCCATCCTCACAATACCTAATATAATGTCAACAGACCTGCTGAGCAGCTCACCTGGCACCAAGCAGCTAACGCAGACCATTACCGTAAATTCGACCATGAGCACGGAATACATCATGTTTAAGACACTAGAGAACATCTTGAACATGTAATAAAGAGCCTGACTTCTCCTGCACAACGCTGCTGAATCCCTTTGCTCTCACATGATCACCACCCACATCACTTCAGACACAGTGCCACAGTGAAACCTGCTTAGACCGAGGGGTCATTTGAACAGAGAAGATCTCAGGTGTCCCGTCTTGCGGTCTCACTTGGCAAAGCTGGGCCTCTACTGCACATGGGAGAGATGAGCTCATGTGTTACCACAGTGACCCAGCAGCCCAGTTAAGAGCTATAAAAGTGTTCAGAATTAATATGCTCTTCTTTAAAGCGTAATGGAGGTATCACCGATGTCCTCTTTAAGAATTCTTTCTTTACATTTGTCATTTACTTATTTGGTCATTTAGCTGGAGCTGTTCTCCAAAGTGACTTACCATGTTTTAGCAGTCCTATTCTAACTCAGTAAACTCACTTATTGTTCTACAGTTAAATCTATCAAATTAAACAGGAAATTCACTAATAATAACAATAATAATAATAATTGATATTATTATTATTATTATTATTATTATTATTATCATCATCATCCAAAGGGAGTGAATACTAATTTACAGTTGGTTTTTTTTTTTAAAGTGAATAATTTTTACTGCGTTACTTCAGAGTAAGTACCTTCATCAAAGATGCTACAACCGACAGGAGCTTGAAAACGGTCCTTTGACTGAAAGCTGCAGATCTAACCTCTTCGCCACCTGCTGCTCCTTTAAATTTCACCTTATCGTAAATATTTTGACAGAAACAACGCAGTTCTGGTAGGTAGTTCGTGAGACAAGAGCGCAGAGGCCCTGGTGGGTACAAGGGAAGGCCGGGAGAGGCACACCTGCATCCCTGATGCCGGTTTCAGCACCACGGCCGCGCATCACAGGCATCGCCAACGGAACGCAGCGGTTCGTTTCTACCGCACCGGAGTGGAACACGAAGACGGACGGAGCGGACGGTACCTCTTTCTTTTTCTGTCCTCCACCTGACTCCGCGAGCAGCAACAGGACAAGCAGGAGGCTTGTCGCTGCCTGGCAGAACGGGAATCCTGGTACACCGGTCGCCATATTCGGAGATGCTCTTCCAGACGCGTCCACATCGCCAGTGGTTACTGCACCGACCAATCGAGAAGCAGCCTCGTTTCACTGACCAATCCCAGTGCGCGACTGAAAACGGTCTCACAACAGTGACCAGTCAGGATCTCCTACACGAGAAAGACTCAATTCAGTTACCAATCGGATGTGTTCTAGGAAATAGCCTTGTGGGAATTGTAGTTAAAATAAGCACTTACCTTTGTGAAGAACATGGTGTCCGTTTGTGAGCTGCGACTTAGTTTTGGATTTAATAATATAATCGTGTTTGTCATATGACTCATTGAGGGATGCAAAGGCATCCATGGTAACAAATGACATACTGGAATAAGTCTGCTCTGAAAAAAAAAAGCATAATGTTACATGAATTATTGTTATGAAGGCGCCAAAATGAAGACAGAAAAAAGCTTACATTATATTTTAGGTTATACACAGTAAAGATCCCTTGGATTGTTCATAACAAAAATAACTTTTGTTTTAGTCCCCCTGCCCTCCTTTGTTCTCCAGCAGGAGGCCGTGGTCTTCGGCACACATCCAAAGGAAATGACAGTCAGTGTCACCAGCTGTGGTCTTCAGCACAGACCCAGAGGAGAAGGCAGTCAGTGCCATCAGCTGTGGTCTTCAGCACAGACTCAGAGGAGAAGGCAGTCAGTGCCATCAGCTGTGGTCTTCAGCACAGACTCAGAGGAGAAGGCAGTCAGTGTCATCAGCTGTGGTCTTAGCACCGATCCAAAGAAAATGACAGTCAATGTCACCATCTGTGATCTTCAACATGAAGTCAAAGGAGAAGGCAGTCAATGTCATCAGCTGTGGTCTTCAGCGCAGAGCCAAAGAAAGAGACAGGCAGTGTCCATGGGCTCTGACCAGCATCAAGGGTGAATGTCTGAGAAGACAATAGGAAATCAAGATGAAATCCATACTGCATCTACTATTTCCAAGCCTTTTTGTGATACTGTTTAAACACCAAAATCACATTAAGAAACGGCATTAAGAAAATTACATAGAAATTAATAATTCATCCAAGACATTAGAGAAACAGGTGGTGTGATAATTAAGAGAAGTCGCTGGTTCTGCTCTTGCGAGAGGTGCTTAACTGCCCCAGTAAAACATCCGGCTCTATAAATGTAAAAATTGTAAATCGTTTTGAATAAAAATGTACGCTAAGCAAGCAGCATAATAAAAAAATTTGGCTCTCGGAAGGAAGTTTTAATAATCCCAGAAATCTGTTTAATGAGGAAATAATCTTGTGATGTGATGCAGGCTATACTTCCTTATGATGGATGTGTAAAATGAGCTGTAAACACTGCAGCCTGTTTCGCCCTGATCCCCATGTGTCATTGCATGTGATTAGATTATGAAATATGAAACATGCAGTTCATGGAGTGCAGTTAGAGGGGAAACCCAGACTGAACAGCTGCATAACTGACTTTTTTTAAGACTGATTTCAGGATGTATTTTAACATACCTTTTCGTATAATCGTATAATCTAACTAATAATAGATGCATTTCATGCATTCCAATAATATTTTAATTAAAAAAAACTTAGTAGGTACTGTGGAAAGTGTAAAATTCCAGGGTCCTTTATTTGAATGTGTGCAGTAACTTGAGAAATGTGTGTGTGTGTGTGTGTGTGTGTGTGTGTGTGTGTGTGTGTGTGTGTGTGCGTGCGCGTGTGTGTGGTTCCTGTGGTCGCCATTCTTTCCTCGAGGTCAGTTCCAGGCCTAACCTGATGTAAACATCTAACTATAAAGACACTATTTTCTCATATTAACGTGTGTTTCCTGAGCTGATGCTGTTATTCATATTGTCCTGGTTCAGATCCCAGGAAGGACTCAGTTGTTGTACCCTTGTGGGTGGCACTTGCTTGCAATTGCTACACTAGTCCTTGGCTGTATAGCTTTGGAAAAGGCATGCTGGGTAAAGTGCTTCAAGTTCGGGCATCTGCAGCACAGACGAAAATAAGCTGGACGGATGGCTTTGTGCGTCTGTGTCGTCATCAGCGGATTCTGCCTGAGGGGGTGGAGACCAACATGGCAGCGATGGTCCCTGAGGAACAACAGGCGGAGGAGACAGTGGCGGCCCCTAAAACTTTGCTGACAAACTTGTCACAGGGGACAGTGGGTTTGTACCTGCCTTCTGCTTCGGCACTTTTGTGGGCAAGTGGTGGGCAACTATTCGAGAGGAAAGGGCACATTTGTGCATGTGTATTTGTCATAATAATAGCAACAATCGTCATTATTGTTACAAACTATTACGCAATTCAGTCTGAGGGAACTGAAACTGATTTTTTAAAAATAAATTTATTGCATCATGCATTCGACACACTGAAAACAGGCGAGCTGAAATTCAGTAAAATTCAACTGAAAATAATATCATGGAGCATTTCAGACAGAGAATTTTAAAAATTCACTTGTTTTACTTTTCCGGTTTCCATTTTCACCGATTTTGAGATGATGAGAATTTTCGATTAAGCCAGGTGGCTGGGGGTTTGATGGTTTCCACATCAGATACGGATGTGACTCGGTTAGGCGCTCTGTGAATCCAGAGTCTGGCTTGCTGTCAGCTGATTGTTGTGATATAATAAAACTTGATACAGTGATATTTTGATAAAAAAACAAATAAATAAAGTATCACATGGCTTCTTCCTTCCTGCAAAAAACAAAACAAAAAAACAAAAAAAAACAAAACAGATGTACTAGGGTGCACTCCCACACATGAGTAAATATTTATTCCTCACATTGTTATACTAAGATGACTGTCAGTATTGCACTCCTCATCCCCTCTCAAATGCAAGACACCTCTGCGGGACCATTTCTGAACTGCTGGACACGATGGACATGATGGAGGGGTGTGTGTCACCTGGAGTTCATGTTAGAAGATATGTTAGAGGGAACTGTTTCGGCCAAAGCAGACCAACATTCACATCCTCTCTGCGGTAAAAAAAAAAAAAAAAATGCTGCTCATTTAATAAATGAATGAGGTGAGAAGATGACGAGAAGATCAGGTGTGTGGATTCCGAAACTTGTCCGTCTTGTCAGACTGGTGTTGCTCGCATTTGTGCCCATCACATCAGATTGGTGCCCATCTCTTTGGTGTCCAACAGACTGGTATCCATCTCCCGGGCGTCCATCCTTCTAATGGTGTCTTGGGTGCCCATCAGTCTGGCATCCAACAGACTGGCATCCATCTCTCTGATGTCCATCTCTTCGGTGTTCATCAATCCGGCGTCCGTGAAACCACCCTCGCCTCCAGACGTTTCTTCTCCATGACACTTAGATACCTGCAGAGATGAAGCTCACTTCTGTTCGGATGATGAAACACTGCGCTCGCTCCCTTAATGGGGAAGCGGACCTGCGAGAGAGCAGTCACCTGGTGGCGTCGGACCTGCAGAAGATCGAGGAGCATCTCCGCACCGGCACATCTTCAACCTCCTCCTCCTCCTCCTCCTCCTCCTTTCCGCCTCTGCTCTTCTTCTGCTCTGCTCCCCGAGGAGGCTCTCCATTCCTCCTCCTCCTCTCTCTCTCTCTCTCTCTCTCTCTCTCTCTCTCTCTCTCTCTCCGTCTCTCCTCCCGTCGCTCCTGCCGATCTCCCCGGTCTCCGCCGGCTCTCCTGTTCGCACCCGGGATCTCCGCATCTGTGTTCTTCCCGAAGGAAAAAAAAAAAGAGTCGAACCCACGTCGTGTCGTCAGATCGTCTGCGTCCTGCGCTTTTCCTGCTCTCCTCCGCGGCCACATCTGCGCACAGATCTCGCCGGGCTGCTGTCTCCCTGTTGTGGATGGATGCTGCTTCTCCCCGCTTTGCCGCATGAAGGAGGTCGCGACTCCGGCTCCGGGGGGCTGCAGCAGCGCTCGGTCTCCCCCTTCCGCCGTCTGACGGACGGAGCCGATCGCTGCCGTGCCGCCGCTGAGTGATCCGCCTGCGGGAGAGACCAGCCCCGGTGCCGAGCTCGTCTTCGCCCGCCAGGATTCCGTGGGAAGAAGCGCTTTGGAGGTCGGTGGGATGAGACTGAGGGAAGCTGCCCTGGGCAGGAGGACTGGGCTCGCATCAGCTCGGCATCTGCAACTTTACGTGTGACAACTTTGCCGGTACTCAGCCATCCTGCATGGACCGATCTGCGTCGCTGGACATCGAAGCCCTCAAGGTTGGTGATGGAGAAACGGCTGCAGGTCCAGATGTTCTTTGTGTGATCGAGCCAGCGAACGCATCCACGGGGGCTGTGGATGGGTCCGTCCAGCTCATTTGGATCTCTGGATGGTGATGTGCTGTCTGTGGATGTGGTGTCTGCACAGTAGATGTTCATCCCAAAACGGTCCGTGGACGTCCATCTCAATGAGCTCTCTGGCCGTGTCTGTGGCCACGTCCCTCGAGGGGATGCGCGGTGCAGTAATTTATGATCTCACATGCGGTGGGCATCTTGACACTTCCAGTCATTTTATTCGCAGTTGACTTTTCGGTCGACTTTAAAGAATTAATTCCCCTCTTTGCGTCGCTCTGCGCCTGTAACGTGACGCCTGAACACACCAGGATGTTCCCTGCTTGGCTGTTTAAAACTTGGCACTGGAGATGTTTTTTTTGGAGAAATAAACCCCCTCTAGACAGTCAGCATCAATGTGGCGGTCATCGATTGTGTTCTTGCCCGCTGGAAACATCGAAGGTCACGGCGGTGAATTAATGACCAAATCTAGACAGTTGGCCAATTCGAGATCCTTTCCTGATGTTTAGTCTTGCTGGAAGGGAACGCCGAAACCAACTTGGTGCGAGCGGACAGAGTTGACGCTGATCTTCTGGTGCTTTGATCTCAGTCTCCGGTGTAGGCGAACGCCGGATGAATTGCGATCCACAGTCCGAGTTCGGCCCCGAGCGCGGAGGAGGCGTCTCCCGCCAGGGGTTTGTTTCTGCAGTGCATTTTTTTTGGTGCCTCATTATTCTCCCGAAAGTGGTTATCTGGCGCGAGGGAAGCCAGCGGGATCAAAGGGCCTCGGGGGAGGAAATGAAATTCCTCGTACGAGTTCCCCTCTCGTTTTCTCGAACGGCGAACGTGATGGAGTGACACTGACGTGACGCGCGACCGACCTGGCAGCGCTGTCACAACAGGGGCCGCGGAAAATACGTCTCAGCCGTTTCCGAGCCGGAGCCACGCTAAACCTCGGCGGAAATCAGTCCGTGGCATTAGTCGCCGTTGCCGAGGGCGAGCTTGACATTTTGACTTTTTAAATATCTAACGCGGAAGCCCAGGACGGGCGGGTGTTTGGCACGGGGCAAGATCCCGTGTGGCATTTGGCCGCTCGCTGTGTTTGAACGGCGTCCCGAGCGCACGTCTGCCGGTTAAATATTGAAAACGTCCCTCGGGATATTAATTGTAAACACAAGCTGTGGGTTCTCTTGTGCCACCGGAGCATCGTTTCCGTGCCGAAATATGGCAAACAAAGTCGGCCGTGAACGGAAGTCGCCCAACACGATGAAAAGGTGAAGTTGAAGGGACTCCGTGAGTCTGCAGGAGGCTGTTTCCCAACGTCCTGGCTTTTCGCGGTCCCTTCTTTTCCACATTTTACAGCAACTGTTAGCCTTCCGACCCTGAAATGGGCGACAGGCGACGACAGGGTGCGCGGACCTCTTGGCGGCTTAGCTCTCCTTGCGGAACTTCACGTCGCTGCCTGGGCGCGCGTACCAAAATAAGTGGCTGGATGTGAAATGCGAAGTGTGGAACAGCAGAGGCGCACGCGCCATTAGCTACAAAATCGACTGTTCGCTTTCAGGCCGCATCCCACGTACAGAAACGCTCACATGCAGTAAGCATAGTGGAAAAAGTACCGAAAGTTCATTATTAGCCCGTGCCTTTTATTTAGTTGCTCGTGTGCTGCATCCAAGATTTAATGTGTGAATAAACACTTTGTTGATCGACGGCAGCGCGAATAAAGCCTTAGGTTTTTCATCGGAGATGGACTGGGATTAAAATGCCGCCGGCGGCCCGCACATCCTGCCTGGAAGGCCTCTGTTCGAATTTAAATTTGACGCGACCTGTTTGCAGTGTGGCCGAGGCTCATTTTCTCTGCAAACATCAAGCTCCTTACCATCAATTTCAAGGTTTTAGCCGCTTTAAGTGCAGATGTTTGATTTATTTGCAAGAGGAGTGGGATTTTATTGCTCCAGACAGAGGACGTGCCTGGTTTTCTCCCAAATTAATGTTCTGCACACCGAACAATGCAGAAGTTTAAATCTCATCTCCTATTTATGGAAATATAGTCAGAGTTTTGGCGTGATAGTCATAGAGTGATTTTTTTTTTTTTTTTTACCTATCGGCGTCGCCTTATTATACTTTATCGGGTTACAGTTGCCGAGTATTTAAAAGGAGCAACAGAATTATCTGCGTGGAAGCTTCCATACTCACATACTGTACTTCCATGCAACTCTGTTTACAAGAATATATGCAGCTGCACAGTGGCCTGCAAAGGGCTATAGATGCAAACCGCATGTGGCGACCAAATCTTCAAACTTGCCTTATTTTCTGCACAGCTAACAGAGAATAATGCCCGTGGTTGCAGCTGCACGGCATCTTTCGAAGGGGGGACTGAAGTTTTTGGCACGCCAACCCACATTAGGCGGGACCTGTGTGCTCACAGCTTTGCGTTCTCTGAGCAAAAGAGGACATTTCGACTTACGGGTGGCTGACGTACCCTCTGTATCTAGCAGACAGCCCCAGTTGCCACTGAGATCCCGCCACTGACGTATCTTTCTGCTCAAAGGGCTCCGATCTCTATCCAAACTCATGAAAAACCATGAGCCGAGACGCCTGGATCACACATTGATTCTGTGTGACGGGCAGCCGTGGAAGTTCAAGCAAATAGAGATTAGAATCGGAACGGAACAAGTAACGGTGTCGTAGGGGATGCATATGCATGAGCACCTGCTGTTACCGTGGCGCGGGTTTCACCTGAATCGGGTGCTCTGACGCCACTTTAGAGTGTTCAGTCGTACGTGACGCAGAAACCCCATGTGTCCTTTCACGGCGTTTTCTATTCATAATATTTATGCACACGGTGAGTGCTTCTATTCCACACGACAAACGTCGCACTTTAAAAACGTTTATCCGTTTATACCGCAAGGGCACCATGTCATCCGGTCCCTACTGGGTTGCGGGTCCGAGGTGCCGCAGGCGCTGCGCGGCATGCCTGATAGGCGGCAGCCTCCTCGCTCCCATTCGAACTCCCTGCACTTTTCTGCCCATCTCAGACCTAGTTCCCATCTCGGTCCAGAGGATGCTGTGATTCCAACGTGTTTTGCCCGGTTTGCGTGATGTGCTTGCTACAGGTCAGTCGCGTGATGCTCCTGAAACGTTCCCTCTGATGGACTGCACCACGCGAGGGAAAGATTAGAGCGCTTAAGGGGTCTGAAGCCCAATATTACTTCAAAAGGTCGATAAATTGCAGCTCAGGCAGCAGTACAGTACAAAAACACTAGAATTTTACTGTGAAATAGCAATAACAGTTCTACTTTTTGATGACTGGCTGAGGTAAACACGGACGCACGCCATCTCGGAAGCATGCGAGCCACACGGCTGTTACTCTTCGCTCAACAAGCAACTGGCTTCACTGGCAGCAGAATGCGTTTGGACGGGTGCGTTGTCTCATTCGGCCAATGAGTAGGAGTGAAACCCAACCATCTCATCACCTGGCGCTCAACCTGGTCCAACTTATGTTTCCTAGGCCTTGTCGCCACACGCTGCACCTCATGCCACGGATTCAACCCCAGTCGGTAACTGATGGGGACCGGGGAGGTTGTTTGTATTAACCCCGAAGTGTCGCTTTTGGAAGGAAGAACACTTTATCTCTGACAGGACTGTGAACAAAAGAGGAACCTGGGACTTTCGGGGAAAAGGGTAAAAACTGAACCCTCTGCCCCGTGGAAGGTGCTCTTTCACTTGACTTGTGCTGCAATGAATCCTGGTTGTTAAGAGGCAACAATGAGACAAACTGAGACTTAGACCTAAACTTCTTCACTTGGTTACCATATAAGTGCGAATTGCGGAGCTCCATTGCACACAAGTCCTCGTAATCTCCTTGTACTCTCCATTGGGAAGAAAGTGCAGACTGTGCATACTGCTAGGTAGCTACATGCTTCTTGAATTGATAAGGAACAAGGTAACTGCGCACATTCTGGACTGATAAGAGTTTTAAGCTTGTAGGAAAGATGAGAATACGTAAGAATCAAAATAAAGGGTCCTCCCGCAAAGGTGTTGGTGCACTCGGACCCAGGTGGATCAAAGGAGGCTGCTGTGACTGTTGTCCGTGTGTTGTCGCGTCACAGGAGGACCATGGGATGCTGCGGAGGAAGGGACGGGCCTATGGACTTAGCTGCTGAGATAGGATGGAGACCCAGTCCCCGTGTGGCATGTGAGGGACTGCAGACGAGTCCTGTCCTGTACACACTATTAACCCCCATTTAACTGCAATGGGAGAAGAGATTTTGGCCAATGGTGTAGAAACCCAGCCTGCTGCTTCCCTGCTGCCAGCAAACCGCAGCACTGTCCTCCTCACCCCCCCAACTACAACGCTATATTTCTTATTTACGATGCCCAGACATCAAGGGGGTATTCAACCTTGCCCAGACAGTAACACATGGGCCCTTAACCATTTTCATCTGCCAAGCATGGGACTGGCGCAGCTTTACAACTGAGTAAAAGCACGGGGTGTTGGTGGTGGTGGTGGTGGTGGGGGGATTATGTCATTTATCGAGCACAATACCTCCCATACACACAATGCAACTGACTCAGGTAAACAGAATCCTGCTTTTCTTTGATGTATAATAAGTGTTCTTCCACATCTTGTGGCGAACATCTCCACAGAAACAGCCTTTTCTAATTTTGCTGTGTTATTGATCCCCTTCCCCCGGGTAACATGAAAGGTATTATCCCAGAGTCCTGGCAGTCGGATCCCGTGGTTGGCTCAGAACCTCCCCTGCATTCATCGTGTTCTTGTGTAACCTTCAGACGTGTTTTTTTATTTTGATATTTTGATGTTCTGACATTTGAAGATGCTTTTATTATTTGGGACCCTCAAGGTCTGTCGAAAGTGATGTGATGCCGAAGAACTGTGCAGCGTCAAACCCCCCCCCCCCATACACAGAGCTGCTGGTGCGTTTGGGACCTTGGTTTTTCTCGCTCGGTGTGTCCCTCAGTGCTGGTCAGATTGTCATACTGGCTCATAAGACTGGGTGTGATGCATGGAGTTGACACCACTTGACAGAAAATATTGATCGCAAAAATAACATTTCCCTCAAGCCGTGCCCCTTATCAGCCCCTGAAGTTAACATTATAATCCATGTAGACACTTGACTGGGCATTAAGATTCCTCTCTCAGGGTCCAGCAGTAAACTAATTTAATGTAGCCAAAACTGCTCTAGCCACTGGTCCAGTATATAGACATATCCCTCAAGTTTTCAACACTCTTTTAATATTATTTATTACATCTTCTTCAAACATAGCTACTGCGCAACTGATGATGTGTCCTAGTAGTGGCAACGTTGCCTAGTTGCCGTCTCCAAACAACCCCTTCGGAATACCACCGAGACAGTTGTGGTGCAGAAATACTAGGGATTGTAACATTCAGTCCTTTCTTGTGAAAACTGCACGGTGACCTTACCACTTTGATGTTGTTCTGTATGTTGAATGCGTCTGGAGGAGCACCGATCAACTGAAATTCCTTGTATGTGCAAATGTTTTTGGTCATTACAGTTGTCTTAAAAACTTAAAACTTACCGTGCTATCCAAAATCTGTCACTATGTACCCTTCACTGAGTTCTAGGAGTGATGTAATGTTTGTTGGGCTCTGACGGCAGTTGCTGGGTCTTAGGGGTAGTGGAGGGGTCTTCACCAGACACTGGGAGTGCTGGCATAGTCCTCATTGAGTTCTTTATGTAATGGAATAGATTTGTTAGACTTTAGTAGAAGAAGATGGGAGCATTTGAGCGGTGGGGAGAAGCCATGGGCAGGGGGTGGGGTGGGGCTTCAGAGTGAGCTACAGAGTAGAAAAGGGGATCTGCTCATGTGGGTGGGCAGCAGGTCAGAGAGAAGCAGCACGAATGGGTGCGGGTGGAACACAGCTGGAAGCTCCGGTGTGTATGGGTGTGTGTGCCCGTGACCATGCGTCTGTATGCGTGTGTGTGTGCGCGTGTGCTTATGCGTATGCATGTATGTGTCGGAGGCAGAGTACAGAGCGACGGGATCATAACTGCTGCCAGGCAGGTGCCTTTGGGGAAACCCTGCACACGCCCTTGGGGCTGCCGGGGGCTGTGTGCTGATGAAAGATGCAGCGCTGCCGTGTGATCTTTCCGAGCAGCCGGGAGAGGCGTGTCTTAATGGCAGGAGAGCGAGGCACAAGGAGAAAGGTGATACTTCCTGACGGCGAAAAACTCAAGGCGCAGAAGGTGAGGGGGCGTGAGAAGAAGCGGGGGGGTGTGTAACACGGTGGGGTGTGGTCTGGGGGCACAGCGGACCATATGGGCAACACGACAGGGAGGAACATGAATCTCTGAGGCGTGAGGCGATGGGAGAGGCCCGGTCAGAAGGAGGAGGAGGCGGAGGAGGAGGAGGAGGAAGAACCTCAAAGAGCATTTAGAGCTGGGAAGATGCATCCTCTTGTTGTTTGCGCTATCGATTTCATTAAAGTTTGATGCCTGATATCTGCAGAACAAGTTTCAGTTCTTGCTACATCTGCTTTCGAAAATACTGGCTTTATTTGAACAAAATATTCAAATTTGTTCTCAGGTGAACGCGTCAGGCTTCTCGTAGTCTGGCCTGAATTCCGCTTACAGTCACAGTTGCACACCTGTGAACAAGAGCAGCTTTTTTGCGAGGCATCGTGTGCTTCTGGGCTTTCTCCTGTTCCTCTTTCACCCGATTTTGTCCCTCCGCTGCGACCGTGAAGCTCATTGCCGGATGGCCCACCGCTTCTCTGCGCTGTTTAGCATTCATTTGGAAAGCTTTGCTCGTGCTCCCGCTGCACGTAAATGTAGTTTAGCCAAGCCAGCAAGACCGGTCGCGCCGTCGCCGTGCAGAATTATGGGTGTAGGAGTGTTGACCCTGACTCTGCCGATAACGGTCCCATCATGCAACAGCCCCCCTCCTCTGTCAGCCCAGCGCTCGTAAAGCACAGCGATCCCGTGCCAAGGTCCTGTCGGTCCTTTTCAGCTCCGACTTTTCCAGTCCTTGATGTATGGCCTTGAGGTGTCGAGCTTCACTGGGGAAACAGACGCAGCGGCAAAGTGGGGAGGAGCAATGAGCCGCTTCTAGACATGAGCATCACTACATCTGTACGTATACTTAGTGCTGTTGTCTACACCTGCTTATTTAACAGACGCTCACATGAAATTTACATTTATTCACTTGCATGCACTTTTGTTCAAAGTAAAGCACAGCTCAGAGTAAATAAAACTGCGGGTGAAGAACTTTGGGCATGGATGATCAGAGCACGATATTGCGGGTTCGCAGCCCTCGAGTAACTGACTATGGAAGTGACATCCAAACAGCAAATAGATAACCGTAGTAGGCGGTGTTGGACTCATTTATGTAGCTGTCGGGGGGTCAGGAGAGAATTGGCTCTCAACGAAATGTTTTTGGGAGGGATTCAGGGGCTGTAAAGGACACACATCCCAGCATGTCAGAGCCAAAACCTAGAATGTACTCTGGAGTCAATTGACTTTGTTTCTGCTTAATTTTACCAAAAGTGCGGCTGGATTACAGTCTGGCTGAAACTTGTTATGGACTGCGGGGGCCAAAAATCCCTCAAAGCAATAGCACTCAATAAAGTTACACAGGTTTGCCTCTTCCCCACTGGGACTACAGCGGGTTAGAAGTAGAGACTGTTGTTGTCAGTTAATGTGCTGGAGAATTGCCAAAATGTCTACAAGCAGAGTGGCCTCCAACCAATACGGCATGAAATCTCCATCCACCCGGCCCTCCTGAAAGCCCCACCAGTTAATCGGCGAAGGGGCGGCCCTGGAAGATGCCTGTACAGCATCTTCCTGCCTCAAAGCTATGATGCCCACCTGGTTGGGACACTAGAGGCACAGAACACACAGAGAAAAATCGATGGTGTCCAGTCCTTTCTAGTCCAATTTCACCAATAAGCTCCACCACTGAAGCTTTTCTTTGCCCCCTAAGATGAAGCCTGAATATTCAAGGCCTTTAGACCTGATTTTTGAAGTTTCCGTACCTTCTTACTTCTTTGCAGTTGGGGGCTAACCCTCTGTGGGGATGTGAATGCCCCACAGAACCCATCAGCAAGCGTGACCTTGACTTTGAAATTCCTAAATGTTTCTCTTCCCCCATCTGTCTTCTTTAAAGTGCTCTTTAGAAGGGCCCGTTTGATCCGGGAGCTCTTTCTGAAATGATGGCGTCGCGGCGAGTCGGTCTGGTTCGCTCGCTCTGAAGCTGCACTAATGTATTGGCTCTGGGTTTCGGGGGCCTTGTTAGATGTGCCTCCGGCCGTTTTCCTGGAGTCCATTGGTCACGCACGTGTGAGGACTCAAATCCTGGTCGAAAATTGACATTTCTCTCTTAGTGTCTTATGTGGCATCTTTCAATTCTTTCTCAAGCCCCTCCCCTCCCCTTCCCCAGAACTTCTCCTGTACATCTCCAAACTCATCTTCACCTTGATTTTGGCTAAACGGGTACATTGCCAATCCTGCCGTAGTACCGTGGATCGAGTTACTTACCCTGTGCTGACACAGTAAAAATTACCCTGCTGTATAAATGGGTAATAAATGTAGATGTGATGCAAGTGCAGCAGGCCTGCATCTAGAGGTCCAAATTGAGCAGAGAGAAAACCTGAGAAAACCTGGTCGTGTTGGGCCATGTCAATACAACTCTTTGGCAGGCTCCAGGGACCATGTTCGGTGAGACCACATTCTGTCTGAACCCAGATTCAGTCACATCGGGGTTTTTTTGTGCGCTCTTTGTGTGCTGTGTTTGTGTTTTTTTTCCCTTTACCTTGTGAAGCCTGACAATAGAAGCTTCCGCCAACACAGTGGGATGAAAGAGGAGAGTACGACAGCTTGGTAGCCCGGACACCCTTTCCAACATAGTATCCGCACTGAAAAGGAAATGAGCACGGCACAGCTGTACACACAAAACACACACCAGATTACTGTGTTTCTATCTTATGAAAGGGTTATTCAACACAATCAGCTTAAATGGGTGGCACAGTAATACTGACCACTGTGTGTAGCACCTTAGCCCAAGACACTTCATGACATGAAAGGTATTTACACCGATTTTCCCAGTTGTACAGCCGAGCAATTTTTACTGTACCAGTTCAGGGCAAAGGCACTACAGCAGGAGGGGAATTGAAATCCAGGACCTTTGACTGTAAGCTGACGGCCTTAAACGCTGTGCTCCAAGTTTGATCTTCTGTACTTTAGTCCTGTGTTTCAACCGTCTCACGTTCCCACAGTCCTGAGAGCATAAGTGCAGTATTTCTATCCTAGCCACATCCCTGAGATCAATACCCACTCTTTCCAGGAGTGCTGTCTTTCAACTCCAGAAAGAAATGCCTTCCAAACCATGAGGAGCTGAAGCCGGATGATTCGGGTAGAAGAAGAAGCGATCAGAAGGTTGACCGGCACTTTGGATTAGAGCTGCTACGAATGCTGGAAAGAAGGAAGGGCCCAGCGGATGCTGACAGATGGGGGACTGGATGGAGCCACAAGGGGATGTCTTGTGCCATTCATCTGTTAAATTATTTAGTATTTCATGGTTCATTTCACGACGAGGTGTCATCGTGAACCCTGTTCACCACTGAAATGACTGCTTTTATGACTGCTACACTCTTAGCAGTTGTCCTAGCTAAGCTATCTGAAGCTCAAACAGCTTTTACTGCAGGCACAGCAGGTGCGTACGGCGTGTCAGATGAAGGTGTTCACCTGGAGCGATGTGTGATATCCCTGCTGTGTAATGGTGCGGTGCCGCTGTATTGGGATGCACCGCTTCTGCAAATTTCCTAAACCTGTTCTTTCTCTTTTTCCAGAGTGTGATGCTGGCTCATTTTTTCTGCGGGATCACCATTTGCATATTTATATATTTTATATATTTTATATATTTATATATTTTAGTTGTTCAGCAGACAGCCCACAGATCTTTCATATGATACAGTATAATTGAAGGCTCCACCATCTGGTTTTCGCAGCAAGCGCACTCGTGTTCCACTCCGAGCTCTTGTTTGAGAAGCGTCTTCGCAAACGGGTCTCCTTCCAGTTAACTCTTGCGCTGCCGGCCACGCAACCGCGATTCTCAACGACGAGCCGCCCATCGCTCGGCCCAATCCATCCGACACTCCTGTCCAGAATCCAAACCATGTGCCGGTAAAGGAAAGCAGCGGAACTTTTCATACGTCACACCAAATGTGGTTGTGCCGTGTTCAGTTTTTAGACACTAAACAGCACAGTTACTCCGTCAGTGAATTTTTGTTTTCACGAGGTTAAGGTGTTGCTCAGCAGCGATGATGCTTGCATTAGAGCCGCAAGGAATCACCCCGGAGGCCTCGAGCGCCGGCTCCTGTAAACCGAAGCTGATTAAAGTGCGTCATGGTAGCATCTTTGGAAATAACCAGATTTTCGTGGACGGTGAGCCGCCGGGTCTAGGCTCTCCAAGAAGCGGACGGGACTTTCAGCGGTTTGAGTGGCATTAGCATGTCGTGCTCCTGCATTGAGCTGCTTGATGTTGCAAACCCATTTAGTTTCTCATTCATGCTGGTTAGAGTTGTTAGCTTGCCACGGGAAGGTTCTGGGTTCAAATCCCGCCATCTCCGGGAGTACCTTTGGGCAGGAACTTGTAAATGCAGTAAAAATGAGCTAATCTCAGTGTACAGGCCTGATCTTGTTAGTCACCTTGGAGTGAAGTGTCAGATAAATGAATAAATAATAAGTAATAATTGAAGACTCGACACACACGGGCACGTTTTTAATATACTCTGTGAAAACATGGTACCTGTGCACTGACGTGTAAGATTTACAATGTGATCTTCCACCTTCATACATTTGTTATTATATGTGCATACAGAATTGCAGAATATTAAAAGTGCAGCAGAATATAAGATTTGGAGCTGTGAGGGACAAGATTTTTTTGTCCAAAAGGCAGCATTTGAGATCCGTAATAAATCCATAACTGCATTTTACCGGTGCCGGTGTGCGTGTCATTCAAATGAAATTGAAAGCAGGAGGAAAAACAAAAAGAGAAAGAAAAGATTTGAGCGCAATTTCGGCAGAAGCGGTTTTCAATTAACTTCCTTTGTAACTTGTGGGACACTTTGCTGACACAGAGTGTCATGGGGCCCGATAGCATCGCCGGCGACCGCCTGTCTGCCGAGGAATCGTGCGCTCGGGCGAGAGGACAGCGTAGCTTTACAGAAACCGAAAATGTGAACGTGGCCGTCTGGGCAGCTCACTGCCAGACCGATATTCCAATTTCAACCGTCAGTCATGGCATCCTTGCAAGAAAAATAATTATGAATGGAAAAAATAAACGTTTTCTGTATAATTCACAATCCCTCCTACAGTGGGCCCAGTTCATTCTCCAGAATCTCCCTGTTAGCTGGAGGTCTGTTATACAGGGATTACAATACCACAAAAAAATGTGTTCACGCACCTAGAACATGGCACTTACAAATAACCAGAATAGAGACTTTGCAGAGAATAAAATGTTGACACAGCATGCATTGTTTTATTTTTGTTTTATTATTGCTTAACACCCTATAATTTGCATTTCTGAACAGTACAGCTGATGTGCAGCGAATGGAGGTCTGAGTCAATAAAGCAGCTTTGGTTAAGCTGCTGGTTAATGTCTCCAACATGTTGGTGCATCTGAAAAAACTGTCCAGATAACAGTGGAAATTAAACTATGGGCCACCTGTTACCTGAGAAAAGTGAATTGGATGTAGAGCAGGATGTGAATATTTTTGCGTATGCAGTTATACCCGGCTTAATGCTGCCCCGGTTGCTGCTGTTTCCTCGTAGCGCACGTGCTAGTGCCCGAGAGCGACCGTTACCGCATCAGTGTTGACATTCATTTAGTTTTTAGCAGTTTGCCGCGCTTTGTGCAGAACACATATACGCAGTCAGCTGCAATGTACAATGTTTGGCAAATAGTATATTTTCCAGTGTATTTATAGTGCATTTCCCAGCGCTTTTCACCCATCATGCCTGGAAAAAGAGCCTGCAGGTGATGTTAGTGCATCTAAGTTGCAAAGAAAAAGCATTTGCTTTCCAACTGCAGGGCTGCTGGAAGCTGGTGAGCGTCAGGGTGATGTGGGTGTTCCATGAAACATTGCAACATCTATGATAAGAACAATTACAAAAACGCAGGCACAATAAGATCTTCTGAAACAACCTGAAAAATTTGAGAGAGCTAGCTGCTTCAACAAACCGTTTGCTGGAAGAAATGGAGAGAAGGCTTTGTGGAAGCCAAAAGTCCAATTTATCTAAAAAAAATCACTCAATAAAAGCTCAATACTGTTCACTATTTGTATCTTCACCAACCTGATAAGATATAATATCACAGTAACCCATTTATCATGGTTTATGTTACCGCTCCATTTTCCAAGAACGCATCCTGAGCACTAACTGGAGTTATACTGTATTTATTTTTATTTTTAATTTCTTCTCTTCCCTATTTTCAAATGTTTGTTTGTCGCAGTCAACGTCGCTTGTATTTCCGCACGCAGCTGTGCAGCCAAAGAAAATGGGAATGTTGGGCTGCTGCTGTTCACTTCACTTGCATGGTGTTTACAGCTCCAATCTGGTGTCGAAAGACAGCAGCAACACGAAGAACGTTTATCCGACGAATCAGTCAAACGTGAGCATCGAACAGGTGTTTGTGTGGAGGATCTATTTTTTGTTTCAGTGATTTTAAATTAATTTCAGTTTAATGTAGCTTGAACTTGAAAATATTCCGCAGTAAATTTTTTTTGGTCTATCGTCGTCGTATCGGAGGATTTTAAAGAACCTTCCCGCCGAATAAACTGAGGCATGTACCTATTATTATGCTTTCATTAGTTGTATACGTGATAGCCGGAAAGTCACCAGATGCTGACAAATGTTGGTCCAAACCGGTGGCACTGGGGAGTGCCGGCGCGTAACAGCACCTGGGCTGCTCTGGTGTGGGTTTGAATCCAGCTCTGTGGTGGAGATTGGGTGTTCCCTACGACTGTGTGGGTTTCCTCATACGGTCCAATGGCAGGTGTTTTGGATTATGTGGTTAACTTGTGACCCGGTCTGTACCCTTTTCCTAGCCTAGTGCTCAGTGATTCTGCAAGACTCTGGACCGCTGTGACCCTGACTGGGATGAGGTGGTTAAGGATAATGGATGGATGGATGCTGCTTCAGTTTAATAAAAGAAAATAAACAATAGGCTGGCATAGTGGCCATGCATAGAACGAGTAGTTGCTGAAGTAAATAAAATGTTACAGCTTAATTTTAATTCATTATACTTTTATTTAAGGTTTTTATAGACCGTAGCACCTAAATAAATTCAGATGTTCGTATTGACTTAGTTTTATTGATTGTGACACACGGCGGTCGGATTTACACACAATGTGAGCTGCGGATTTCTGTCCCAGCTGTGTTCCTACAGTGATGATCCAGTGTACGGCAGTATCAGGTTTTTTCTTCTGACTTCAGTACACTAGTGTATATATTATGCATACCATGTTGAGCAGCTTCTGTTTCTGAATATCATTTCACGTTTACATCTCACTTGAAGTGCATTTAAAAGATGAATAATGAGTATTATTAGGACTCTCATTTCCATGTAATGGAGCAGCATGGAAGTTTTTACATTTTGCGGCAAAGTTTCTGCTAGAAGTACACGTTTCTCCTTTTTTGGCATATTGAGTTCATGACAGCCATCCTGGATTACATTGCATGTGTGTTTGTGTGCGTGCGTGCGTGCGTGTGTGTTGTGTGTGTGCGGTACAGGCCTCAGTTCCCATTGTGTGGGCTTCTATATACTGTGCGTTACATAAGTTGTGCCAGGCTCTGACACATAGAGATGGATTGATCAATCCATCTCTTACACTGAACACGCGCTTGTGTGTGTGTGTGTGTGTGTGTGTGTGTGTGTGTTTGTGTGTACCCGCATGCTCCTCCTTGATCGTCTTCACTGCTGCAGCTGCTATACAAGGGCGCTAAAAATAGACACAGGGTTACCACACCATCGCTCTCCTGTCACCATTACAGAGCCGCTAGGCCTTGGGGGTCCCCGCATATTGCCAGCATGCACAGCAAAGTACACACACACTCACGGGGGCGGGGCGCTCACAGGTCAGCTTGAGGATCTTTGGCACCCCTGAGCGAGAATCCATCTGGCTCCCCTTCCATCTATAAATGAATAAAGCTACACATACTAGGAAATTAGACATAGATCCATATAGATCTTGAAGAAGGAAAATACAATTTGAATATTATCAATAAGTTATGCAGTAGGGTGCAGTGGGTAGCACTTCACAGTCCCTGGGCCGTTTGGGTGTGGGTGGGTTCGAATCCCACTCAGTCTGTGTGGAGTTTGCATGTTGTCTCTGTGTCTCTCTGGGTTCCTCCCACAGTCCAAAGGCATGTGTTTCAGGTTAACGGGTCGCTCCAAATTGCTCATAGTGTGAATGTATGACTGTGTGGCCAACATGCTCTGGACCAGCAATGGCTCCAGATCATCGTGACCCCTTACTAGAATAAAGCGGTTAAGGATAATGGATGAGTGGATGTTTCATTGTATCAATGAAACCATCTTCAACTCAACATCAAGTAAACCAAGGAGCTGGTGGTTGAGCTTTGTTGTGTTCATAACACGTAACGTCGTTGTGCCTGGTTACTATCGATGGTGCACATGGTCCAATCCAAAAAGTACTTGCTGGTCCACATAAACAACAGACAGGACAGGTCTCACAACACAGATGCCTTGTGCAAGAAAGGACAGATCAGACTGTGGTTTCTCAGGAGGCTCAGGTCCTTTAGCACAGGCAGCTCCATCTTCCATGGCCTTCCAGCCTGTGGTCACCAGGGTCACCAGTGTGATGTTTTACACTGTGGTGCTGGGGGGGGGCATCACTTCTGGTGAGAGACTTGGTAAACTCATCACAGTCACAGCCCTGATTCGGCGGAGGCCGTGCATGAGCGGGAAGCTACAGTCCATCATGGGTATTGGCTCGCATCCCCTCAATGAACCAGGAGCTCTGTCAGCCACCAGGTGATTCAACTTAGGTGCAATACAAAGAGCTTCTGGGCTCTTTCTTACCGGCAACCATCGCCTCCGTAATGCCATACAAGGGCCCTTCAACTATTACACGCTATTTAATACTGTTATTTATTTATCTAGTTATTTTGTTCTCTTATTTTTATTATATATTTACTGTTATGTTCACTATGAGTGTCTTAAGTGTACAGCTGCTCCAGGGCAAATTTTCCTAAATGGTCCTATCCTATCCTACACAATTTGAACATTATATCTGCACAGAAAACAAATTTGTACTTTAACAACTGAAAATGGACTGAAAGCTGACCTTATTTTCAAGACGTTAGTTAAGGCAACAAATGTATACTATTTATAGAAAAGTCGCTTACAGAGGCTCGTAGCAGCGATGCCTCATACCGTGTTTACATAATATACAGCATGGTGTAAAGGAGCAGATCTGCTTCAGTTCTCTCTCAGTTAAACTGGCTAATATCAAGTAAGGTTTACATTACTTCTTTTTCAAAGTGAAAATTTATTTTTTTCAATTTTACTAGCAAATTTTTGGTGCCTCCTAGGCCATTGCCTTGGTTCGTATCATTTTGCAGACCCCGTGCGTCCACTCCTGCCACAGGACGTTGACAGCAACGGTGACAGTGAGTTTGGGAACATTCAATGGTGGGCTCAATAGCAGGGGAAGGTAGCAGTGCCCTTGTCCTCACACTGATACTCCTGTAACAATTAAACATAGCGGCCATTCAGTCTTATGATGCAGGTGAACTGGAGTCACAACTAAAGGATGGTTTAATGAAATGTTTAAAAGAGGAGGATAAGCAGCTTCAAACAGAATCACGTACTGTAGGTTACAGGGTGTAAAGGGGGCATTTATATGTTACTATAAAAGGATGACTATTGTTATGGGGGGGTGTCAGCAAAAATGGCTGCTCAGCAGAAAGGAACAGGACTCGGTGTGTGCGTGTGCGTGTGGGTGTGTGTGCGTGTGCGTGTGTGTGTGTGTGTGTGTTTCACACACATGCACGGTGCACCATGACTGCCAGCCCATTAAGTGGGAGCTCATCCCCATCAGGTGAGCTGGAATGCAGATTAAACTTTGCAGGAGCTGAAATTATGCTAAAGAGCCTCCTCTGTGACCACCTGTCGGCCATAGCAACCAAGGGGGGGTAGCGGTGGCCATTCAGGGGAGAACCCCCTCCCACCACCACCACCGGCAGCCATTCGCCCCTCCCTCGCTCCCAGGGAAGCACCCTGCCACAGAAGAGTGCCTTCATTTGGGGGTTATGTGGTATAATGTAGTGAAGCCCGGTATTTACCCTGTGCTGTTCCCCTTCCTCCTTATTCATAGGGGAAGAGGAGGAGGACACCCTCCATGCCCCCTCAGGACCGCTGTTAGATATGCTGAGAGAAAAAATTAACACGCGGAAAACTATATCGTGTTTAGTTTTTGGTGAAACCGTGTTGTCGACAGAATTGGGATCGAGGACGGATGGGCCACCATGTCTCGTCACTAACTCCATGTTTAGGGTCAATTCTTCGTATGACCCCCTCCAGTGACCTTGGCCTTAGCAACTAGGTTTCCGCTAAACCCCCCCCCCCCCCAAGCAGCCACAGCGACAAAACATGAAACGTGCCCTGGTCTCTCTCTCTCTCGCTCTCTCTCTCTCTCATACACACACATACACCACAGCGCTGTCAGTCCTGCACTTAAGCATACTACAACTGTCAGAGGGTTAAAATACGTCTCTAAAAAAACAACTGCGAACAACATGCGTTGTTAATAACTGCCACTGACATCATAAATCGTAACAATATGTTAACAGAACTCTTCAGAAAAAAGTATGGCCAAAAACACCATGAAAAAATCTGCACTGCTGTGCAGGCCATAAATATCCAATACGAGGCTCTAAAAGCTAATTAAACTTCAAAAGAGCGAGTCATTAAAACCACATTTTTACGACATATAAATAATGTATTTATGTATAATATATAAATATATAAAATGCTAAATAACTGGATTTCTCCAGCTAGTGAATGGTGATTGTCTGAGGACTTAGTGACCAGCGCTGATAGGTGGCACAGGTGCATGGGCGCCGGGTCACGCCCACTGGCACCGCAGGGGGCGCAGGGGGGCATCGCACCCTGCATCTTGTCCCCCCTCCCACCGGGTTTGCCGTCTCTCATTTCGCTGCTGATGGTGCCCCTATCCAGGCAGCCGGGTAGAGAGAGGGGTGTTTGGCAGACAGCCAAGTGGCCTTCCATCCCCATGACGGTCCTGGATGAAATGCACTTACTGGGAGAGTAAGCAGCGGCAGAAGAAGTGCTTTAAACACAGACACGAGAGGATCAGAGCACAGCTTGTGTGTCTGATACCACCATGCTGATGTTTCACATCACTCGAGCAGAGGTCAGGAGAAAGAGATGGGTTTGGGGGATTCAGCAGCTCTGAGGGACACAGTGACCTCATTTCACCACATTGGGGACAAAACTGAGAATATATTTATTTTCGGAGTGGGACGAGTGAGCAACCCAAAGATGGAGGAGCCCAGCTCTGTCGCTGGGCTGTGGGGAATGTCCAGGTCCTGTAGGTACTGGACTTCAAATCCTTTCACCGTTTTGTAGGCCATGACCAGTATTTTCGACTGGATACCAGCAGCTACAGGGAGCACAGGTTTCTGGTACAGAATGCGATGCTGCGGTGCAGATCCTCGGTCGTCTGGAGTCCGGGCCAATGCCGATCCCGGACCGCGTTTCCCGTTTGGGCGGCGCCACGGATCGCAAAGAGAATATCAATCAGGATGTTTGACGGGTGGCTGGGGCAGGAAGGGCGCAGCATCTGACAGCTCTGTCGTGACCTGAGCTGTCTCTCCTTTTTCGGCGTGGCGCAGAGAAGGAATTGTAATGAGACTCGGCAGGCCGCCGAAATCGGCAATTAGCGCCAAACCGTGTTTGCGAAGCGGGCGCCACATCTGCGGGCGTTTAGCAGGCGAGCAACTGCCATAAAACAAGTTAGCTTCATGAAATAAGCCCATTATCGGTCTCTTTGTTCTGCGGGGGGTATTTCAGCGCGGCACACAGAAAGCCCCGGTTGTGGTCCAGGAAGGGGCCTGTTTTTATGGGTGGCCGCTGGGGCTGCCGTGTGTAAATTAGCTGCTTAGCGCTGCCAGCTGAGCCCGATTTATGTCTTCTTGGACGTCGGTTCGCACTCAGCAAAGAAGGTCGAAGCTGTGCTTGGGGCCAAGGTGGCGCTGAGCTGCGCCATCCCAGGTCCAAACCTCAGCGGCGGCACCTGTGCACTGGGAATACCCACAATTCTTAACATGACTGGTTACCAGCATTGCAGCTTTACTGATGTCCACCACAGTTTGCCTGACCACTGACCCCTCGTGTCCCAAAACCAGTTAGCGTTGGAAGTCTGAACAAAGTTCATTCTGACCATAACTCCGAAGGCACTTTTACTACGAAATCATTGCAACACCAACATCCCTTGCTTATTCCTGGTTTAGGTCTGCTAAAATGTCAAATAAAGCCTTACTTTAAGCTCAGTGCCAGCTTTAACGTACATTATAATAAAATCTTACGGGAGTTAAAAGTACAGTTACTCCCCAAGCGCCCACCCGATTTCGGAAAACAGATCAGCGAAGAAACTGCGATTAAAAACAAACAATCTAGAAAACATTCGCGTCTTAAAAAAAGTGCAACTCGGCAGTTTGTAATAAAAGGAACTGCCGGATGGCATCTTTTCCGAAACGCGGGGGGAACGCGTCGGCGTTGCCTTGGTCACCTGGACGCGCAGGACTGAGCCTGAAGAGTTTGTTTGGCGCGCTGCTGTTTTCATAATTCAAACGTCAATTTTACGATTCGTTTCTCCGCTTTAGGACTTCTTTAATTTTTCCTCAACTTTGGTCTTTAACTGCATAAATGTGTAAACGTGCCTTTAAACAAATGGCCCTTGTGGTAAGCAGAATGGCTCGCAGTGGTTTTTAATTTGACGCCGCTAAGCGGGGGTTAATGCATCTCGCTCGACCCCGCAGCTTATTGCTCATTTCGGAAGGAGGTCCCGGTATGTTTTCATAACCACGGCGACAGGAATTAGCCCGATGTTATTTTTTTCTTTCTCGCACAATAAAGGTTAACAGCCCAGGCTCAATGTGCCCAACAGTTATCTCCATTTTTGTCTAGTCAAAATAAATGGCGGATTATTAACTCTCCTCTCCAGTGAATGATGCCAGTTTGTGCGAACGCTCACCACAGTCGCCTGCGCCTTTATTGTTCATTTTTTCTCCGCGTGCTCATGCGTGGAATTTATTTTTACTCTTTCATTTTTTAACAGGGTTCATTCCTATTTGCAAAGTCCACGAGCGCATAAATGCAGTTTGCAGATGGTGTCTGGAAACGCGCGACTTTTTGGCCTGTTTAGACAGCACTGTGTTTATATATCATTTAAAGGAGCGCTGTAGTGACCACGCAGTCGCACTGTGCACCCCGGGGGGCCTAGCGCCGCGCCACATGCGTCCGGAAGCCCGGGGACCCGAGGCCGCGCGGTTTGGCGTCTGGAGGCCGCCAATTAAAGGCGTTATGTAACAGCCGCTGCTTTGTATGCGTGGCACGAGGTGCGCCGCCGCCGTTGATCTTATTCACCATCATGGCTTGTTCCCGGCTGTCTGAATGGCCTTGGAGGGGAGCTTTTCGCCGCACGGCTGCCGCTCTTGTCCCGCCGCTCAGTGAGTTTTCTTCCCGCACCCTTTTTATCACAATTCCTTCTGGAGAAAGTTGTCTCTCTGTGCAGGAGCTTGGTCTTTGGCCAAAGTGAGAATTGAGATCAATCTCATTGCACCCCAGAGTAACCTACAGAGAGCCAAAGAGCCCCCATAGAGCCCCATCACACCCCATAGAGCCCCTTAGTGTCCCATAGAGACCCGTTGCACCCCATAGAGCTCCATCATGCCCCATGGAGCTCCTTTGCACCCCACAGAGCCCCATTGCATTCCACAGAGCTCCGTCGTGCCTCACTGCAGACCAAAGGGTCCTATTGTGTTACCTGCTCTGGGTTTCCACTTATTCTCTTTTGTCTTCTCAGCAACAAGGATCATTTCATCCAGTTCCTTTCTGTTCCCCTTAAACACGTGCCCTATGTATTCTTTTCATTCGGGTTGTGAGCTGTTCCTCCGTCTTTCGATTTGACATTTGGAAAAGGACACTTGTGTTCTCTGTCGAAAGGGGCTCACAGAAAGATGAACTGTTGTGTCATGTTATACAGACATATTATATATAAAATATTATGTAATATTTAAGCAGAAGACAACAGTTTATACATATATATGTAGTAAATCTATGTTCTCACCTGTGGGTACTACCTTCCCTCAGGCTCGGGCCTCCTACCGCAGTATGGCGCAGAATCTGGTGCTGCCCAGTCCTTCATGTTTATGGCTACAGCAGTCCGCTTCTGCCCGGCCCACTCCAGGGCCTCAGTTATCTACACGTCATTGTACTTCTACAATTTTTTGTGAAGTCTGGGTTGTCTTTCCCTTGGTTTTCTGAGTAGATTAACCAGGATGGTTGATATTTTTGGGTTTGGGTCTGTAGAGGTCCCAGCAGTGCTGCGGTGTGTGTCAGTTTGTAGATTGTTGGGACTATGAACATTCCTGTCTGATGGTAGCTTGTCATCATCTCTAGAGAAGGTGGCTGACAGTATTTAGCTTAGCCCTGATGTTCTTTCGTATGTCAACAGCTGAGCCACTCACTCCCTCGCTGGATCTTCTCTGGCTTATAATTGCACGGGATCTGCGTGTTGGACTGCGCATCATCAATTTGCCATTTTGATAAGAGTTTTCTTATCTCTGGGTGAGTAGTTGTGTTCCTGAGTGTGGACGACAGCCGTCTCACTCATCCATAGTTCCCTCATGTAGCCTCTGTCTCATTGTGTTTACTCTGGTTGCAGCATTTCATCAAGTCCATATTTCCAGATTCTGACCATCTGTTCCAGGAGCCCACTTACCGTCCAACTATCCTGGCTCCCCAGCATTCAGCACACACCTTGTTTCGGCTGGCATGACTGTCACTCTCATATTCCGTGGATGTTGAACTCAGGCCTGGAGATAGAGCGCACAAATTCCCAAAATCTGGGGGAAAACCTTCCCAGCAGAGCGGGGACTGTTATAGCAGCAAAGGTGGGAGGGGGGGGGGTTGGTGACAACTCTATATTAATGCCCATGGGTTTGAAATGGGAGGTTCAACAAGCACATATGGGGGTGATGCTCCACATACTTTTGGCCGTGTAGTGCCCTGCACATTGGAAAGCTACTAAAAAAATTCTGCTCAACGACTTAAGCAAGAAATGAATGAAAGTATAATAATAAAAGACAAGCTAGAAACAATACTTTTGTCAAATATTATCAGAGCTGCTAGTGTTGTCATTGTTGCACATAAAAATACCTTTTACTTTGACTTTTTTAATTTATTTCCGATGACACATTTCATATTTTTCATAAAGTAAGTCATTTTCAATAAGAAATAATGTCAGTTCGATCCACTTGCAACGGGGATTTTTCTCATTATATATGCAAGGAGGTGCAGTTTTCCCAGAAATTTTGACAAAAACTAAATTGGGGAGGGAATTTAATGAAGAAATAGGTTGGTACACCTCAAGTGTACCATGTTTGCCAGGGAATGGGACTGTGACCAACTCTCCTGCTAGGTCTTGAGTTTCCTGTGACAGCTCTGTGCACTATGGGACAATCCTTCCAAAGATATATAAATTTGCTTGTTTCGGCAGTTGTGCGGCTTCCTGGGAGATCAGGATGGAAATGGCTCCGAAAGAGGTGTGTTTGAGCTCTGCCTTGAATGTTGAGAGGGATTCAGCAGCTTGAAGGACACAGTGAGCTCATTGAACCACGCTGCAGCCGGAAAAAAATATATTAATAATATACTTTAGGTATATTGGGTTATACTGGTTCCTGATGCCCTTTGGTCACAAGTCACTCTGGAGAAAAACGGCTGTTGAGTGAAGTAATGCAAAGGTAAATAATTTAGTTGTCTTAGTTGCAGATGCTTTTATACAGCTTATATTTCAGCTATGCCTATTCCTTGTTATTACAGCAGAAGGGACTCCCCCGTGCTGTGACCCCACACCGTCCTAGACAGGGGTTCTGGCTTGTAACCACTTGAACCTCACGCAGAACTTGAGGCTCTGGGGAGTACCTTATCGCCCTGGATCGAGCGGCTGGCCAGTTGGCCGTTTGTCTATAAACGCATCGGTCGATCACAACGATTCACAGCACCCAGTTAAGTCTGATACATGTCGGGGGTGTGGGGCTGAACATGCACGCGCACACACACACACACACACACACACACACACACACACACACACACACACAGAGTGATGGCGCTATTACCTCTACACTGGCTTTCTAGTCTAATCCCTGTTATTTCCATGAGAAGCCTCCAGGTGTGGACCCCACCTCATTTACACTCACCACATGAAGAAAAGCAATGGCCTGGGTGTTTCCTGGCAGTTGGGTAAACACAACGTAATGGGGTTTTGTCCTTTCCTGCCCTCCAGTGGGAGGGGGATGATGGTCTTGGTTATTACTACTGTTCGCCACTATTTAACCACTGTCTTCTTTGGCCAAAGTGACCTCCACCATTAGCAAATTCATCCATCTGCGATTATCAACCCATTTGCACAATGGGGTAATTTTTACTGTATCATTTCAGGGTGAGTAAGTTGATCCAAGGCACAACAGTAGGAATTGGGATTCAATTGCATGACCTTCCACTTCCACTTTTAGCCGTTATGCCCCCGGCTGCCTCCTTTGGGTCCCATTCCCACCGCTCTAACAGCTTTTTGCTTGTTTCCAAATCCTTTTTTGGCTTAAGAGCCTGAACACTCACTGATGGATTTTTACCAAATTGCTTTGTAATAATATGATTATTTTCATTTTGTTCTGCTTTAATGGAATTGCATGACCTCAAATAGCTGCTCAGATTATTTTTACAATTGAAATGCTCATATATACCTTTAATTTTGGAGTGTTGATCCCATTCAACATCCTTACATAGTCTTTTGTAATATATATATATATATATTTAGATTTTGCAATATTTTTGCTTAATTTAATTCACGGATTACTGAATTCAACTAATATACACAACGTCCGCTTCAGTAGGTGTTCTTTTTTATTGGTTTCACATGCTAAGAAGCGTCTAAATGAGTTTTGTTGGTAATATCTTCAATGACCCGAGCAGGTCAGAGTCTCTCGAGTCACAACAAACTGAACACCGATTGCTTTGGAAGGCTTTACCGGTGCCCAGCTGCAGATACATAGAGGAGTGTCTGCGGTTGTGGGGTTCATTTGCGGTCGCTGCCGCCGCCCGTGGTCTGGTCTTAACCCACTCTAATCGAGATTAATGGCTGCGGTCTGATGAGTGCCAGAGAAATAGGATCCGCCTGCATTACTGAGGAGGCAAAGAGATGCCGTTGGGTTCCGGTGTGAAGAGCAGATTTCTGACAACCAGCTGGCGAGGCTATGAGTTTGCATTATAAAGGCGTTTGGTTCAAATCCTCGATTGCGTTCTTCTCGTGTCCTCTTGTTCTCATCGCTGTTATTTTTAGCGGCAGCAGGTGGCGCAGTGTTTAGCGTCATCTTGATTCGAACACCTGAGGTTTCCAGTCCCGCTCCTGTAACAGGCGTTGTGGTTAGAGCTGCCGCCTTTGGAAGGACCCAGGTTTGAATCCTACATCCTGGTGTGGTGCCTCTGATTACAGTTCTTACCCTGAACCGGTACAGTAAAAATTACGCTGCAGTGTAAATGGATGAATCAGTGTAAGTGTAAGCTGGGCAGTCCAAGTAACCTTGGAGGAAAGACATGAGCTGCATGAATAATGGTGATGATGTCACTGGTAACCTTTGGCTCTCTGCCTGCTGTTTTGCCACCGGGAGGGAATTTTGTTGTCGTCCCACTGGACGGAGCATCCGCTCTCTTTTTCTGCTGATAAACATTTAGTCTGGTTTAATTCCGAGTGCTTTGGCTCTGCCCTCCGAGACAGGGAGTCATGGGGGGTCTGATTAAATTAAGGGTTTAGGAGCAACAACAGCCACTTTGGCCCCGGGAATCGCCAAGGTAATTTGGCTAAATGCTGCTACAATAACGCATGTGCCACTTCCACGGAGAGGAACCACAGCTGAACACACACACACACACACACACACACACACACGCAAGGCATTGAAGCCCAGATCCACAGGCTGTTTTAACAGCTAAAACACATGTATAATAATTTTGGAGGATGCAGCACCTCAGAAAGGTGTGTGTGCATGTGTGTGTGCGCGTGTGTGTGTGTGTTCAACATAACAGCATCTCCTTGTTACTCAGCCACGCAGCACTGCATTAAATCTGCCCACAAGCCACTTCAATTACTTTGTGCCCTCTGGCTCCTCCTTACTGCTTCTCCCCCTGGATGTCACGGAACTGCACCGCTGTGATGTTACCCATGGGCTCAGAGGGAAGGACACGGTGCCATGACCCGGTGACCACTGCTCCCGTCCCCACCGCCCCCACACTGTATCCTATGCGCATGGTTCACATGATCTCTGCAGTATGAGGCTTCACCACACAGCCAGTGCCCCTCACTGCTTTTCACGGCACCTCTGGGAACGGCGGAGATTAGAGTGGCGATGCTGTAAGTCCTCCAGCTGCTCTGGGAAGCACGGCAGTCAGTGCTAATGTGATTAATGGTGTGTTGTGTATGCGGCAGCCCGTCCCTCACCTGCAGTCAACGCCTGAGGCAGGTGGCAGCTGTTGTGTCTCCAGCAGACCTCACATGCCAACAACATACCCAATAGAATGCCTTCAGACCCAGCACACCTCCATCGTACCCAGCGCACCTCCATCGTACCCAACGCACCTCCATCGTACCCAACGCACCTCCCTCATACCCAGCACACCTCCATCGTACCCAGCGCACCTCCATCGTACCTAGCACACCTCCATCGTACCCAACGCACCTCCATCGTACCTAGCACGCCTCCATCGTACCCAACGCACCTCCATCGTACCCAGCACACCTCCATCGTACCCAACGCACCTCCCTCATACCCAGCACACCTCCATCGTACCCAACGCACCTCCATCGTACCTAGCACACCTCCATCATACCCAGCACATCACCATCAACCCAATGCACCACTGTTGTAGTCAACATCACATCAGCGGATGCAAAATGTGTCACAGCACCCTATCAGACAGTAAACACATTGTATACAGTTGACATGTAACAGGTGTGTTAAATGATATGTTATGATGTCATTTCTTTGGCAACTGGCCGCCTCCCTCTGTCCTGCTATACAGCCTAACTGACGGTGTCGAATTCACTCGCTTTGGGCTCGCAAAACTTCATTTGCATCTTCATCATTATTATCAACAGCCGATCCCTTACCTTTTCTCCAAGCCCGCGCATGCACGCGCGCACACACACACACACACACACACACCTACACACGCACGTGTGCGTCACTGTGCGTAATTCAGCAGGAGGCATCCCGCACATCATTAAAAATTCACACAGGGACCCTAACTGGCAAACGCGCTCGTGCTGCGTGAAACCGACACCCTTATCACCGCTTGCAAATGCAAATGGGCACCAATTATATTAAGTTGTCCTTATTGAAATAAAACTGGTGAAGGAGACATGCTGATGGACTCATTCCCACCGCTGCATGAAGAACAGAATCGTGACCAAGTGGGGTAGGATGCTGGACCGCATATGCTCCTCGTTGCACCCCTGCAGTTCCGAGCGTCTTGAGAAAATCTGCCTCCGTGCTCGTCTTTAGCCTCCGGTGGTGGGGTCGGCTGTGTTACAGAAACCTTAGGGTTGGTTCCCTCCCAACTCATCCAGCGCTCCTGTCGTGCTGCTTTCAAGTGGCTGCAGGAGGCGCCGTTCCACCTTCCGTGGTGGCACTTTATTATCAGCGCTGTGTGCGAACAGGTCATGGTCTTAGGTGTATGTGATGGACAAGCTCAGGCTGGTGTTCAGGGCCTGGGGTGAGACGACCTCATAGTTCCTGGCATGACTCACTGCTGCCATTCCTTCAGACACCCCCATCCCCGGGGCCCACCCCACCTCCTATCAGCATTGTGGACAGCCTTGTAAAAAGTTCAGAGCTGTCTCGCTCGGCAGAAAAGGGCACCATGGAGAAAGGAATGGAAGTGGTTGAGAGAAATGACCTGCGGCGCCTTCTTGATGATTGCGTCTTCAGACAGAGCAAACAGCGACAGCTACAGCAGAGTTAAACATGCGGAGCTGAAAACGTCACCTGAGGTGAAATAAAAATTTACACGCTACAGTCTTCTCAACTTATGAACATAGTCGGTGCCGCAAGTCTGTAACCTAGTGCGTTCCTCACTCCAAAGTTGCAGTTGATAAAAGGTTAATACAGATGCCCCTCTCGTGCACGGCTGTGGAACGAAAACACATTTTGTAATGGTTCCATTGTCTTCCAGCAACAATGAAAATAGAAACTCCTGTTTATGGCTGCTTGTTGACTTATTCGTCCCATTAAGTATGTGCGGTGTTCCTCAACTCGATCAGCAACGCTGAATAAAACCAGACACGCCCTGTAAAGAATGTGCAAGCGAGTTGAATTAAGGTGGTTCCACAGTGCCACTAGGTCGCTCGGAGGGTCACATCCTCTCCTCTACAAACAAAACTTTCACAGAAGAGATAAAGAAGATGGAAGTAAAAGTAAATAAATGTGAAAAGTGGACCGTTTGTAGCAGAAGAAGTGAGTGTATTTGTCTTTGCACTTTAGATTTCTGACCATGAAGGCAGTTTAGTTGAGGGTGTGTAACAGGCAGTGACTGAGTGTGTGTTGGCATGGCGGTGATGATGAATAGGAGACCTGAGGCTGCGTTTGTTAACGCGTCTCCATTAGCTGGCAGTCTGAGAGGCCATTAAGCTGCATGTATGGCACCACTTTGGAATATAATAGCAGGGAACCAGGGTCAGTCTGACACCGTCTGAAAACAAAAACTCTCCCTCGCAAAGACTGACGGTATTTGTAACACAACGTTGCTGGACTGATGCTGGATCGTAAACAACCCCCCACCCTTCCCGTTCCCGAAAACCCTTCAAAAGATGAATTTGTGTAAATCGAAAGATTTACCCTTTAGGAAAACAATTACCATTCATTTCAATGATACATAATTTTGTTGCTGAGCTCCAAAACTGACACCCATTTATGGTAAAATATGTCCAAACGCCATTAAAAGAGACACAAGTATTTCGGTAGTTAACGTTAGTTATAACAATACAACATAACCAGGCAGTTGGGGATAGGGTATCTGTCGTGGTTTGTTCTGCAATGCTGTATGTGTCTCTGACTGCATTAGTACAGCTTTTTTGTGGGTAATATTTCATGTAAGCTTAGCAACTATTCACAAGCAAACCCCAGATACACGTGATACTCGATATTTATGCATTTACTGAACCTTTAATACAAAAACAAACTAAAACCCTAAAGACAGGCTGGTGTAGTTTGGAGTGTCCTATTGGGGCCATGATGATTACTGACATTAAAATACGTAGGTGAAACTGGCAAACAAGGGGTGATGGAGGCTGAGAATTGAATGCAGCATGAGCCAAATTATAACTAAAAGGAAGACTGCATGGTGGCGCTGCTGGTCTTGTGTCACTCAGCTGTCGCTCAGCATTCAAATTCGGTCCTTGTATATGTAGAAATGCCTCATTAAGGCACATTTTCCTGACTAAGCGGGTGCATTTTGTGGTATGACTGTGATGTGACTTTTATTGTGTTGTGACGTCTTACTCCACCATCCACAATGGATTTATATTCGGTCGACAAGCGCTCAGGGATGCCCCGAGCCTCGGAACGTCCTTCAGCATCAGCCAAACTCGTGCGGGATTCGATGGGATTAGTCCAATTTCCGGAGGGATTTTGTGGCGTCCCGTCTGACATTTTTCTAAGGTCACCGCCGCGTGCTCTTTGGGACTTAAATAAAACTCCCACTGGCAGCTCTGAAAGGGTAATTACACTTTTAAGGTTTTTTTGGTTCCATTTGAGGCTCGGCAAAAGCACATTAGTTCGTGACACAAGATTCTGGATCAGCTATTTTCAGATCCCTTAATGGCTGTACGCCACTAATGATATGAATTACATGACAATGTACATAATGCAGGCGCGCAGCCCGTCTCTGAAGGCCACAGCGCCACCGTCCCGCATGAACTCGAGACAGCAGGAGTTTAATGGATTCCGTCGTCGGACGCTGCGTATTTACTCTACCTTTCGGCTGCTTCTCGGAGGGGGGGGCCTTGCTTCAGTGATGCCTCTTAGTTGGAATATCAATGAGCTGGATGAGGTGGGTGGCTGGAATTGCTGCTTTGTGAGTCCAGGAGCAGCGACCTCACCATGTGTGGCTGGAGCTGAATGATGGGGCGTCACAAACACTGCTTAATATTGTATTTTCTTATTCTGCGTTGAAAAATTGTGCCCCGTATTTAGCTAATATGACTATGATATGCATCAGTCACAGAGGTCTTTATATGAAAATGTTGAAGAAAGACACTGGGGCTCAAAACTGCGTCTCCATTACTCGTCCCCTAACTTTAGTGCGAGGTGGGTCTTTTCAGGGCACTAAAAAGGCTATAAATTGAATTTATAACTGCCCCATTCTTTTTAGCATCACGCAGCGATGATTTCCACCCATCGTGATGTTCGCTTGGCTTGCAGCCTCGTTCGGTTCAACGTCTCCTCGATGTATCAGCGCAGTTGGCTCCGGAAGTCTGTTCCGTCACTCGTTTTGTTCGTAACTCCAAAGCCGATTTTGCTTTGTTACTATGAGACTGCATGACTTACTACTGCCGGCCATGAAAACAAAGCCATCTTAGAAGGCAGACACGCGGAAAAAAAAGTGCCGCTAAAAGCAAACAGTGAAATGTCTGACTTTCTGAAAATTCATAAATTGGGTCTTTCATAACCCAAGCAGCTGACAAGGCAGAGATGGATGCTTAGATTGGTGAGGCTGCGGTAAAACATCCCATGTGGTGCAGAAAGGTATCAGGTGACCAAAAGCAGCAACTGTCCTGACTCCAGCAGGTAGAAAACCACTGAAGAAGTGAAAATATGAAGCCATGATTTACATTTGCATTCATTTAGCTGATGCTCTTCTCCAAAGGAACACGCGATGATTTACTCTTTGAGTAAACAGCAGGGTAATTTTTGCTGGAGCAGTTCAGGCTCAGTATCTTGCAGAAGGGTTTTACAACAGGAAGTGGGATTTAAACCTCCTACCTCCTACTTCCCATGATTTAGCCATTTATACAGCAGGGTAATTTTTACTGAATCAGTTTAAGCAGCCTGATCGAGGGCTCTACAGCAGGATGTGGGATTCAAACTCCAGTCCTTCAAATTTGATTTCGCTTAAATGTCCTGGCCATATTTTTCTGACATGCTCATGTAACTTTTTTTTCTTGCGGAAAATAAAGCATTTCTAGGTGCTGTGTAGAAACTCGGAAGGCAGCAAACATACAAAACAAGCAGACGTTTCCGAGAGATGGTCCATTACAATGTGATGTGTGCTAAGATGATGTGATCACATCATAGAATCTTCAGCCTTGATCTCATATCATATTATTGGGTTGTTTTTGCCCAAAGAACACCTGCATGGTATCCAGTCAAACTCCTTGACCACTGGTACAACAGCGATTTCTGATCATGGGGTCTGAACCTTCATGTTAGGAGTTGTTGGATCTGGTCTTTTGGTCTTTTTCAGACAGCTTGTGGATTTTTGGAGACTCGAGATTAAAGATTAAAATGGATGTGCGCTAACGCCAATGCTAACACCCTTGTGTGTGTGTGTCTCCCATGCACATCCCTGTCCATTTTTTAACACAGCCTGAAACTTAGTGCTTATCCATTTATATCCAAAGCAAGCATCATCAGAGGTCTGTTGGGCTCTACTCCAAGCTTGTGAGATTTATTTACTAACCTGCAGAGTTGCTTTGCTTCCAGGACTTTCCATATGCAGAAACACATCAATATATGTAAGAGTGAAAAGAATGCAACAATATGATGGAGTAATGCAATAGATAATAAAGGCTAAGTAACAATATGAAGTAAAAGAATAAAAAGTGAGTGCACTTGTGTCACGGGCCGGATGGTGCTGTTCAGATCCCCCGCTTCCAAGATTCTATAATTCTTGTTTATGGCGCGTATATAAATAACACCGTAGTGTCAGCCTCCCACTGAACATATTTTTGGTGCATTTATGACGGCCTCGATGCTGATAAGTCTGTTTCCACGAGTGTCAATGAATATTCAGGTGTGTTATCCCCGTATTCCACGGCTGAGCAAGGTTACACTTAAATGAGTTTGTTAGAGCTGCGCTCCACTGGGGAGGCGACGGGGCGGTCGTGGGCCTGTAGACCCTCAGTGGCCACTATTTCAAGTGGGCAAGCCACAGACTGCTAGGCCACTCCCAGGAGGAAGCTGCAACAGGGCTCTTCCTGCAGCCATCTGAGTTGCACATTTGGGTGGCCAGGATGCACTGTGCTGTGCATAAAACAAGTTTTCCTTTTCGGGGTGCTATTACCGTAGTACAAACACTAGGTGGTGCGGTAGTTAGTGTAGTCAGAGGACTGGGTTTGAATCCCACCTCTTGCTGTAGTACCCATGAGCAAGGTACTTACCTTGAACTGATGCAGTAAAAAATTCCCCACTGTATAAATAGAAGAAAAATTTGCCAGAACCACAGTAGTTAATAATAAATAAGTGTCATATCTGTATAAGAGGTTTTCTGCAGGAAAATACGGCGCTCTGATTTGCTTTGTTGACCAGAAGGTCATGGATCTGTTCTCAAGGTAAGCAAGAGCGTAAATAAAATGTATTAATTTTACTCATTATTTATTCATTTACTTCAGTTTTCTCCAGCATCACTCACGCTGTAAGACTTATGTAATAAATCACTTACTGATTTATACAGCAAGGTAAATTTTACCGTATTAGTCCAGGGTAAGTACCACGGCCAAGGGCACTACAGCAGGACAGGATTGGAATCTGGGTTTTCTGACTGCAGGGCAACAGCTCTAGCTACTACGCCACCTACAGGACAACTCATGAACAAAGACGTAGAAAAGGTAACACTGACGTTGGTCTTTGGTCGGAGGGTAGATCTGAACTGACCCATTGAGTTCTTTTGGGCACAGTTGGTGTTGAGATTCGTGCCCCGTGCTGCTGCGTTCAGAATGGAAAGATAGCTTCATCTTGAGGCCCGGTGGGCTTCTCCCCCCCGAGCTCAGGCCACTTCGGGAAATCACAGCCCTTTCTTTTTTCAGCAGAAGCACCTTCGCCAAGTCACACACCTCTCATTTGTCATCCGCTAATCCCCACTTATCCCGGCACAGCACTCGGCAAAGCTAATTAACAGATACACGAGCACAGCAAAAAACTCGGGCAGAATAATCGCGCCATAAAAGCGCAGCATTACAATCCGACAGGATTAACCCCTCACAATTCTCCGGGGAGGAATAAACATATTTTTGTGCAAACATGAATTGTTAACATTTTCATTGGAGTTGCACACTGGTGGGAAGCGACCGACCAGAGACCCACACTTGTATGTTCGCTGCTGTATTCAGGACTCAATACACAAGTAGCGTGAGGTTAGTTAATGATGCCTTGCAGCTGAAGTTGAAGACATTTGGTAAAGGTGGTAGTATTTGGTCATGGTTAGTGCTGTTTATTTGCAATCTTTAGTTATTATTGGTGTTGTTTAGTTACTGTTTGTACTACAGGTGGTCCCCTGGTTACGATGGCCAGACGTACGATTTTTCGACTTTATGATGGTGCGATAGCGATGCGCATTCAGTAGAAACTGTACTTTGAATTTTGATTTTTTTCCTGGACAAACAATATGCAGTACGATACTCTCTCGTGATGCTGGGCAGTGGCAGCGATCTGCATCTCCCAGTCTGCCACACGGTTACTAGTGTATACAACCGATACTCTACAGTGTTCTGTGTTGCTAGCGTTTTTTTGGATTACCCCCCATATATATGATGTATTTTATGCATCCATCATGTGTACGAAACGTGCATCTGTGTGTGTCTTCTGAAAGCGGCGTGAAATCGGAAAGCCCGTAATGACTTTTAAGGTAGGCTAGGCTAAGCTATGATGCTCAGTAGGTGTTATGGCGTGGGTGGATGGAAGCAGTGACGTAACACCGTGGTAATAAATTTAAGTTGCATTAAACTCTTTACTGGGTGTTTTTTTCCGACAAAGAGTGTTACCGTTAGCTGGGAGCTTGCACTAAACATTAGTGGTTGGCAGTAAATAAAAACGGCACACAATGGCCAGAATTCAAAATAAACAAAATTCAAGGTCTTAGCAAGACGGTGGTTGCAGAAGAGTTCACAAGGGAGACTGAGCGCTGACAGGAAGTCCGGGTCGGAACTAAATTCTGTCCACAATTGGTTCCAATTCCAATCAGTCGTCCAACCACTGCTCAGTCTGAATGAAGATGGGGGCGGAAAGACCGCCTATGTTCCGTGGCTGAAGCGGCCACAGGCGTGACAGTAGGTTAGGTGCATTAAATGCATTTTCCACTTAGAATATTTTCAGTTTAGCATGGGAACATAACTCCCTTATAAGTCGGGGACCACCTGTATTTGGTTATCTTTGACTGTTTCATCAGGATGCCCATCGATCGCTCTATCCCACACTCCGTTAACTGGAATATCTCCTGCATTAAGGTTTGTGACCTGCAGCACCGTGGTGCAGATGAATTATTCACAGACAGTTGTTGATACTCCTTTGACTTGTAACCTCTGACCCCTGTACCGCTTACAGCTGCTGTTCCATTGCACGGTGTTGACCTTGCTGCTGGGCAGTACAGCATGTGCACACACAGCACCATTCGGAAAGCTGTGTGCGCTCACATTTTTACAGCGCCCGGTACAAAATAAGGCACGATGGATGTTGTTGTGCATAAAAATAGACAGAGTCATGGTTTTGCCGCCATGGTCCACAGATTCTTTGTACTTCTGTTATATCATCGTTTGGATTTCTGGATTCCACCTGTAGGAGTTCAGTGCTTACTGTTGACCTCTGGCACTGCAGCGAATTCTGCTGATGCGAAGAGGACGACAAGCAGTGCAGGACAGTTTCATAACCAGGTGGTCTTGTGGGTCAAACTCGGCCATCAAAGGGTTCAGCTGAGTCTTTGGGTCAGTGTCCTAGACGGTCCCTAAAGCCATCAAAGGGTCCAGGTGAATCCTTGGGTCAGTGTCCTAGACAGTCCCCTCGCCCCCAGGCCTACATCCTGGGTTTTTTCCTTCCCGTATCATTTTCACCTGGCATTTCCATGGCTGCCTGTGAAGGTGTCCTGTCTGAATCCAGGTACCAAAGTTGAAGGAAAGCAACTAAATTTAGCCCAGCGTCTGCTCTGCATAATTCATAATTCGGTGACTTCCTCCAAATAGTTAGAGGTGCCTGCTCTTTAGGGATATATGTGGAGTATTTAAAGTAGCATTTGGGGACGAAAGGACAGTGGCAGCAGCAAGGTAATTGCTTGTTTTCCAATGACAAACCCTTAAAAAGGAGCAAATCTCTCACCGTGCCCTAATTGTGGCTTTAATCGTTCTGTATTAGAAGGCTCAACCATCCATCCACCCTTATCCTGGGCAGGGTCTCAGCGGTTCAGAGTCCGTTCTGGAAACAAAGGGACAAGACCTGGATGGGACACCAGTCCATCGCAAATTAGACAGTCATGTCTTCTGGCTCCCTTAAAATGTGTTTTAGATTTTTTGCCTGACTTTACATGCCTGAGTTGAGAGAGCTTTATGGTTTTGGAAATAATGGAATAGATGCAAATGGGTTATTGCTTCTTTTCTGACAAACTCGTTTTCAACTGAACAGTTTGCTCAACAATTCAAATTATGTTTTATTTCAGCACAGATGGGCTTGTTAGAACCTGAAAATGTGTCCTTGCCACTGATTTACGATTTGTTCACTCTGGCCAAATTCTTATATTTATGAAACAAATGAATATCCACATACAGAACAAATCTGATATTGGGCACTTGTAAGGTAATTTGGGGGAAAAATTTTGCTTAGATATTAAAACTACGCGGTGAGAACTGGCAGTCACTGATGGAAGTGAAAGATTCGTAACTTTCAGTGTTATGCAATGAAATGTTATACGCGTGCATTAATTTACATATACTTACATTTTTCATCCCACTGGCGATTCTGCGGACGCCGACAAGCTGATCTTGTGAGGAATCCCATACGTGTGATTCGAGTCTCAGTAGAAAAAAGTCCAAAACATGTGCGAGCAGGTCAAAATTAAGCCTTTTCAGTTCCACACATGAACGTTTCATCCCAGCTCCAATGGCCTGGTGTGCAGAAAGGGATCAGTACGGTGTTGCAGTGTGCTTGCCCTTTAAGGTGAAGTTTTCAGTTAGCAGTTGTGTTTGTTTGCTCACAAGCGACCTGATCTTCAGTTAGCAGTTGTGTTTGCATCCCTTTAGCGACCCAATGTGTTGGCAACCAGATGTTTGGTTAGCGATGTGTTGCCATGTGATGAGATCTTCTGTTCAGCTATATACTGTGTTTTTTAGGTACATATTGTTCAATTAGCAGTTTGTTTCTTTTCTAGCAACTTGATCTTCCTTTAGGGATAGATTTGCCTGTTTAGGACACAATCTTTTGTTACCAGTGTGTTTGTCTGTTAGCAACGTGATCCCATTGTTGTCATAGTGAAGCCAATTCCACAGAAGTATCCTTCCCAGTATGCTAATAGCCTGCACTGAGCTGTGGAGGAAATACAAGTGGTCGGGATCTTTCCAGTGGAACAGCCAATACGTTTGGTTTGCACTGTGGGCTTCCTTGGCCATCCATTACTGTCTCCTCCTGGGATGGTGCCTAATGCTCTATTTGTTTGTCTCATTTTTGCTGCAGATTTGAGGACCAAACACTCTGGTCCAAGAATGCCAAGGCAGGTAATGGGCTGACCTCAGCAGAGTAGGCCGCTGTGCTTCTCGAACCACTGTGAGGGTCATTTAGTTGTACCCGTCCCACAAATCCCTTCATCACCCCCTTCTCTGCAGACCCCTCCAAGTCCCTTTGGCTCTACTTTTCTTCTCCATTACAGGGCTAAATTAAAGCTTCCATCAGGACCCACAGACATGCAGAACTTTCCCTCACCTGCGCCTGGAGGATAGAGTGTGAGAACTCCTTCGCCAACAGTAGGCAGATTGAACAGTAAGACCCCTGCTGGCGTCAGGGGAATGAGGGTTGCTCTATTGCTCGCCGCAGGAAGCAGCCCGGATCAGAGTGCGGAGGGTGTGCAACGCAGCTGTTGAAACACTGTCTTCAAGGACCAGTTTCTCCTCCAGTGGGTGCAAATGGGCAGAAAAGGGTGTGGTGGGCAGGGGTGGGGCTTGGTCTTCATGGTGGGGCTTTGATTCTGTTCTGTTTGCATCCTCGGACTTCTGAAGGCGTTTGCTCCTCAGGACACCAGCAGATGTAGCGCACCCTTCATTTGACTGGATGCAAATACGGTTCCAATTAAACTTCTGGATGGGATGGTTCTTCTCACTCCAGTGGCCCGCGGTAAATGTGCGCCTCGCTTTCGACTCCCTTTCCCTACTTGCGGGTGGCTTTCCGCAAGTCTGCCGTTACGTTTCGTTCTATGGGTGCAATTTGTAGTCATTTTTAATGTGGCGTTTCTTTGCTCGGAAAAAAATAAACTAAATCGAGAACACACTCGGAGTTCTTCAGTCTTGACTTTCATCCCAAACCACCCTGAATTCATGTGATCAATATTCATGTTCGTCTTCAAATGCAAAATTAATCATACCGTGTCTTGGGAATTTATTATTCACTGAGGAAATGTGTTTCCTTTCAAATGGCAATAACTGTTGGCTTGAAAGGGCGATAAAAAAAGGTAAAAGACAACTTTTCCCCCAACAAACTATTTTCCAATTTCTTTCTTTAATAGCCATTTGCCTGCGCTGGGTAATGAAAAGCTGTCTTAGTTTGGTTTGAAGGGATTTGTGAGGAAGTGTTTTGCCGTTGGGATTGGTCGCTCCATCGCTTGAATAAATCAGAGCCTGGCTTTGTGAAAGATGCCAGGACTGCTTTTCACTGAGCGCCACGTCTTCCTGCTCATTTCGATGGCGAGACGACACTTTGTATTCTGCCGAGTGAAACAACCGGGTCTTTATATTTATCCTCTTTTCATCCCACGTTCCGCACTGTAACTTATGGTTCAGCGTTTGATCTCACCTCTCCAAGCGGAAAATATCAACAACAACAACAACAACAGCAGCACAGGTTCAGATAGTGTTTCCGGGATGCTGTGGTTGCCATGCGATGCTGCAGGATCAAGCAGCTGAGACTGTTTGTGTTGAGTCATTAAAGACACAGCAGTGTGTGTGGTTACACAACCCCCCCCCCCCCCAGCGTAACGCCCTGTGTGTGTACTCTGTGGGGTGTGAGAGTGGTTTTCCGAAACCACCACGGTCCCTTCATCTCCATCAAGAAGGGCAAAGAGACCATAATTGTTGTAACGCTTCCCTCATTGTTTCATAAGTCAGCATTACATTGATTGGTTACATTGGAAGGCCTGACTTTTTTCTCAGGGGTGTTCAGAGAGATATGTGCACAGTGTATTAAGATATCGCCATAATTTCATCGGCAAAACGGGGGAGGCCTTGACTGAACTGGCTCTGAACGTCACGGGTGCAGAACCTGATCAAAGCGGAGATCTTCCGAAACAAAATCCGCTTAAAGAAGCTCACGTTGTCTGCTGCGCCCCCGAGGGGCTGCTTCCGCATGGTACGACAAGGGAGATAAATCCTCTGGGAGACGGCTTTGCTCCACGCAGCACGAGGCAACTACATTCCGGTGAGCCAAATGTTAAATATTATTACTAATTCGAACCCCCGCCACCAAAGTTTACCCAAGAATTAGCTGTGATAGAGCGAAGCTGTTTGCCTTGACGTGTGCTGATCCCTTTTAAGAACAGTTTGCAGACGAAAGTGAAATTACCCTTTTTCATCTTCCTCTATAGTACAAACACAAGGGGTTCTTTAGCTACAAAATATGTCCTTTCCATACATAATTTCTGTAAAGCTACGAGCGGAGCGAGCAGGCCGACTCCGTTGTAAAGATGGGACCCATCAAAGATAAGATAGCGCTTTAATGGCCAAATGCATTTGCGCGTGCAAGAAATCTGGCATCCCGGAGCCTCGCCGAGGCACCTTCAACGTAAAGAACTTCAAGAACACTGGGGTGATCCTACAGCACATCTTTAAGAAGGTGCAATAAATAAATAATATTCAAACGGTGGAAAGCGTACAGTGCTATTGCTTACAGATGGTGCCTGATACGGCTCACTAAGTTTATAGCCGGATGCCGATAGTGGTCTTTTAACGTCCATTCAAGTGTAGATATGGATTATAATGCGCACTTCAGAGCCTGATAAGGGACACGGCTTGAGGGGAAAACCTATTTTTGTGCCTCGCTGAGTTCTCATGGCCCCGTACTGCTGCTAACTACTACTGCAACTACTGACCGTGATGTACGTTCCAGGGTTGAAGGACCAGACCACTGGGGCACTAGAGAGGAGATGGCACACTCAGTGGTCCCTTCCCCTTTGTGTGAACTTGGGACGGTGAAATAATAAACGGCCGGTTGGCACGACAGTGTGTTCTGCAGGTGTGTTTGCCACCGGTGAGCTGTCTGCCTGGGATTGCTCTGTTGCGTGACTTTCTCGGGAACACGTGATGCGAAGAGGACACCGTGAGAAGTCACCCCTGATCTCCAAAAACTCTCAGCTGGAGTACAATCCTGGCAGGAGAGTTTGCCTGTCTTGCTCAAAAGCCTACATTCGCACTGAGCTCCGCGAAAGTGGACTGCACGTTTTCCTCCCGAACTGCAGCTCCGCTGACTGTGTCACCTATTCTCCGACAAAGGACGCCTGCTGACAGCACGAGCGCAGCCTCCGGAGAGACCGTTTTGTACGACGGCAGTTGTCGTGTTCAGAGTCACCCCACTGAGACACCAATTTTTGACGCATTTCTGTTTCCTCTAATTGGCTGACATCCTCCCGCTGACCCCTCTGCGGCGAGGAGCTCTGGGGCTCGTACCCACACCCCATTATTCCGCATATAGCGTTGGCGTCTCCGTTGGTGCGTTTCGTCTGAAACACGGAGCAGCTGCCCGAAGCCCGCGTTGCGGCCGAGCCCTCCTCCGGGTGGCGCTTTCCCGCAGCGGCCGCGATCCATACAGATTCCTTTCCGGCCATTCAAACGGCATGGGTGTCGGGAGGCGGCACGTTCTTCCTATGGACGAAGCCCAACGCGGCGGCACGTTTCTTACCAGCCGGACCAACGTGGTGCTAATTACCCCGCGCAACTGGGAAATTGTTTTAAAAAAGTGAAAACAAAGAAGCGGCACACGTGCCAGCAATCCAGTCCCTTCTGTTGTTACCCTCCACTAATTTACACAAAACAGCCCTTCGCACGCCGCATGTGTGAAGCAGAGGAGAGCGTTCGCGCGGGTTTGATTCACGCCAGGGAGATGTGCGAACGCGAGCAACCGGGGGCAGGGAGGCGGGTCCTGCGGCGAGTCTCGAGGTGAATCATTACGCCCCCTCCCATCGGCACTCCTTGGCACGCACTCCTGCTCATCTGTGGGCTGTAAGAGCTCTGCCCTCTTCCGAAAGATGCCAAGGGGGCCGAGGGCGAGAGAATGACCCCGATCGCCCGGTGAATTGAGTAACAGCCGCAGAGTCCGCGGTGGAAGCGTGCCGAAATCGCGTTTCCGAAGGCCGCCGATGTCTCAGCTCATCTGCCGCGTTGGTCGGGCACGCAGGGTTCCTCACATGGCTTTGCAGCGCGTGATTACAGCCTCTCACACTTCCATTTGCGCGTGCCACTTGGCCTCAACATTTCACAGCTCATCTTCGCATTATATCCATATTACTGCGTATTCCGCTGCATATTCAGGGTTCAATCCAAAATGTATTATTTTCGAATGTCTGCTTCAGCTTCGGGTGGGCCGTGGTTTGACATTCAAGTGTCCCTGCGGGAATGAGTGTGAACTCCCACGTTTCACTCCCACAGAAGGGGGGGAGAGGGCAGGGCTGCTAAAATTATTTTTGCATCGCTCAGATGGGACGGCGCAAAGACTCGGCAAAGGTGTCGGGAGCTCGTCCGGCATTGGGAACACTGGGTTGCCATAGAAATCGGAGAAGGCGAGCCACGGAGAGGAGAGAGTGGAGTTACCCATAGCAACCAAAGCTTCAAAATAGCTGCTCAAAGTGTCCGGTTTTAGCTTGTGGCAACGAGGGCCGTTCCGAGGAAGGGCGCAGAAGGCAATCCCGCTGGGAAAGTGCGGGAGCCGCATTGTGAGGGGGGTTTGCCTTCCGGTGGCCCCTTGTCCTGTCGACTGGAACCGTAGCTGCAGCATCGCCAATTGGTACCAGATCACACGCGCTTTCTGCATCCCTCCCTCCTTGTCTCTGACACTCACAAACTCACTCGCACTGACACACGTGACCTTCCAGCTCGACACCATGTCCCAGGGCCAGCTGACATTAACTCCATGGTAATGAGCCACTCGGAGACACGGGACCTTCTGTGTAATTGCTGCCTCGCTTTAACCGGCTCCATTTAATGTCCTTCTGTACTCCTTCCTCAACTCTGTAGGTGATCATTAACTGTCCTTACCGACGTTTGCCGTTACATAATCCGAACGGCAAGCGATTAAGGGGAAGTTGCCGGGCGCAGTCGGGAGTCGGAATTTCGCAGGCTGTTTTTAGGCTGTCAAAACAGAGCAGCCCAAGCTCAGGGTGAGACTTTCTAGGAGTCGTTCAGGACAAGTCAGGCCTCAGGCAAAGAGTGTGATGGGTGGCATATTGTACACAGCAAGCTCTTCGTTGGGGTGGGTGGCTGCTGGGGGCTGTGAGCTGCTAAGCCTTCCAATGCCGACTTTCCCAGAAGGCCCCGCTGCTACAGGATCGTCTCATCGCGTCCTTGGTGCCGCGCTCCTCTGGATTCTTGCAGCTTCGTGCGGTTTTTCAACAGCACCGCCGCGAGCCGATTTCTACCCGATTGGCAGCCAACAGTCCCCCAAAATTGTTGCTAATTGTTAGCCGGTTGTCAGTATCTGCTAACCAATTCTTGGCTGTTGTTAGCCCCTGCTAGCTGGCGTCAGCTAATCTTTAGCGGTTTTCGGCCATCGATCACAAGCCGGTTTCTGCGCTAGGCGAAGGGACCAAAGGCGTGGAAGAACCAGCACACGGCGCCGCTGTCAGAGACTGAGCTACAATAACATTTTTGCATACCGAACAGTCCCGCTATAACCTTGATATGCACGCCGCCCGAAAAAGATAATAGTTTCGTCACTTTGGTTTGTTAAAGCACGTTTCTTCTCAGCATCTCGACGTACTTCCGCGGAAATGTCAGCGGTTATTCCCTCGCTGTCCCGTGCTCCTGCTGTACAGGTAAAAGGGGTCCTTTGGTGGAAAGATGCCCATCAACCCGGAGCCCGCGTCGTATCGCCATCTTATCGAGTGCACGTTTGAATGCGTCTGCTCCTTTCCCAGAATGCACCGGTGTGAGCGATTAGAATCTGTGCTTACCCACAGTGCAACAGTCCCCCCTTGTCAGGCAGAGCAGATTACATTTTTGATTTACACAGTGCGGAGGTGATAATAAATCACCTTTTTTTTTTTAAGGTGGCAAAATTATTCTTCTGTGCCTCGGATTCCAGCGATCGCTCGCAAATAATTTAACGGCAGCTACACACGTCACGGGAACTGGAATTTGAAATTGTCAGCTGTAAAGCGCGTTTAAGGACTAAACCGCACGGCAAAGACTCTATCTGCATGTTTGCGACGGCTTCGGTGACAGATTCTCGCTTTTGTGTCATAAATACAAATTTGCGTCAGTCCACTGTAATGTTGCCGCATGACCGGAGCTCATTTCCTCCTTGTTATATCACAGTCATTGATCTTATTTATTTGTTGCTCTCCCAAAGCGAGCCCACGCTTGAAGGTGACTGAACTTCATCCCCACAATCCTGCGAGCTTGGCCTGCCAAATCGTCTCTTTATTTGCCGCCCGTCATTATTACTTCATATTCTTGTCGAGATTAGAGCAATCGTTCATTCGCTTTCTTTCTTACTTGTTTCGTAGCTGAAATTTCCTAAGGTTTGACCACTGTCAACTTTTTTAAAATTTATTTGTCAAGTTAATTCAAGTAAGTTGACAGAAAGCTGCTTAGATTTTTGCACCTGCTTTGTAAATCAATGCACCGGCAAGCTGGACGCGCAGCCCTGGTAAAGCGAGGGCTGGAGACTGACAGGCCGTGAACCTAGGACTCTGAGAGCTGGTGATTGACAGGTGCTGAGAGACTGGGTTTGAGGCTCTGATGCTCTGTAAACACGAGGTATTCTCTCTCTCACTCACACACACACACACACACACACACACACACACACACACAGAGCCCTGGTAGAGAAACGCTGCAACGCCGTGCACAAACGCAGTGGGGCTCGGGGTTATTTTATGGCTGCAAGGATCAGGAGGACTTGGCATTCGGAGAGTGTTTCTAATGAAATTCTAACAATTGTCAGGAGACCCGTTTTTATTTTGTCTTGAGCTCCGCTCAGTAATCCGCCGTGGAAGGCAAACATCCGCACGGCTCTCCTGTTGAACATCTCGCTCTGTGGGCGGAGTCCTCAGAAATGCCTCCATGGCATGTTTATATTTGAAAACACGACCAAACAAGGAGGGGTTTACACTGGCTTTCCGCTTATATAGTCTCACTCCGTGAGAGCCTTACTGTAAACACTCACAGAGGAGAGATATTTTAAAACCTTTACAAAGGGCAGGGGTTTAGTTGGCCAGCACTCGCACTGTGAAGGTGGCGACGGTGGGTGACACGTTTCACACACAGCATCTGTTATGTTTGTCACCAGTATACAAGCAACCAGCATCCCTTAGAAAAACATAACACTGCTGCAGGGGGCGTAGCTGTCAGAGCCTTTGCCTTGCGGGATGAAGAATTCGGGTCGAACCCCTAATCCTGCTGAAGTACCTATGGTTATGGTACTTACCCTGAGTCGATACAGTAAAAATGAAAAAGCTACATAAATGGTTAAATCGGTGCAAGTCGCAGGCTCTTGGAGGTCTGCGTGTGCGTTTGCAGATTTCCAAACGTCAGTGTGGGTCCAACTGGGAGGTTCTTCCAGTTGCTCTGCTCAAAGCCCTGTTCCATCACTCCATCCCAACTCTGTTCCTCTGTCCGTCCTCCGCTGGGTTCAAGCTGCTCCCTGCTGCCCACTTGGGTGTCTAACCCTCACATCAAGGCCCATGTGTCTGCGGGGATGTCTGCCAGAAGCCCAGCTGAAAAAACTGTTCCAAAATCCAGCAGCAGAGTTTCAGCACAGGGCCGTTCAAGCCAGGAAAAACACTGGAAATCTCACGCTTAAATCTGTATACCGGCTGCACGTGGTGTTATGTGACACACAGAATCTATTCAGGTGCACAAAGAAACAGCTGCATGCTTGTCATGGCCGCATTTGTACACTGCGCCGCGTTTCCAGTTGGAATTTAGTGGCATTTTATCGTCTGGCAGAGGAGCGAATTACGGTGCCCAGTCGGCCCAAAAACATTTGTCTCTGGAAGTGGACTGTGTTGGAGTGACGTTCGTACGCGAGATATCAGGCATCAGGATCGCTGCCGCTTTCTAAATTAGACTTCCTTGCCAAATTGCTCAAGAAGGCAGAGTTCTGACTTTGGTTTACACGTGGCTCAAAGTCGTCTTGGGGCTTTCCGTGTAAATCTCAGGGATTTCGCTGGAGAATCTCGTATTCGAAAATCTTCCCTCCGATCGGCTGGTGGCACTCTGGAAATGAGCCATGGCAATGGGCTCCTCCGGTAGGTTAATGAGTCGGGTAGCTCGTGTGTGCCAACCGAGTCAGCGTTTGCGATGACGGCCATAGCGCGTCAAAGGTCAAAGGTCACATTTAAATGGATTACATGTGGCCTTATTGTTCATTGAAAAACCAACAGCATCTATGCCATGGCAATTCATCAGTGCACTTTAGCAGGGGAGGTTAAATTACGAGGAAACCTTGCCGTTGTGGTCTGACCCAAGTCTCTCCTCTGTTTGCCTTTTGGGTTTCTGCGCGTGACTTTTTACAGTCGCTTACTACTTATACCTGGCATTATTCTTATACAAACGGTCTCATTCTTCACTGATGTAAATGACGGTATTTGTACACTGTCGACCTGATTTCCCAGCAGGAATCTCGGTGTTGACGCGACCGGTGCTGGACTGCTGGAGGCAGGTGGGACACGGGTTCCTTACACAGGTCTTTCCGATGCCCTTGTGTTAGTGTTTGTGACCCGTGAAGCGTTGCCATGTGTTGTTTTATTATCGCACGGGGCCCTGCAGGAGAAGTGCACGTGAAGAAGCTGAGGTTTTTCAATTTCTCTGGGCAGCAATAAAGGTGTATTGCACGTAGAAATGGTACAGTTTTGGTATTTCCCCAGGCGGATGTATGGATGAAAGCCACAGAGTGGTTCCCTGTCGAAATAACAGCCGACGTCTGCTACGGTCCACTTGGGCCATGACACGACACCGCCAGTCAGATCTCGGTTCACATCTTTCGTGGCTTTGGACTCCAAAGCTTTTAAATCCCACTTACTCACCCATGGAATGAAAAGCCATAAAATGAGATCCTAAGGCAGCCTGCCCAAGGACCACAGAAAGACGGGAGCATTTGCTCTCAAAGTACGAGAACTTTGGAGGGACGGATGTGGCAAAAGCTTTCAATGGTACCAGCAGCTGAAGGGCAGAGGAAAGTTGGACAGTGGGAGTAGCGTTCGAATGTAGGGCGGTCAACCGCCATGAAGCCTCAGCTGCTTGCACAGACTCTCGTGGTGGTGCCATATCCAACCTACGAAGGTAACCATAAAATTATATTTGGTTCAGTTTCCCGGGTCCTGAAACAAAGGCAGTCCTTTCTTTGAGTGGAGCCCAACACCCAAACATCACCTTCTCTAGTTCTACGGTACAAGGAATGTACTGGCAACTAGCACCGGAGCATATTCTTCCTCCTCCTTCTTTCCGGAGCACCATGGAATCCACTTCCAGTTACAACCAAGGGAGCTCTTCTCCAGCCCTCCCAGTGTGGAGAGCAGTAATTTGTAGGGAGAGGAAAGGAGCGCTCGACACACAACCGCGTGTGCCAGAGAAGCCGGGAGCACGGGAAGCGGTCTCCTTGAAGGGCCCCGCAAAACAAACGGCATCAATGTTTAAACCGAACGGAGACAATCCGCTTTAATGTGCACCGCCCCCCGTGCTCCACAGGGGCCGCGCAGATTGCCCAGGAAGGTCTCGCACTGGCGCACGATTTGTTTGAGGTTAATCCTTCATGAGGAAGGCTACGAAGAGGCGGCACCGCGTTCGGCGCTTTGGCAGGGATGGGCGGACCCTCAAGATCTACTCTTTATTTCATTACACTGAAGATGTTAATTATTTGAATAGGGTTTATATTAGCAGCTCGACGCTGTAGTCAATTATTAGAAGAAGATGGAAAATAGCACTGGTCACAAGTCAAGTCCCTTCAACGCCACGTGGTTATTAGTGTGCAGCCCAGCAGCTGAGCCTCTTTGGGAATGTTTAATGACGTGTGGGATGTGTAAAATATTCAGGGCTGTATTTCACCGGTAGTGCTTCTGGGGACTGCGGGCACGTTAACTCCAACTCTTTCATTTCCCTCATCATTCATCGTCCCGTTTTATATGGAGTGGCTTGGGGGGCGCCGTGACAAGATCCCTCACCGCTTGCTGAGGGAACCAGCTTAAAAACGGAGCCAAACTCGTTCAATTGTACATCCTTTAAAAGCCTGGCCTCCGATGGCTGCGGCGCCGGGATGGGCAATTGAATTAATTGGACCTCCCAACTCAGTGAGTTCCCTCGAAGAGGCTGCACCCAGAAAGGAACCTCCGGCTGCTAGCGAAGATGAGCTAAACCTCACATTAGCCTCACTGCTGCTGGGGAAGTTGGGATGTGGTTACCATAGCGATGCAGGGCTCCTGCAAAATGGGTCCTGACAGTGCGCTCCACTCGGTCTGTCCCGTAATCAAAAATACATCAAGGGATCCCCGTCCTGCAGCCCCGGTTTAATTGGGACTTTGTCAGGGGACGCAGAGGATTATGGGCTGAGGGAGCATGGCCGTTGAACCTTCGAATGAGGTCCTTTATGGAAGTGCGTCCAAGCTGGGAAGATAAGCCACCGCTCAGAGAGGAATTTGGCTGTGAGCTCGGCCCCGTGCAAAGCAGATGGGCCGATGTTTAGGACGGTCGTCCATCATTACCTCACGTTCAAAGTGCAGCCATCATCTGTGAACCTGCGTGTTTGGGTGAACGCGGAATGCACAATGAACAAACTACCGCACACCCGCCGCGCAGCTAATTCACCGCAGCCGCGGTTCCCACGTCCTTGCATCAGCTCAATTCTGCGCAGGCGGCTCCCGCTCGGGGTGGATTCTCTGCGTTGCCGGGCTGCGCTCTCATGTATGAAAAGTCGCGGCAGTTTGACAGCAGTGTCTGGTCCTTCGACGGGGGTCTCCGTCTGTGCCGCAGGACCCCGAGGCGGCATCTCACGGCTCGGCGGCTTTCAACGCGTTCCCCGTCCGCATGGCTGGATGCCCTTAAACAGCCACTTGTCCCGGTACAAGGAAACCTCAGCAAGCCGAATGCGTTGTACATCCTGCCGCACGTGTTTGTCGGGTTCCCGCTTTGAAATTTTATCTCACGCACCTTTTAAGCATTCAGCGTGTTGCGCAAGTGAGCGATCTCACGTCAGCGGCTTTCTTATACAGTTTTATTGTTTATGTACCGTAAAGACATCGCGTACATCCCCCAAAGTGGCTGGGAAAGGCCTTCTCCGATCGCTCTCTGCCACCTGCTTGTGTGCTTTGCAGTAAAACGGTGTGTTGGACGTAGCCTCCTGAACACCGTAGGCTGCTGAATGCGCATCCACCCTGGTTTGTGTTTGATGCATTTAATTTTAGCCCTCGCCTGCCCACTGGCACTGTGCTTCTGCGGCTGCATGTTAAAGACCGGCGTGACGTCCTTTTTCATTACGGTTATATAAAAGGTGTAGCTTCGGCTGTCGATGTCAGCCAGTTGTGTAAGTGTTTAAATAATTGGATGTGAATATATGTGCGCCTCTCCTCTCGCTCCTTCTCTCCCCTGGGGCCCGAGATGCGAATCACTGTCAGACGCTGATAATATCGGCAATGAGCCGCTGCCCTAATGTGCGGGATTAGATTTAATTGGTATTTTGTTTGTATTTATTGATGCGCTGCGCACAGAGCTATTTCTTATACATCGACTTCAATATGAGTTGGAGATAAAGACACATTTACATTTAATATACTGTCGGACTTAATGGGCAGTGAAGGTGCAGATGCGGATGGCTGTCGGGAGACGGCCTGCCGCCGAGGAGATTAGAGCGACGCTCGCACGCTGTCGACCCGCGGCACCGCGGCTGCGACGCGCTGTTATGCTGTTACCGCGGCGCTCCCGCCGTCAGGCCATAACGCAGCGTGCTGTGTGCTGCATGTGCATATGTGTGTGTGTCTCATGTTTTTGTACAAATCGGTCCGCCAGAAAAGGGACCGCTGGGGTTATTTGGGAGGAGACCACGGTCACTGGTAAGATTTCTGTTTTGATTCGGATCGGCGGAAAGCTTCAGGTCGTGAATATTTAATCTTAGGCAAGTTTAACTTTATTCCAGGGTGTTGTAATTCATTATTTATTACGTTCGGAGATGTAACCAGAAAGAAAAAAAAAAATGTCCTCTAAAAAAATCAAAACGGATGTAGAAAAGTCCTTTTTTTGACGGATTAATTCCAAGTTACAGCACTGAACTCCTGTGTGAAAGGTGCTGGAAGGGAGTCAGTAGCTGATCACTGGGTATTTATTCAGTTTTAGTGACATTCTGACTGCTGCAGCAGGCCTCCCGATAGCGCTGCAGTGGAGTGGGCTTCGTAATGATTTATATATAAATGATGATGCTGGAACCTATGTGCTCTGCAGGTGTGGTGACCCAAGCTGGCATGCTCCTGTACTCAACCGGATGACTGAAATTGCTTTTGTAAAATATACCACAGTACAAATTTGTAAAGAGCAAAACTGTAAGCAGTGTTCATATAAACAACTGCGAACTCTCTGGTGTCAAGGAGCTGAGTCAGGGAGGATAAAATGCAGTCCTGTGCGTTCTCTAACCTCATCCAGCACTCTTCTAGTGCAACACAACGGCCTTCCTAATGCACGGCTGTTTGTCGTAACCCGTTTGAGAGGAACGCCACGTGTTCCCTGTAACGCGGCCCAAACACTCGGTGGATAACACCGCAGCGGTGTCTGTCTCCTGCACTCGTGTGATGCTAGTTCATCTCGACGGCTTTAGCCTTCAGGAGACAGCAGGAGGGGGCCTTTACGCATATAGAGTGTGACACGCAAATGAGGGCCGTCCCACGATGGCTGTCGCATCAGCAGCCGAAATCCTGCCGGGCCCCGTCTTTCGCCCTTGGCAATCGCTTCACCCAAATTCGCCGTGATGACTTTAGAAGAGGAAGCGGCTCAAACTTCGGCTGAAAAAAGCGCAGCAGTTGCCGGGCTCTTCGGTCACTTGCAATTTCTTTCGGTGTTTTGCGTTACAGCGACTTCCTGCATTGGTTTACAAAAACAAAAAGAGGCAAGCGTTACCTCTGTTGATCCATCTGATATCTCCAAAGTAACTTACAGCAACAAGCTACATACTTTCATTTGCATTCATACAGCAGAGCAATTTTTACGGTTTCGACTCAGGTTACGTTCATCGGAGGCACAGCGGCAGGAAGGGGTCTTCGAACCTCTATAGCTAGACAGAGCTGCTCTAAGCACTATCCTACCCGATGCGGCGTGTGCGGGATATTTTACGGACTGCCGTCTGTTAGTAATTTCAATTACCTTCAACACAAAGAGACACGAATGTGTACGTGACTAATTGTAATACTGCCGAGAATAAGCCCGTAAGTTGGCGTGGATCCCAGGAGCCACCGAATCGCCCCAGCCGCCCTACGCTGGGAGTCGCTGCATGCCTACGGATTGCTGACTAGCACCTTGCTCCTCCACATGTGCGAATTAGTGCCACTTGGCCATCTCGAAGTTTGACCAGGACAAGCGTGGAAGGTTTTGAGTCAGACAGACAGCTTCCGCTTCGCAAAAGGCACTCTGAGCGGACTCATTTTAAACGTAGTGGTGGCAGGATGACGGTGGACCACAAAGAAGGTTTAGGGAAATTACCGGCTATCTGGGGATAGCATGGGTTTCAAATCATCCTGCCGCCGCAAAGAAGGGACCTCATTCTACCCAGTCCAGATTTGGAAGCTGTTACATCAGGGGATACGCGGCTCTGCTTTTGTGTGGCTCCAGTCCTGCTGGATTTTCAGTCACCTTTCAATTAGCAGCAGATTTGCATCTGCTGTAACAGATGCTACCACAATCTATCATAAACACAGCAAGGAAACCCAGAAGGAGAACCGAGGGCTTCGCTCTCTTTAGCTTGAGAGTCACGCTTTATGGGTAGGTCACCATATTGTGGCGTTTTATGGAAAAATCGAGAATGTGCCTTCTGTTCAAGCCCATGCTGTGGGCTCGGGTGCAATCATCCTGCTTGGTTGTCGCTTTCCTGGCTCCTCACTGGAATGAGAGGCCGTGGACTGGTCCAGCATCGCAATGTCTTCGACCGGCTGCTCCTGGGAGAGAAAAGAACTCCGTCGCCCTTGTTTATGAACCCGACGCTCTACAGAGACTTCATTCAGGAAGGAGGTCCAGCTTCCTTCTGTATTCATCTGCATATTTGCTAATTTTGGCCAACTTCCTCCGCTCTGGGAGCCGACCGCGCGCGCTGAATTTGTCAGTCAAGACGTGTCGGTTTACGACATGGATCTCTGTGGCCAACGGCCTCCTCTGTCTAACCCCTCGCTCCCTGTGATCCATGACTTCCGCTTTGATCTATGGCTACAGAGCCTTGTAAATATGTGAACGACGTATTACCACTTCTGTCGGTGCAATATGGATACGTTTCTTGCAGTAATATTTATTAATATCTAGATGGCAGGATCAGACAGCTTCCACAGTGCCTCCATGGTCTCACCCTCTCTATAGGGCCTGTTCTTTCCACCTACGATTCTCTGCTTTGACTGCTACGGTGCAAGAGGAGGTGTCAACCTGACATTCTTTCGCGCTGTTTATCATATCAACGAGGTTCTTTTCCGGCAAGCCGAGGTGTGTGTGAGTGTGTATGCGGACCGCTATGCACCAGCCACGATAGGATCAGCAATCCCTGCAGGTGCGCTGACCCTTGGCACTCATTCGTGGATGGGGTGGGGGGGGGCATATGTGGATAAATGTTGGCATAATATAGGCATGTAGTACTACATTATTATAAAATGAAGCATAATAAATCCGTATATCTCTCTGAAATTTTGCAAAATGCTTTTTGAGGCTTCTTACTTTCATTCTAAGAGCTGACGGCGTCTGTTTCAAGTATGGCATTAAAGCATTATGCTTTAATCTAATATTCCCATGATTGCGGAGGAGAAGGGATGCTGTAGCAGTGCATTTGAGCAGGAAAATTGAGAATAATATCCTCGGCCGGTGAGTGCTTCATCTACACGCTTCTGTCTCGTAAAAGAAGCATCTGTCGGTGAAATGCAGTGATTTCGTGTGCTGCAGCAGGCGAGTAGCCGCCATGCCGACTTCCGTGATGGGGATAGGGGATCCGCTGCTGCAGACCACGTGAGAACACGTAGAGAGGAGCGCAGACAAATATCGAAATGTATGTACCGCAGCTGTTTTTTTAAATGGAGTGATCGCTTGTGTTCTGCGTCGGTAAATAACCAATGCCCAACTGTGCTCCTTTTATCAGACAACAGTGATGAAAGAGGGGTGCAACTCACAAGGTAACAGGTGAAATTTTAACACCTTCATGTAATATTAATATAATTGAGCTGCTGCCTCCATTTGCAATGGTGGGATGTAGCACCACAATTGTTTGCACCTTTTCTCAGTGCCAGGCTCTAACGTGTACCTCGAAGGCTTATGGGTAGTTTTTTTCAGTGGTGACAAAGGTGGCTACTGAGGAAAGCGAGGGGCTCCCGGGAGACCCACGGCAGCCACAGACTTGATCTTGCAAGGCGTGCATCCTCCTGTTCCGATCCGGACCGATGGACGATCCTTTGAGTTCCGAGTCTATCGGAAGGTACCTCCAGTTCTGGAATCCGGCGAGAAACGCTCAGAATTCACCGGCCCTCTAGGATCGAACGCACTCTCTCACCGACCCTCTTCAGCAGGAAGCAATCCGTAAAGTATTTAGGAATTAAATTTAAGGGGCTCGTAACCACAAGCCGATAGCTTTGAGGCACATTTTTCCATGGCGTATTCCCACCTCTCGCCTTGCACCTGCAGCCTCACCGGCTCCGCGCAGAGCATTAATTATAGCCACAATTTTTTTCGTCTAACCGAATGAATCTCCGGAATGCCTATTTTGTCCATTTATTTTGAGTTTCCCTCCACATTAGAACAAAACGCCGCTGGTAAAGGCGACGGCAGCTTGAATTCGTCTTGAATTGGAGCTGGTCGTAGGGTTAGTTTGGAAGTGCGCGAACTTAGTTAGCGGATACCGAGACAAGATGGCGCGGATCGGCCCCCCTGCCGGTTTTGCGGCTGGTGGCAAGCCCACCCCCGTGCGCTAAAAGCGGTAGAAGATGTCTGGGCGCGAGCAGGCGGCGAACGCTGTGCTGGGGACGCCTGGGCGTAAGTCTTGCTAATTGTAGGCGTCCCTCGGAGTTCCCGCTTCCGCTCGATTGTAGTCCTTGAACCCGACCGCACGCTAGAGCCGCGCTTCGCCGCGTGCTGCTCCGCCGCCTTAATTAGTCCTTTGTCTCTTTATTAGACTTGCCGCACGAGTACCTGTAAGATTATACCTTGTGCAGTTTGCCCTTCGCCGAATCGCTGGAGGAAGCACTTTGGTTATTTTTATGGATGTGACGATGGGTTTTTGGGGCTCTTGAAATATTGCCTTTGAAAGCTCTTTCGGCGCGCACGCTCGCGTCCCTCTGACAGGAGCCGGACTTTGCAGTCACTCTAAAAACGGAACCGGGTTCGCAACCGCCCGTGGACGAAGGACTCGGAACTCGACCGTTGTTCGCGGCGGTGTCGGTGTGCTTAGCGGTTGAGGAACTGGAGCGGAGTCCTGCAGGTTGTGGAGTCGGGTCTTCCGGTAGGAAGGGCGTAGGAGGTCAGGCCCTCGGGTAGGACGAGTGCTGCCGAGCAACGGCTTTAGATGAATTGCAGGACCGCATGCGAGGAAGTTGGTCTAACAAGAGGGGTCTGATAAGAGAATAAATGAGTTAGATGACAGAATAACAAACGTTAGTTTGAAATGTTGTGTTTATTATGCATTCCTTTTATTTCCCCAAATCCTCAAAAGGAGAAGGCAGACCGTTCCGGAAACACGTGCGGCCACACCGACAACAGCAGCATTTCATGCAGATGTTCGGACTACACTGACACCGCAGTATCGGTGCCCAGTAGGAACGGGTCTGAAAGCAGCATTAAACATATGATATTCAGACTTATTCGCACCGACCCAGTTGCGCACCGTGGCCCCCGTTCACCGTGCGCATTTCATAAACGCTGCGCCCGGCCAAGGAAATTTGCAGCTCGATACAAGTTTAGATGATGAAAAGTTCGGCAACAAACTTCTTCTTTCCTGTACTGTCAGAAATAATTGGCCGGAGGAAAGCCTGGTGGGAGCCATGCGGCTGAGGAACGCCGGGGCTCTTCTTACTGGGAAGGAAAGTCAGCAGCTTGCTTAGTTAGTTTTACTCGGTTTAGCAGCCGCCTCGACTTTCCTTTAGCTTCCGCTATCCCATTTATTTCGTTTGTGCAGCCAGACATGCTTACCGGTGTAATTGAGGTAAAAGTGCCCTGCTCAGGGGTGTAAAAGTTAGGCCCCTGCTTAATTTGAGCTTTAATGATGATATTATGGCGTCTAGAGAAAAAGGTAAAATAATGACTGAGCGTAATTATTCCTGGGGCTCCGCTGTGTGGGACGGCCTGCCTTTGTGCTACTGCGGCGCCAGCTGTTTTCCTGGGTTCGCCTCCCTCACCCTGGCGCTCGGGTGCGATGCGCACGTGGGGGGTCCTGGCACGGATTCTAAAAGCGCAACTGCAGACGGCGCTGTCAGTGGTCCCAGGTCACACAAGGACCGCGCTTACTTACCTACACCGATTTACGTATTTATACTGCAGAGCTGTTGTTACTGCATCACCTCAGGGTTAGTGTTTGGATCGGTGGTACTGCAGCAGGATGTGGGATGTGAACCTGGGTCAATTGAGTGAAAAGGTGGAGGCTCAGTCTCCAGTATAAATAAATGCAAACAGGCTCCAGTGGAAGGAATGTCTTCATGAGACAGTGGCCCTTGTGACAGTTTTTCTCGGCCGTGGCAAAGGGGAAAACTTGTCAAAAAAATGTGAGATGTGTAATAAAATGATCAACAGCAATAAGAAACGTGGTGACTGTGTGGAAGGATGCCATGTCTGGTTTGAAATATGGGCATGAGTGCGTGGCCTGACTGTCTGCCGGTGAACTGCGTGGCTATAAGTGCTCGCTATCTGATTTGCAGGTCGTCTCCCCCACAGCCGCTATTGCCATGTGCGGTGGTTTGGATCCTGCGCTCTGCTGGGTGCTAAACAGAGAGGAATCTGCTTCCGGCGGCTCGAGTGTGAAATTACTGTCACTCTCTGGGAATCGAGGGTGTTTGTCGGGGCGACTCCTGCTGAAATGAGGGAGTAGGTGAATGGCAGTTCAAATGGCACTCGGTCGTGTGTGTGTGTGTGTGTGCGCGTGTGCGTGCGTGCGTGCGTGTGTGTGCAAAAATTGACAGTTTTAACTCCCACATCCAGCAGCATCGGTGTGTTTACACAAATGCATAAAAAGGCAGAGCCCGAATGCTGTCTTTACACGACACATTCACCTGTAGACTCCGCCTCCACCACCGAGCCCAATGGCCCTGCCACTTATTTCCTTTTAATCTCATTTCCAAAGCGACAAATTATGTCTTTTACCTGTCAGTATTGCAGGTAATGCCATTCTCTGTGTTTGGTGCTGCATCCATTGTCTGCCTTTAGCGGCAGTATGAAATTGCGCGCGGAAGAAAGCAGCGGAAAACGATCGCATCGCTCAGTCCTGTTGATGGGGGGGTCCACGGAGTAGCACCCGGGGAGTTTGGGGGAGCGGGCATTACGTTCAGCTGCCGCCATGTCATCGCCATGTCCTTGGACCGTCATATGCGACCCAGCGACCGTACTGCTCCGATTGGTCCGCGACTCATGCGGATGTTTGTTGTGAGAACACAGAGTGTCCGCTGTTCACCATCTCTACGTGTCTTCACCTGGTTGTCAGGGAGACAGAGCTGTGTCTGAGGTGATGAGTTTGTCTAAAAAAACATAATCACCTGAAATAGATGCACATAATCCCCTCACCATCGCATTGTCAGGGTCCTGATTCTGAGCTTCATTGATATACAGCGAGATCATCTGACTGCATAGCAGTTAAAGTCTATCTTCATAATCAGAAGGGTTCGGTTTCGAATTCCTGCCCTTGCTGCGGTGCCGCTGATCATTATACTTACCCTGAACCGGTGCAGTAAAAATTACCCCATGGTAAATTGGTGTAAGTAGCTCTGTGTACAAAAATGCACTGTATGGTCAAAAGAATGTGTACACCTGAGCATCACCCCATATATACTTGTCAGACCTCCCATTCCAAACCCATGGGCATTAATATGGAGTTGTGCTCCCTGCCCTTGCTGCTATAACAGCCGCCACTCTTCTAGGAAGGCTTTCCACCAGATTCTGGAGCGCTGCTGCGGGAATTTGTACCCGTTCAGCTACAAGAGCATCAGGGAGGTCAGGCTCACGGCTGGCATTCTGGTTCATCCCAAAGTTGTTCAGTGGGGTTGAGGTCAGTGCTCTGTGCAGCCACTCAAGTTCCTCCACACCAACCTGGACAAACCATGTGTTTATGCAGCTTGCTTTGTGTGTGGTGGGCATAGTCATGCTGGAGCAGGAAAGGAGCTTCTTCCCCAAACTGTGGCCACAAAACTGGAAGCACACATTTGTCTAGAATGCGTTCATATGCTGTGTGTGTGTGGCTGAAACAGCTCAGCTCAGTCATTAGAAGAGCAGGGGATCCTCACACTTTTGGTCATGTAGTGTACAAACCTCACGGTGTGAGTCGTTTTGGTGAAAAATGAATAAATGATGATGATGTTGAGCCCCTTGACGCTTCTGACCGACACTCGACCTGCCATCCTCATGTAAACAGTGAAATAAAATTTCACAGAAAAAGAAAAATGAAATCTCTTTCTCACACACACACACACACACACACACACACACACACGCATGCACGCACACTCAAATGGACAGATTTCTGGATGGCTGGGCCCTGAAGGAGAACAATTACGACAGAGGCCGAACACACAATTCAAATGGAATATGTTTTCTACATGCAGTAAATTTAACTGGCATCCCGGTGAAGTTAATCTCCTGCTCAATGCCTTATAGTCCACAGCGTGATGCAGCAAAATGTGCTCAGCACCCCCGGTGCCCAGCGCTGACCTGAACTTGTACAACTAGTGAGGCTTAGTTTCTCGTTTTGTGAATATGTGCAAGTATGGAATGTATTTCAGCACCGGACGCGTTTTGCCAGGCCGTCCGCAGGCGGTCCTTTGCACGCCTGCTAGCGTGAGTTTGTTAATTTATTTGTACTCCATTGTGCAAGAGGCCAAAAAACAATTAGGCATCCATTGATTTAACCGAAATGCTTAACATTGTCATTAATTTTAGGAGGAAAAAATAAAAACACCGAGAAGTGATAGAAAGGTCTGCGCTAATGTTTTCAGTTTAACCTGGCGTAAATCGTGCGAGGGTTCAGCGTAAATCCCATATTAAAGAGGAGTAACGGTGAGCCCCGTGGGACCTGCAGCGCTGGTCCTCGCCACGAGGCTTCACGTGGCAGAACCGGTGGCTGCACCGATTCCAGATGTGGGTCCTCAGCTGGACCCCAACAGCAGACACCGTTTGTGGGGAGTGTGAAGGTTGTGGATGTAAACAAGGTGCTGCCCTGAAAAAAAAAAAGGATAATGGATGTAAATAACTGCCATCGAAGTCAAGCGGTGATGGTGTCTCCGGTGTGTTGTTGAAGGCTTCTGAAGGGTTCTGAAGTTCCTCCGCCAAATCCTGTCCTCAAACCCAATTAGATCCGCAGCCATAGAGCCCAACATCCTTAAGTGTCTGAGATTAATGCGCCATTCAAGGGCGTCCATTCAAGGAGAGGCCTAATTGTCCACCGCTGCAGAAGTGGGATAAAGAGGCTGGAGGAACGTGAGGGTCACAGCCACTCGCTGAGCCCATGGTGGCTTGCAGGATCGGACCCGTTTATCCCTGCTAACCCCGCCAAAGGATCAAACCCATTTAAAGCAGGAGCAGCGAGCCTCGGCCTCAATGTCTGCATTTTCCCTCTACTCAGGGGTCACGGTGAGACCCCCCACGGATTCAGGCCAGCTACGCAATGGAAGGCCTCTGGGGATCAGCGGTAGGCCTGCTGATTTATGGACTATACTCGCTTTTTATATTACCTTACTTCATTGTCCTGATCATTTACTCTTTGCTACTTACCTTACTTTTATTTAAAGGCACCCCTCTGACTTGGTAAAATTCTGCTAGCAAGGATAGGAAATTAGAAGGTTTGTGTTTTGGGTTGTGTCGAAAAACGCTTACGGAGTCATTGCGCACAGGTGTGATATCATCTGTGTGTGTGTGTGTGTGTGTGTGTGTCAGAGCAAAATAACACCTGATCAGATTCAGTATAGAAGACACAATATTAAACCATTTGAAGCTTTATGTACATTAAGTGACACAAAAAACACAATTTTTTTGAAAGAACAGAGTGCAAATTGTCTGATGGGGGTGCGATCCCGGGACCCCCTGGCTGCTTTAGTCTGAGTTCCTCTGGGAGGCATCTCATAGACCTTTCCCCTGCTCTCCTGTCCAGGTCACTGATTGTGTGCAGGCAGGTTATGTGGAGGCAAAAATCTACCCCAAGATGCAGGTGAGACTCCGGCTACCCCGGTTATTTGGGTTACGATTCTTGTTTTGGGATGCAGATGTGTCGGTGTTGTTCAGTTGCCACCTCGGTAACACAATTACAGCCTCATAGGAGGCAGCAGGTGGCATAGTGTTTAGGGCTGGCGTCTCTGGACTCTGAGCTTGTTTCAGTCCCATCTTCAGGTGCTGACCCTGATTTAGTGGAGTAAAAATTACCTTACTGTATTAAATAATAAATTAGTATCGGTACATAGGTTAGTGTTCAAACCTCACGCTGCAGAATAGCATCAGTGTAGATGTAACAGGTGGGCCTTCTGGGGCGCAACCTGGCTGGCTGTGCAGAAATTCCCTTCCCAGTGGCTCGGAGGTACTGCGTGCAGCATTTATCCAGTCGGTTTGACCTTGCATGAATGTTCACTGTTTGTCCCACTGTTCAGAGACCGCACATCTCAGAGACCAGTGTGAAGTTTGTGTTTATGGTCTGCAACGGTTGTAAACTGACGCAGATCTTTGAGACCGAAGAGGAGGTGATGTCGTGTCACTGTCAGACACAAAGTCGCAGGTATTTTCAGGGCGTTTGTCTTTGTCAAGCCTTAGCTTGGCGCTTCTGCATCAGCGGTGCTTTGGAAAGGCGGTGACCTGAAATAACCCCAGGTGTCTCCCCTCACCGTGCATCCACACACACGGCTAAATGTCCACACACCGCAGAATAGTTTCAGGCCATAATTTTTTTTTTTTGTATTATTATCAGTTATTAAAATCAACCAAAGTACAACATACTTCAGAGACAAACAAACGCCACAGTTAATTCCTATCGCAGCATCAAAGCCGCAAAACATTATAAAACACTCGCGCACTTCCAGAAACGCAGTACACGAAATGAAACAAATCGCCGCAAAATCAAGCGCTACATAAAGAGCAACTAACAAATTTGTACACCATCAAAGAATAAAAAAAACCCCGCTAACACATCTTAAAAAACAGCACATTCATGGGCTCAATAAAAGGTTCACTTTATTGCCATTCTCCACTTAGATGAGAATAAAATGTAGTTTCTCTTGGGCCACAGTGCAGAGTAAATTAAACAGCCAGGCAGAAAAAGACAGACACGGCGCACAAATGCACAAAAAATTGAGAGCTAAATAAGCAGGTAAATGGATAGCTATAGACAGTATACAGATAAATAAATAGAAAAGAAGAGAGTGAATTGACATATAAATAAATGAGTAAGAAAAATCCTTGCAAACACTCAGTGGTGGAGATGAGACTCTGGGATGTGGTCAGTGGTTGTGGTGGTGGTTGCTGTCTGCAATGTAACAGTCTAAGAGCTTGCAGGAAAAAGCAGAAATGAAACAAAATAAAATGATATAACATAAAGCAAGGTAAAAATGCCTCGGTTTACATGTACGGGCCTTTCCATGTTCACTTGCGTCCCCTGGCTCTGGCGTACTTCATTAAGCTTGCTTCCTCCTTTGCAGAGTAAATTCCCTTTATTCTTGATATAAATAAATATACTGAACAATAACAATAAGATGATGAGTTTGACTGAGGGGGAGAAGAGCTTTGGTGCCCTTGAGAGGTATCAGTCGTCTAAACTTCAGACTCCTGACTGCTCCGTAATGAAACCGCGGGTGATTCATAAAGTGTCACAGGCACACAGGAGGGACCTGTCAGTCAGCGTGCCGCTGCGACGCACCTGTTGAATGGCGACCCACCTTCGATAAAGTCAACATTTAATTTGCGCCGATCCACCGTGTCTCAGCCGCAGCCTTCTGTTGCATTAACCAAAGAGAGCCGATTTGCTAATGCCGCCTACGGGTCTCGCTGGTGCTGTCACCTGCCACCGTCGCATTGGAAAAAATGCGGCCATGGTAATGGAGATTCAGTGGCTGGCTAACTTCCCGTGCCGCCGCAGCATCCACATCCCACCAGCGGCTACCTGGTTCTTCACGCCACGAGTTGCAAATAAGTGCTTTCCGGCTTTATTTGTTTTAAGCAACACGTTCTTCACTCATCCATTTTCTAAAACTTGTCTGGAGCAGAGCGAACGCGACCTGAGTTTATCTGCCAGATAAATAATGCAAAGAAAGAGCCCTGAACAATATGAATGTAGTACCGCCTTAATTCAACTCACTTACACAGTCTTTACAGCTCCTGTCTGGTTTTCTTGAGCGATAGCAAGAACAACGAGAAGAATCCTGCACGTGTCTACCGGATGAATTGCTCAACATTCGGAGGATGCTGAAGCAATTTGAGCTTAATGTTTCTGAATACATCACGATTTTATTTTCAGCTGCTGTCAGCTAGTGTTAATGCGGGTCAAAGATAATAAAGAAAAAACATTTCTGGCTGTGATTTAGGGGTAAAACTGAATTTGGAGTTACAAGCAAAACTAAATCTGAACCTCATTTGCAAACTGTTTTGTTCACAGCTCCAAGTTCGGTTTGTCCGATGGGTAGCCCGTATACAGAGAGCTTAGCTGTAGGTGCAAGAGGCCACCGTCTCCTCCTTGCTTCACAACCACAGGTCCTACCCACAGATGACTGTCACCGGGTTTCAGCTTCTGGCTGCTTGTGACTCAGCAGGGACCACTGTGCTCAGACTTACTTTCTGTTACTATTTCTGAATTTATTTGACACTTTTCTCCAAGGTGACTTAGAGTCTTAAGTTACTTATTCAGTCACCGCTTTAGTCATTTATAGAGCAGGATTATTTCTGCTGTTCCTCAGTCCTCTGTGGGACCCAGCAGGAGAAGACGGTGCTGTTCACACGTGTGTTGTCCTGAAGGCTTCATCAGCCGGGCGGTTCCGCCACAGATCCCCCCCCCCCCCCCAGCGGATTCGGTGGCTGCTCAGTCCCCGCTTCTTTAGCGTTCCTCGAGTGTTTGTTGCCCCAGCAGAGCCAACTTTGTTGCTGGGAAGTTTGCATAAGAACCCGTCGACACGGTCTGGCTCACGAGGTCACGTTTGACGGATAGCCCCTTCCCCACCTCCCCGTGAACGCGGCTGTTTGAGAGATGTATGAAAGCAGCACTTCCAGAGAGAGATGGCTCCTTCACCTCCGGCTGGCCGAGATTATTTTTAGCCCACAGAGTCTCGAGGCGATGGAGGTGCTGACCTGCAGAGCAGCTGAGATGAAACAAATTGTCAAAACTTCAATAAATCACACCGAAGCCTCATGCGGGAGCGGGGACGCACGCTCAGAACTGCGGGCCCGCTTTAATGCTCGCCGCTGATCGTTCGTTTGCCCCGCTTTCGCCTCAATGTGCAAACAGGCTTGGGTTGGTGATCGCATGCATTCCTCTTGTAAACTCAAGAGTGAATATGAAATAAAAACGTAATAACGGAAAAGTACACCAAGCCATACGTGATTTAGCAGCACCAGCTTGATGCAGACATCTCCGCTGGGTTCTTTGGAGTCGACGCACCAGGGATGCAGATCACGGTCATGGGGAACATCAAATGAAGCTACAAGATAACATTTTGAAAAACCACCAAAATTATCATTTTCAGTTGCTAAGCAGCAGCTTATATCCATGGAAACTAGCATGTTTTGCAGTTATGCATTTTGTGTTGCCCTTCCAGGAGTAAGAGTCGGTTGTACTTAAGGAAGGTTGACTGACCGTGATCAGCGGACACCGTGGTTGTGGCTCTGGCTGCTTCCGTGGGTGCGGTTGGACAAGCTCTGGGGTCCGGTGGCAGCTCCTTGCAATTTCAGGTCCAGCTCACGAACCCCAACAACCTGTGCTGCTCCTGATTGGTAGCTATTGGCTTGGAAGGCAGGTGGGCAGTTGGATGGATGACTCGGTGGATGGATGGATGGATGGATGGATGACAGGTACGCTCTGTAGATGTACGAAGATGCTCAAGCCCTGGAAAGGGCCTTGCTGTTGTACCTTAAAGAAATGAACCCAAATCACACCGATATGCAGCCATTTTATTGACTAAAAAGTTGTGAAACGTAATGACTGCGATGTTCATCTCCCCAATTTTCAGATGACGCAGGAGCAGTACATCCTGGCAGCTCAGCCCAGTCAGCTGCAGAAGCCCGGAACGCCCCCCGTCTACCCTGTGGGGATCTACGGCTGGAGGAAACGCTGCCTCTACTTCTTCATCCTGCTGCTTCTGGTCACCATGATCGTCAACTTGGCGCTCACCATATGGATCCTGAAGGTCATGAACTTCACCGTGGTGAGTGGCCGCGGCACGTGCCCCTGGGTTTTATCGACCGAATTTCCAATAAATCACACCGAACGCTCGACGCAAATAGTTTTTAAATTGTAATTAAAAGGAAAGCTCTGCGAGGCATTTGGGGATAAATCGAGAAATTGTTCCCCGACGACGAGAACGGCGGTCGAGGAACGCTTTTCGAAAATAACACGCGGCATGAAGCAATGAAAGCATTCAGCCTTCTGCGTTAATTGCAGAGCCTGGAAGCCGGGATGAGAGAAACCGGATGCAACTGGGAAAACTTTTCTTTCCGCTGCGTAAAAGTCGACCGGTCTTCTGCTGTTAAATCCGTTGCCTCTTACGCTCCTTCAAAATAAGCGAAGACACGGTGAAACCAGGCGTCCTTCTCCCTCCATCAGCAGCCTGGTTAGTCAAACCTGCAGGCTGCTGCGCGAGAAGGAGCCACATCCAAAGGAGGCCTCGAAGAGGCACAGCGCAGACTTCAGCAGAATTTCAAACCTGCACGTCCTGATCCTGTTGCCGTCAAGGCTTTCAAATGCGTTTACCTTCGGTGGGCTGCAATGTCGGCCACGTGCGTGACCCTCGCGGGGGACCCTCTTCGGCTCGATTGAGCTCTTAGTCGCATCGTCTGCCTGCTCGCCGCGTCCTTTGTGAAATGGCGGTTGGTGGTCCGAGGTTCTCTGCGTTTTCTATTTTCTTGCTCAGGAAGGAGCCAGGAAAAATCGGTTTCACCAAGTATAGAAAAGAAGTCGGGTTCTGGTGAAGCTATAGATGCTACCCGAAGCGCCTGGAAGGTTTTCATTCTGATTAAGAAGGTTAACAAATACAAAAAGAAAAAGTGTTCGGTAAGGTGTGCTACCACGTTTGTGTTTGGTACCCATCTTCATGCAGTGCTCCTGTGCTCTGAAGAAGTGCTTCAGTTGGCTGCTGGGTGGTCTTTTTACGCCCCCAGTAAACTACCGTGCACTCGCGGTGCTCCCTCTCCAACACGTCCCAGATCACCATCACGTCCGTGTTTTGAGGAGTTCAAGCGAGAGACACTTCGCTGTCAGCCGGTTGCATTCCCCAAGAGCTTAGTTGTAGACCTTCATGCTCAGATGTTTGCTCTGACCGGGGCTGAGCCACCGCGCCATTTTGTGTCCTTACTCGGTCCCGCGTCCTTTAAATGTGTTGACTTGGCTTTAACATTGTTGATTTTACATCGTATCGATTTAGCTTAAACGTGGTTAGCGTGTTGTATTGATTCGGCTTGAGTGTTGCGGGTGCTGCGTTGTGTGGGTTTGGTGTATTGCTGTGCCGTATCGATCTGGCTTTAACACTACTGGCTCTGTTTCTGTCACAAACCCAGGTGATCGCAGCTCAGGAGGACACCTGAGGTTGCTTCCTTCCGAATTCTCATCCGCCACCTGATTTTCATCAATCTGTGGAACTGCCTTTGTGGAGGCTTGTTTGTTTCAGTCCTGCGTCCAGAGATCTCCGTTGTGCACTGCGGGTTGAAGGAACTTGAACCTAATGTTGGCCTTGTGTTGAATATGTCTGGCTTTGTAAGGGTTATATACGCTTATTGTGTATTTCTCTGAAGCTACTTACAGTGTTGTACTTATGTACATGAGTTTCTTGCCTGTTTGTTCAGCTGTGTATTTTTTACTACGGTCATGCGCCGTGTGACAATGTGCCGGTCAACAAAGGACCGCATATACGGCTGTGGTCCCATAAGATTATACACAGCACACGATACTTGAAAATAGTCAACCGTGTTACTGGCTTATGTATTTACTGTACTGTACTTGTTATGTTAGCGTGTGCTCTTTCCGCTTATAAAAAAGTTTACTGTACACCAGTATGCGTTACGCCGGCAGCAGCCTTACACGTCTCACGTTTACCAGATCTGCCGTACAGGTTTGTAGCCTAGGAGCAATAGGCTATACCGCGTGCAAGTCAAAACGGACGTGATGCGAAACGGTGCGTATCGCCAAAAAGCGCTTGAACAAAGTGGGATTCAAACCAGCACCCTTCAAGTCCAAAGGAAGCTCTAATCTAAACCATATCTCTTGCTGCTCCGGACGCAAAGTTAAATTTAACGTCTTTGATGTTGGGTGTAAATGTTTGGCTAAATGTGTTCTGTCGGCTTTTATGCGTTGACAGGTCGGCCAGATTTACCTCCTTAAACACACACTGCTCGGCGTATGCCGTGTTTATTCTACAAATGAGATTTTTTTTTTTTTGTCCTCTCAATCCCTAAATTCGATGCCTTAGCTCCTGTTTAGATGCTCGGGATCCTCCGGGTTCAGAAATACCGCCGCGTTGCGCAAAAAATTTTTTCTCTGCACCTTGGCCGGTGCCTAGGCCTGTAGCTCAGGCCGCGCCACGTTTCGCGCCCGTACGACTTAAGCGAGGACTGCGGCTCGGGCCTCGCTCCGACGGTGGCGGCGCTCGAAAAGCGCGCGGAAAAATCCCGCCGCGACCCGCTCTCATTATCGCGCCAAGCGCGTTCTTCGCCGCCGAGCCGCCGATAATTGAGGATGATTGAGGAAGAGCGCGCGAGCGGCTGTTAATCACGCCGCTTACCTGGAGGAAGGCAGCCAGGCCCACAGGAGCGGATGCCTCCCGCGCGGCGCTCCGCCAACTCCGTCTAACCGCGCCACTTTGCCGTCGCAAATCCGAACGCGTTCCTTTTAAGTGGGGGAAAAGTCAGAGGAAAAGTGGCTCTTCCTTTCATCTCTTATTCAAACTTGGGGCCAACAAAGCAGCTGCTTTCAAACAAACTTTTTAATGACTTAACCAAAAATATGAAGTCGCTAATAAGAGTTCTAATTTCGGTTATAGTCGTATTGTTGGCTGTAAACCGTGTCTGCGTCGTTGCGCTGGTTTTACTGTCCAGTTATAATGGAAACTGGGCAAATATTTACGCAATTTACGCAAATTTACGCGCGAGAGCCTGCGCTGCGATTCGTGCCGCTCGTTCTGCTGTTTCTATAATAAAAATATCCATAAACCCCCCCCCCCAACACACAAACCTATATTAAAGTGACCCTTTCAAGCGAACACATTCATCATGTTCCACATACCTCCTTATATTATAGCTGCATCTGGCCCACTTACAGCCTCGCTTGGAGCAGCTTATTTGTTTTTTGCTTATTTTTTTTTTTACTATTTATCCGACGTCTCGATATCTGTCGGTGGGCGTGTAACTCATCTCCCGTTTTCCCAGCATGTGACAGTGCCTTAACCCTCCTGACGCCGCGTTCTCCTCAGCACCTGCGGATGACCGCAATGCTGGCCCACGCGTGGATGACTTTAATGTAATTTCGGCATTCGGCGCTCGAAAGGCCTTTGATCGGCTCTGATGCCGCGGCACAAATATTTGTATACGGTTAGATAAAGGATAATGTACCGGGCCATTAATATACCATCGCACGTTCATTCCCCCCTCTCGCAGTTATTATTTTTAATGTACAAGTCGATGAATGCGAAGGAAGGTTCCGAGCCCGGCTGGGTGAAGCACAAAGCGATCGGAGAGGCGTAAGCAGGAAATATATAGCACATGAGTACATATATAGATAAATGTACTGTACTGGTCATTAAAAAGGAGAATTATGGAGGGCAGTCATGTGCAACGGTAAGTCAGGAGAATGCAATGGCTCAAATCATCTGGAAAATATGGATGATGTTTTCATAGAGGAGCTCTTTGTCTTTCCGCGTGTGAAGAACTGCGCCGGCGCCCGACTTGCTGAGGGACACGAGAGTCTTAAATTTAGCTCTCATAAGAGTTAAATCAAAATCTGACCCAGGCTATTGTTTTTTAATTGCATAACTGCATGCATCATGGACTCCGAGCATTTCCACGACGGTTTGCGCCTGGTGTCGGCGGCTTGCCGGGGAAACTTTTAATAGCCGGAGAGATTTGAAGTGTTTGTTTTGTTCGCTTAGCACACAGATCATCCTTCACGGTGAAAAGTGCGTGTGCGGAGGGCGGGCGGTGGCATCTGTGCGTGTCCCGCCTCCCCACCGGCACTTCACGCAGAGCCTCTGTAATAGCCGACGCAGCGCGAGCGATGCGAGAGTCCCGGTTTCCAGTGAACACTTTGCACACCTGCAGCCTTCTGGTTGCAGCCCAAGTTATATACGCCGTTTACCATAGTGCAGAGGATCTCAGGGCTCTCGTGATGCAACATATTGTTGAACTCAGTTGCACTTCTTGAACTCTTTCTACCAATAACATTTCTCCCCTTCTTGGATCTATTGATCCTCTCCTTTTTCACATCCACCAACAGACCCCTGTGGCCATGTACAGTCCACTCTGGCCACCAATAGATTCCTGCGCCCGCCTATACATCTCTGTGCCCACATATAGATTCCTATGCCCACCCGGAGACCCCTGCGTCCACCCGGAGAACCCTATACCCACCTTTAGACCTCCGTGTCCACACACAGACTCCTGTACCCACCTGCTGATCCCCGAGTCCTACAGACTCGCTCCTCTTTCTCTTAGCCGCAAACAGAGTTGCAGTATTTAGCCGCCGTTTTTCTCCAAGGTAACTTATAATGCGAATCCTGGTCAGCCTTGTAGGTAAGCAGTCGGAAAAAACAATCACTTCATTATTACTAGTACTTTTTTTGCCATAAATTCCCAATATAAAGCAGCCATACATTTCAGAAGACTGAAGAAAAGACACATCATGCTGATATTCATTTATCTAATATTTGCATCCAGGGTGACCTAGAGCGTGAGGTTCGAGCAATGAGCAACTTGCACCGTTTTACCCATTTATACGGTAGTCATTTTTACTGTATTAGTTTAGGGTAAGCACATTGACTGGGGTAGTGCAGCAATGCAGGGTGTGTGCGCTGAATGTAAGGTGGCCACTCTAACCAGTGCGCCACCTGCTGGCTCGGTGTAGCAGGCGAGCGGCATGGCGGGGGGGGGGACCACAGCAGCTGTCCATTCTGGCCTCCCTTTCTCTCCCAAATTAATTTACAGCCAATCGGTTAGCGCTGGGCACGCGGGTGGCCAAACATCTGTGCTTAGTCATCGGGAGAAGTGTGCACTTTACCGCGGTACGAGCTCGGTGACCTTCATACGGCTGCGACGCGCGGAGCGGCGGTTTTCGGGGCCCGACGGAGGCGCCGTTTTCGGGGACGGGAACCCGGAGTTTATCTCGGCTGCGTTTTTCCACTTTTCTTTTTGTGCCGTGAAACATGCAATTGTTTGCTGTCAGATTTTTGTCACATCTGCACAAACGTGTAATTTCGTAGTTGCGCGGTGTAATCATTTCGTGTTTACGCCACAATATTTCACCTGAGTTTCGGGTAGTTTTACAGTAACGCAGGGGGCTTTGTTGCGGCACGTATTTTTTTCCTTCTCATTTTTTGTCATGTCATCATGCCATCATTACCCTCATATATCTATATTTTGTTATTTTACATATCAGACCGTGTTGCTTTTTAAGAACGCAGTAAAGTGCCTCAAGTAGAGCTGAGCTCCTGTGAAGATGCTGCAGCTGCTGTGCTTGAGCTTGTGGGGAAAATCTGCAAGAAAAGGTTTGCGTCGTGGAACCGACGCGCGTCCTCGCCGCCTCGGGCTGTTTCTCTTGCTTGTTTGTTTCTGCAGCCGAGTGAATTTTCCGAAGCCGAAATCCTGCGGCGGCTCCATCTTCTTCCCAAGAGGGGGCAGCAGGTGGCGTACCGGTTAGAGATGCCGCTCATTTGCTTTCACGGGTTTGAATCCCACCTCCTGCTGTAGATTAAATTATTTACTTTGTACGGATACTGCAAAAATGACCCAGCTGGTAAATTGGGTGAATTGGCGTCAGACGTTTAACAGTCCAAGTGGCTTCGGAGAAGAGTGTCAGAAAAATGAATAAATATAAATGAAGCTATAGTCTTCGGTCCTTGGATGGAGCTGTGGTCGATTCCTCTTTCGGCTCCTGCTTTGTTATTCCAGAGAAATAACTATTTGCCTTGCAGGCTCATAAAGAGTCTTGCTTTCTCAAGTCTCAGTTGCAGTGAGAGGACGCTCACTAGACGGAGGCCTTGTTCCTGCAGGGAATTCGCCTCGCATTTGTGATTATTCACCGCGGTCCTCCAGCGGGGCCGGAGCGAAACCTCATTTGGCTGGAGTACTGCTTACGCACAAAAAAACCCAAACTTGCAATTACAGCATATGGGCATCAAAGGTGCGTTCTGTTCTGAGGGAGACTCAACACAGTGTCCATCCGAGGGCCTCCATTCATTCTTCTGTGAAGCAGTTATCTCTAAATGGATGTGGAACTCAGAACGAACAGGTAACCGACAGCTAATTTAGAGCTTTAGACACAGGATGACAAGAGTGCGGCTTGTGTGTCTGATGCCACTGTGTTGCTGGTTCACGTCCCCTCGGTAGCGGCCTGTAGAAGCGACATTCAAACAGCAAATGCGCAGATGATCGCAACAGGTGGGGCTGGACTCATTCGTGCAGCTGTCAGGAGGTCGCGAGAGAAACGGCTCTCGGAGAGATGGGTTTAGGAGGGATTCAGCAGCTCTGAGGGACATGGAGCTCCGTTCACCACACCGGAGCAAAACATGACATGTGATGGACTTTTGATGTCGGACCCGAGTGACTGCCGAACTTGGGACGGGCAGTTACAGGGCAATGGAGAGAGACGATAGAGACAGAGAGACCTGGAGAGATGATACGTATGAAAAATACAAAATATTACAAAGTACAAAATACGAGTGACTTTCCTCACATTAGGTTTCACCTTTGTGGTCTTTGTCAGCGGTGCGTTTTGGCTCATCAGCTGGGCAGTCAACTATGTTGAACTACAGTATATGGCCAAATGTGTGTGCCCCTTCAATGACTGAGCTGAGCTGTTTCAGCCGCACCTACACAGCCTACAAACACATTCTAGACAATCGTGTGGTTTCAACTTTGTGACCGCAGTTTGGGGAAGAAGCTCCTTTCGCGCTCCAGCAAGACTGTTACCCCTCCATGCACAAGGCGAGCTCCATAAACGCATGTTTCGCCCAGGCTGGTGTGGAAGAACTTGAGTGGCTGCACAGAGCCCTGACTTCAACCCCGCTGAACACCACTGGGATGAAACGGAACACCAACCGTAAATGCTTTCGTGACCAAACGGGCAGAAATTCCAAAAATCTGCTGGAAAGCCTTCCCGGAAGAACGGAGGCTATTATACCAGCAAAGGTGTGTGTGTGGGGAGGGGGAGGGCAACTCTATCTTAATCCCTAAGGGTTTGGAATGGGAGGTTGCAGAGGCACATACGGGTGTGATGCTCAGGTGTCCGCATACTTTTGGCCAAGTAGCGCATGTCGTGGTTACAGCAACTGTCTTGCAATCGAAAGATCCAAGTTTATATCCCATCCCCTGCTGTAGTTCCACAATCAAGGCAATTACCCTGAACTGATACAGTAAAAAATACCCTGCTGGGTAAGTCAGTGTGAGTAGCTTTACAGTGTCATTTGGTTTGGAGAAAAGCATCGGTTTTGGTAAATAAAAGAGATGTAGTTCATTTGCTTTGTGTAAATGCACTCTTTTTCAGGGTTAATGTTGATAGATGTTTAGAGGAGGCAGCAGACACCTCTAGAGAACATGGATCCACTTTAGTCAATCCGCGTGCATAAGGGAAACGTGCGCCAGACGCCGCGTGACGCCTCCCTGCGCCGCGTTCGCTCATCACTTCATTAGTTCTCCTAAGTGGGGCCGGGAGATCCCGCCGTCGGCAGGAGGCACGCGCAGCCTTTGAACCGCAGCTCCAACGGGTGGACACGGTTGCGGTCGGGCGCGCGTAACGCACAACCGCTCGCACCTGGCGGCTCCGCCACGGCCCGAGTTACGCCCTGGACGTGGCTCCGCCCGGAGGCTTCCTGCAAACCGAGCCAGCGGTGGTGATCGCCGTTGCGTTGACGCAGTTGGGTTTGAAACCCAATTTTAACAGCACGCAGCTGTTTAAAGAGCCCGACCATACGCGAGCTGCGTCTGACTGGAGTCGCCCTCCTTGGAGCTTCGCCGAGGACCTTCTGAAGCTGTTGGGGGAACCCTCACATGGTCCCATTTCAGGGCTCAGAATTAGGCCTTTTCACTCTGGCAAAGACAAAGGCGTCCCCAGATTTTCTCCTGCAGAAGTGGCTCGCTTCATTGAATTAGCAGGCCTTGTGTAATCTTTTAATAAACTATGCTTTTCGGTAAACACGGCGGCAGTCTCTGCGCTCGTACGCCGTCGCCGTTCCTTCCGATGGCCTTGAGACGGGCAAGCGCCGCAGCCAAGGGTACGGCCCATCGGCATTCGGCGCACCGCGCGCGTTTTTGTTTGTTTATGTGCATCTCGGGCAAAAGTAAATACATTGCGCTTAATTTACTGGCCGACGTTCAGATTTACAATCGTCTCATTGACTTTGGCCGCCAAGGAGGGGAGGCGATGCGCCAGCGGCCGGCAACTTTCTTTGGCCCTGGATTCTGCTAATTCCATTAGTCCCAGACGTTAATTTACGTCCCTGGTTCTGGAGCATCGGAATCCCAAATGAAGAGGATGGGAGCAGGGCCATGGGCTCCACCTCCTCCCCGCAGCCCTCGGATGACATTCGCATATCAAAGACTGGACACTGTCGTCCCCTTATAGGACAAGGAGGATGACCGCAGCATGGATCCAGGTCCATAGCAGAAGCCCTCATCTATCAATATGTTTGTCTTCTTTTCTCTCAAAAAGTTAACACCTGACCTCCTGCATCATAACTGTAGTGAAATATAAAACCTGTGGTCACCTCTTTGGGGCCAGACCGTTTTTCCTAAATCTCATGCTGCATTAACTTGTGTCTGCGTGCATCTGCTGCTTTTCTATGTGCTGATCTGTCCCCATGCTGCTGTGCACCCAGTTCAATTTTCTTTACTTATTTTGCGTTCTGTTTGTGCATTTATCAAGCACTTGTTTGTTTGTCTGACACTTTTCCTCAAAGCAACATACACCGATTTACTCATTCGCACTCCAGGGTAATTTTTACCGTACGCATTCAGGGTAAGTACCTCGATTGCGGTTAACAGTTTCTGCATAATCCACAAATGTAAATAAGCGTAACAATAAAAATTCTTTGTGAAACATAATGAAGCCGAGAGGTCATTAAAGGCTGTGGATTTTCCCCGGTGGTGCACATAATCTCATAAATGGTGCTTTGTGGAGGGAGTGGAGATGAATCATTATTGCAATATTTGCATCGCTCAGATCAGGTTTGCCGGAAGGTGTGCGGTGCAGGTAGCAATGTGGCCCACGGGGCTGTCGAACAGACGAGTGTCTCTCGCCGGAGTCTCCATGAGCCTCTTTTGGTCAGAGAACCCGGGTCGACCCTGCCGAGAGTGACGTCCGATCCATCCTTCCGGTAACAAACTTCATGACCATTACTGGAAAGGCAGGAAGTCGTGTGTTTATCAAACAGTGCGGTCCATTATTGAGCTCCATCTTCATACACACATTAAAATTCAAATTAAAACTGCATCTTCACTCTGAGCCGGACATTTTTCCATCTGACACACATTCACTGCCTGCCTACTATCTGGAACTGAAACGCTGGGGGCGACCACACTTGACCGCTGAGCATGGAAATTAATTGAATGAAGTCCATTGACTTTCGGTTAAACAGTTGGGGAGTGGCAATATGCTGTATAGCTGTATTAGTGTAAACTGGTTAAAATGCAATAACAATAGGCACCGTTGCAAAATGAATGTAAAATTATGTAAAGTATGTGTTGTACACAGGACAGCGGCAACACTCACGCTCATGTCGCAGACTATAGGCTGCACCTGACCCCCTCTCTTGATCACAGTACTTAATGGACCGATGGAGGACGGGAGGCATTGTACCGCAGACCTTGACCGATGCTCATGTGGTTGCTGCCTCCTCTGCGTATTTCTCTGTTTTTTTTTTTTTTTTTTTCACACTGTTTGTTTTGTAATTTTAATAAAACACCGTATACCTGCCTCAGAACCGGTGACTCCCGGCCTCCTCTGCAGAACATACGCAGTCCACTTTAGCATAAAACATAAATGATGCAGCATTTATCTGTACTTTTTTTGCCCCCTCCCCATCCAAAAAATGCAGAAAACTGCAAAACCTACATTAAGTCTTATATTAATATTGTCAGCAGTGCACCTGGTTCCACCTGGCAGGAGGCACAGGTTTGGTCATAGTCATGAGTGTTAACAATAGCACACTCATGACCGCTGTCCCTAACGTGAGCGTGAGCGAACAGGGTTCAAGAACGTTACGGATGTAAAAGTCATTGACCGCACATGGTGTTAACCACACAGCGGTCAATTTTGCAGGAAGCTGTGCGGCGTATTTGTATTGTTCCAGCAAAGTCCAGCTCGGGACCATTTGGACTGTGGTTCTGTGTAAAAATATGCTGTGTCTCCTCTCTCAATCCTGGCAGGACGGCATGGGAAACCTCCGCGTGAGCAAGCAGGGCGTGCGGCTCGAAGGCATCTCCGAATTCCTCCTCCCGCTCTACGTGAAGGAGATACAGTCGAGGAAGGTAAGCGTGAAGAACCGCTTCTCCACGACGCCAAGATGCGCGCCGCCATGCCTCCGGTTATCGGCAGTGTTTTCGCACAATAACGTTTATCGGTTTGCACGCCGCTCCGCTGTGATGCTGTCAGAAAGAGCAATCACAATGTCTAACTCCAACACGTGTTCTGGATCAAATGCTCCGTAACAAATACTTTGGGATAATTCGCTCGGGTTTGGTGTCGCAGATGTTTTAGCAGCTGCATGTTAAATTGCATACGAAGGTCTATGGAGCAAATCTGCAAGTTTGCCGGATGCATTGTCTGTGGTGGGCGCACTGACAAATGGGGCCACCAGGGTGCGCTGTGGAGCACGCCGCCGCCGCAGGGGTGCCGGATAAGGTCACGTCCAGCAAGAAGACAGATTGCTCGACACCGTTTTACTAGCAGCCCAGGTGCCATTTTGCACCGGGGTCTGGGAGCCGGCGGACGTGAGCGCTGGTGAGAAGCACCCCCCGTGGGGTGCGGAACCTGCCGTCGTCCGGCAACGTGCCTTTAGTTTCCCCCACGGAGTGGCCCCGACAGACTCTCCTTTAAATATTCAGCACCTGTAAAACGCAGGAAATGTCACCGTTTACCAGCGTGACCTTTAGTGATGGAGGTTTGCTTCTTCTCTTTAAAAACGTCACATTACTCACTCCCTTGCCCCCCCCGATGGTGCTCCTCGCACATCTGCCGCCGCTACGGCCTAATGGACACGGTCAGGATGGAGGGCCTCTTCGCTCAGGTCCGCTGTCCCACCAGCGAGTCACCCGAGCAACAGCGTCACTGTCTTACCTCTGTTTATTACTGCTATTGCTGACCTCTGCTCTTCAGTTAATATTACTGACCTCTGACCGCTACTGTTTATTATGGTTATTACTGAGCTCCAACCTCTGCTGTTAGTTATTACTACTGACCTTTGACCTCTAATGTTTATTGTTGTTATTACTGACCTCTGCTTTTACCAGCTTCTTTTATCGCTGACCTCTACTGTTTATTATTATGAGTGACCTCCGATCTCTGCAGTTAGTTTGTATTACTGACCTTTGACCTCTGATGTGTATTGTTATCATTTCTGACCGCTGTTTATTATTACTGACCTCCAACCTCTGTTAATAACACCCATTGGGTGTTAGTATGGCTGACCCTTGACCTCTGCTGGGGTCCCGTGTCCAAGACCGACCCTGTCCGGTGCACTGAGGTGACCCTGGAGCTGCAGTAATCCCAGCATCTCCACTCATCTCACATTGATCCCCAGTAAAAGACCATCTGTGTCTCATCTGCTGAGAAACCAGAGCAGCTCCTTGTTTATTACTATGAAGGTTTTATTTATTTAGATATTCATTTGTTTGCCTGAAACTTTCCTCCTAAGTGACTTGCAGTGTTACTTACTGCTTCCACTGATTTAACAACTTTGAACAGTGCGGAAATGTTCACTTGGTCAAGGGCTGCACAGCAAGAAACAGGATTCAAACCCAGGTCCTTTGAATGGAGCACAGCACCTGTAACCGCTGCGCCACCTCCAGAGTTTATTTTTAGTATTTAACATCAAAGACCAACTTTGATACACGATACTGTGATTATTCTACTTTATTTCCATCCCGGTGTGTGAGACAAAAGCAACTTTAGGTTAGTCTGCTACACAGTGGATGGATGCCACGCACGCACGCACACGCACGTGCGCGGTTATCCTGTTACTGCACAGGTGGAGAGAGTTGCCACCTATTAAAAAAGGTTTCCATTAGGTCTTCCCTTCAGCCCAGGCTTTCCAGATGTCTCCTTTCACCACTCGAGCAGACAAGAAGTGTATTTCTCTAATGCTGCCCCTCAGACAGAAGCTCTCACACCTGTTTGCTGAGCCACCTTCCTCAGTCCTCTTCCTCAGTCCTCCAAAGCCAGTTGAGGGCAAAGGGCTCTCAGCATGAGAGTTGATGGTTCGAGCGATCTTGTTGGACTCCCGCTATGAGGGCAAACTGCTTCGGCTAATTACCCCCCAGTGCCCATGCCCCTCTCCACCCAGGTGCCCCGCTGCTGCCGCCACCATTGCCACCACCACCGATTCCCAGACCATTAAGGTGCTCACACCTCGATGAGGTTACGCCCCCCTGGTGTGACCGTGCTGCTTCGAGCTCTCGCTGCCGCAGCCGTTCATTCATTAGCGTCTCCCCTTGGTACGGAGGTGCATTCTCACACAGTCTCACACTCTTCTTCTTCTGCACTCCCTCTGCATCACGTTCGCCTCACTGTTCCCCTGATTCATGCGCTTTTCCCCAATCTCTTAAGTACCTGCTGATGCGACTGTCAGCTGAAGGGTGTATTTGATCGACATTTTTTTAGGGGTTTTTATGTTACTTTCTTTTCCCATTTCCGCCCTGTTTTCCTGGAAGGGGAAGTAGGTAAAGAGGAGTGTGGTGGAAGATCTCAGCGTTTCCAGGTCCTTTGTTAATTTCTCGATAGGAGATAAGCAGGGAGCCACCAAATAAAGTCGGTGGTAAAAACATTTGAAAGATTAAAAAAGCTAAAACAGGGGCCACTCTGGTCTCTGCAGCAACAGTAAAAGTCAAGTTAATTTCCCCACTCTAAGGGCAAGCGATGCTTCTCGATAGCCTTCAGACATCGGCAGCAACCAAACCTCTGGATGAATGAATTGGAAGCAGGAAGGCCTCTGCAGCTGGATGGTAACCCCATTGAGATTCATGACCTCTGACCTCCACACACGTGCGGTTAGATGATTTCGACTTTGTGGACAGCACCCATGTGCTTCAGAACCAGCCTTCTGGGCAGTGATTGGGTGTCAATGCTGAAAAGGCAGATTTCTTTATGTCTTCAGCAAGTCAATTCCATAGTGAAGGATTTCAAAATAATAGTAAAAAAATTCCGCAAAATAATGACACAAAAAAATACACAAAAAATTACACAAAAAAGATTCCTTTCCTGAATGGCAATCACACCGAGCTGATGTATGAGCACAGCCACGAACGCAGCTTAAAACCTGTGTTCTTGTGGCTGAACATAGAGATGCTACTAGAAGGATCTCTAGGAAAAAGCAAACACGTGAGATGAGAGCAGCCAGTTGCTGTGGCAGAATAACGGACGACTGATCTGATTCCATCGTGTTTAGCTGTGCCAAATCTCACGATGGACAAATCTGTCTGAAAAAATTCGAGCCCAGCACTTGCGTTTCCGTTCATGTCGAGAGCAGCGAACAAGAGGCAGGGCGCCGCTATATCATTTCGAGCCAAGCACATGAACAAACACACTACACTGGCTCGTCCATACAAACATTTTACACTTTTTATTTGTCTATCTGTACTGCGTTTCCCTATTTTTATTAAATTTCTCTCAGCTGCAGACGCAACGTGTTTTTACAGGCCGAGCCAACAGGTGTCAGTAAAGAGCACCTAAACAGAAAACAGGTGCAATATTTGTCACAGAACTACAACAAGGTGTAGAGAATATTTGCATTCCATTCGCTGTCATTGACTGGTTCCATCATGCAGGGGGTTTCTGGACTCACAGAGAACTCCTAACAGATATTTATTAAGAAAAACATCCTTCATTAATGACATAAATAGACAGAAGGTTTGAACTTCCTTTTAGTCGACTTCAAATTTGTCTTCAGTCTTTTGCAGTGGCATTTAAAAATGACGGCGGAGGGCTCGGCATGCGGTTGGTATCCCCCACCCCATCACCACTGCGTGCGGTCACTAGGGGGGACAAGCGGTCCCATCCGCCCGGCTGGTGGCCACCGCAGTGCATACCTCACTGTGCCGTGTCGTAATTTAAACGGTCGCACTGATTCAATCTGAGCCTCCCATTTGCCTGCTGCTCACTCAGTCTAGCGTCACCTGGTGGCCATATCCATGACCGTGTTTGTTGGCAGCTCCTGTGCGGTTAATCCCTCATCTCCCAGCGCCTGTTTTTCCTTTGAAGCCAACATGCCTGCAGCGTCCACTGCACAGTCGTCAGAGTCGCCACTGTGATCTCACATCCCGTGTGTGTGTGTGTGTGTGTGTGTGTGTGTGTGTGTGTGTGTGTGTGTGTGTGTGTGTGTGTGTGCGCGTGCGTGCGTGCACGCTCGTGCGCTCTGCACAGGCAGCCTGGTTAAAATGAAAGTGCTTCTCTGGGCAAGACGAAAAAAAATGTGACAAGCGAATGCAGCGGTCCCCCCACCGTTAAAGGGGCTTGGAAATTCAGTTTGAAACGGCACTCTGTTTATGCCGTCCACAGGGGAATATATGATACATAATAAAATCATAAAGCTGGGCGAGAAAGAGAGAGAGAGAGAGATAAGGAGCCTCGTGTTAAAAATTTACAGGCACATCTCTTTCAAAACAGAGATGCTTCTGGAAGTGCCTCACCCATGTGCCACAAGGAGTATGAAGGGTGGCACGATGTAATTATTCTTGGTTATATATTTATAAAGTTTACTTTATGTACTGTGAAGGACTGGAGTCCCATCCGAGGTGTGGGTTCATTGCCTGATGACCAGTGGTTCTGGGATCGACTCCGTAACACTGCAACCCTCATTAAGATTAAGTGGATAATATTAATGTTATACATACAGTATGTCTGTTTAAAAAGAGGACACACCATGGGGGGGCTGGATTACTCTGACATGAAACAGTAAAAATGATCCTGCTCTGTAAGGAGAAATATACCATGTTCTGTGTTTGCTGTGTGTCTGACCACCTGCTGACCGGTGGCATCACAGCTGACCGTCTGTCCACATTTCAACCAAGTTTCAACCACCCTGCAGCCCTCATTTCTCCACCCATTCTCGATGGCGCCGTTCCTAGGGGGTGCATCACTTTGACCCAGGATGAACTGGCTGGAGCTTGCAGTTTGAGTCCGACGTGTAGGTGTGTCCAGAAGGACCAAGGCACGGGGGGGGGGTCATGAATTGGAAGGAATCCTAGAACCTCCATGGATGGGCTGTTGTTATTACTTGTCACCTGTCCTCTGCCTCATACCAAGATTCTGGTGATTCTCAACCACCTTCTTAGGAAAACCTGCATTGCCACCCATTCTGCAGCCACTGCCCCCTGCACTGGGAATAGCAAAACAAAGTAAACCAGTGTGCCTGGAGAAGAGCTGCAGAGGTGTTGGCCAGCAGTTGGAGGAGAGAACAAACTGCCGCCTTGTGGTACTTGGGGTGTGCAGAGCGGCCCTTTGATCAATAATCTATTATGGTGGGGAGACGGGCATCACGGGGCTTGCTCGCCTCTCATTGGCTGCTGCATTCCACACCTCACACAGGTGTAACATAGCAACAGTAGGTATGCAGCATCGCATGCAGAACAACGCCTGAGGCAGGGGGCACGAGTGGTAATGCAGTGACTGTGATGGGACAGCCTGCTCAAAGGTACAGCGTAAGTGTCCCACACATGGCTGTAAGTAAGACAGTATCTTACTGGCCCAACTTGCACATGCGTGGGCTTTTAAACACAGGCTTATCCAGACACATTTATCATAACAGAACATTAAAATAATACAGTGACTATTTTTTTAAGAAAACAGCAAGTGTAAAGTAAAAAAAGATGCCACTCAGTCTGTTCTTAATTTGGCGCCGGGTTGCCGTTTATTTTGGATTTTACAGACCATTGTAAAAATATTTCATTGAAAAACTGAAAAATCATAAATGTTAAAAAAAAAAAAAAAAAAACTTTTAATTAGAATATTAGGGAAAACATAAATATTTTTTAAAAAGTCTTTACTGGAGGAACTAACATGATTAATGAATAAAATAATGTTCTAAGCAGTGTTGATTCTATGTCTTGGTAAAAAACCACCCCGCCATCTGCACTGCGAGTATGACAAAGGCAGCACAGCGCCCCCTAGGCCCCCTGTAGCGGAACCTTAATCCCTGCTGTCTGTGTATAATTCACTGTATTGTGTGTATGTATACAGTTACAGTAATGACTGTATTTCAGTTTATTACCCACATTACATGGTCATTACACATTACAGTAGGGTATAAAAGTGTTACTGTGGTACACAGCGCAGTAATGTACAGCACCATGGTAAAAGTATTGCACTTTTGGTTTTCCGGACTTTTGTCTTACATGTTCATGTGTCTCTGTTCTGTCCTATCGGTGCTCAGCGCTACGAGGATCCCCTGTTGTGTAGCTGTTGTGTCGCCGTTGCGTAGTTACGTTGTACTGACAAGCCGGAGTTGCCCGGCTGAACGACGCATCTCTGACAAGTGATGCATCTTCATTTTTGGGCTGATGGAAAATAAATCACGATAATAATTACGGATGATGTTTAATTTGCTGCTCAGATACATCAGCCACACAGAAAGGCAAGAAGAAAGCTTGGCGCCATCGTGGCGGCGCATGCGGTTCTGCGCGAGGCCTCCGCCGGACTGTTCATGAAACCCCTCGCTTTATTTGCCAGAAACAATTAGTCTCCAGATTCCCAAAGTGCGGGGCTCCGCGAATTTACGCCGGCGCTCCGTGAGCCGGGGGGACGTGGGTTCGAGCGCAAGGCGGCGTAGCGGCGCGTCATTATCGGGAGGACAGGGGACCGACGGGGAGGTCTGCGGCGCGCAGAAAACGCACGCGGTGCATGTTTCAAATGTCACGGGAGGAATCGGCCGAGCTAAAATTAGCGGAAAGCAGCAGTGATTTATTAACATTTTTGCTGGGTTTCACAAACTCGCGGGGAAAATAAGAAATAAAGTGTGAAAAGCCAGATAATGGATGGCAGGTGCTCGTGTGCACTGTAAGTAAATGACTCTGTTCTGGCTGATTAGCAGCATTTTTTAAATTTTGGTTTTAATTTACAGAACAAAGCTGCAGTCGGATGGGGAAATAAGAGGGAAATGAGGTCACCTGCTTGGTTTCCTGAGACGCGGCGTCTCTGCGGCAGGAAAATAGCTCATAAAGCGCCGCCGTGCTCTGCCGGGCAAGTGCGATGTTCGGGCATGACCTCTGACCCCTGGAGATGCCTCGAGTTTGATCTCCCGGAGAGCAGTGGCGAAGCACGTGTGACCGTGACGACGCGTGAACTTCACACATGATACACGTGTTACATGCAGTGTAGTATAGTGACAGCGTGTAGAACCTGGTACCAACGGTTATATTTTAACTGAATTTTTTATATCAGCAAAACACATAATTTTATTAAAATTTAAATTATTATTAATGCAAATTTATTCATTTTTAAATGACAGTTAACCCCATTATCCTTGCCAGTCGCCTGTCTTAGAATCAATGCTATGAAACTGCGCCCTGGATGAGGGGTCAGTCCATTGCAGTTTGACCACACACGTGCGCTGTGGAGAACTTACCAAGACCAGTTAACCTGAAACACTTTGGACTGTGGGAGGAAATCCGAACGGAGGGTGAAACGTTGGTTCAGGTTTTAGATCTTCTGCTTTGTAATTGAAAAAATCCCAGAACTTTTTGGAGTTTAAAGCGATCGTAACTGAGCCTCCCGCTCCTGAGGTCAAACCCACTGAATATGCCGCTGGGATGGTGTATGCTCACTTGGGAACATACCTGAGGACCGACCCCCTTGATGTAACGCCCACGCCATGAGCTTTGTCAGTGCAATCGCTCCGATATGACACCCCTGTCGTCCCTTGCATGACAGCAGGCGCGTCAGGGAGCTTAGTGGCACAGCTGCATGACATGCCGACCGACACGCGGATAAAGGTGTTTGTGATGGCACAGTGACAAATGCACTGACTGGGGGTGCAGGTAAAGCTCTCAGAGGGATGCTGGGTAACATGCAGAGCCCTGTTTGGGGTATCACCATGTTTACTGTGTTTACAGACCATGTGTTGAATGATAGGCTGTTTCCCTGCTCTGTTACTGGGGATATAAATAGCTGCCGCCTACATGTAGTGGCCATCCAGAAAGGAGCTGCGATGCCAGGACTAAGCTGTGCTGCCACGGCAACCCCACCATCTCTCGACATCGACCCGCTGGGCACCAGCTCTCCACATGCTCTCGACCCTTGACCCCCTACCAGCACTGCCAGCCTGGCTTTGTTTCCCTGCAGAGCATTTTTTTTTAGTATAGTGAGATCACAACACGGCATATTTTCTTTATTATTATTATTATTATACTGTTACTATTAATTTATTATTTTTTATTGCATGAATTTGACAGTAAAAGTTGCTCCCTTTTGGTGTTTCAATTTGTGGGGAAGAAGGTGGTGTAGTGGTTACATTTGTCACTTGAAGGTCCAGGGTTTGAATCCCATCCTCTGCTGTAGTGCCCTTGATCAAGGTATTTAGCTTCAAGTGGTTGGATAATTCCTGTGCTGTATAAATGGGTGAACCACAGTAAGTAGCAGTGTACAAATTTAACACTGCATGACACTCTGGTGTGCAGTTACATTTAAATTTCTCTACGGGAGATTCCTCTCATGGGCATGACGCCTTTTGTTAAGAAAAAGTCAGTTAAACCTCCTTGGTAGTATAGTTTACCGTGGTATAGGCCGTAACTCGTCAAAAAATTCAGGTGAAAAGGTGACACCCGTAGAAGGGATGGTAAAGGTGGGTGTCTGTGGTACAGGAGATAATTTACATGTTTGCAGTGCATCTCTCTCTCTCTCTCCCCTGGCCCCCAATGCCCCCCTCCAGCTGAGCCTATGTGGGAGGAGCCTTAAAAAAGAGGCGGGTGCGAGGGTGTGGCCAGGTGTTCCACGTGCACCAGGTGATGCTCATCACCTAAAAGTAATAAGTTTACCTGTTTCTGCCCCCGTTCATGTGTCTTCCCTCCCCTCTTCCCCTCCCTCACCCTTCGGCTTCCTCCAGGACAGCCCGCTGATCCTGCAGTCGGACCGCAACGTGACCGTGAATGCCAGGAACGACCTTGGGCACATCACAGGCCGCCTGACCGTAGGTGAGTGCGTGGCACAGTGCATCCTGGGAAACGGGCATTTGGTGGTGACCCTTAACCTTTTTGCACCTATACTACACCTTACAGAACAGTGCCTTTAAATTTCAGTATGCGACTTTGGCGGGGGGCCTGATGACACACACGTGGATGTGAAGGAGTTGACTTGGGCTGTGCTGTGATTCTGAGTCGGTCGTCAGAGTGATATTTTGCTTTGGTTTGTTCTGAAAGTTGCACAAGCTTTTCCTCTCACTTCCTTTCACACACTTTTGGCACTATTCGAAAAATTCTGGTAAATATATAATTTTTCTTTTATTTTTCTTTGAATTGTACCTAGTGGAGTACCAGCATTTATATTTTATGTGAAAGCAATTTTGTTGTATGTACCAAGTGTTCTTTAAAACAATCAGCATCCTTTTTCTGTATCATTTTTCTCTAAAAACTTTGTGTCCACAGCAATATTTTTACTATAAATCTTACAGAAACAAAAAATACTTCATATACATGAGCAAATGGTATGGGTGTCAATGGGTTTACGTGTGCATTGTGGGAAAACAAGAAGACGTACCCTTCAGTGGAATGACTGTAAACAAGCCGGGTATCAAACAGATGCCCGTTGCCGCAGTGATGGTACAGCTCTGTCACATTCCATCCCGTTTTTTGCCCTGCTGGGGCTTCACTGTCGCGCCTCATTTCCGAAATGTTCTTCTTGCCGCAGCTGTTGTCATAGCGATGCTCCTTCCTTCTCTTCACTGAGCCTCAGTTTGCTCTCGACGGTGGCCTCACTGTCACAGGGTGGGATGCTGGGATGCTGACGCTCTTGAAGAAGAGGAAGGTGCTCCACAGTCTTGGAACTTGGGTCCTCTGTCCATCCAGCTCTCGCTCCGTCTCTCCCAGGTCATGGCTGTGTTAGAGTGTTTACCAACTTCTCCATGATGTACACCTTGCGTTAAGGTAGCAATGTCTGTATGGTGGTGGGTCACAGCCTCAACCCCATCATTTGCTGGAGCTGTACTTTTACCTTCTGCTGTAGTGGCCTTCATTGAGGTACTTACCCTTTTTTGATGCATTAAAAAGTGCCCTACTGTATCAAAGGGTAAGTCAGTGTAAACCGATGTAATAGCGATAATCTATGTGTACATTTGGACTGCTGTGTGGTGCAGTCAAAAGTCAGATTCCGTTCTGGGTTGTTCTATGGCTGTATCTAAGAGACACTGCGAACAGCACGGCTGACTATACGGGAGTCAAAGCTCCAGCGGTGCTTAGAGTTTCCACAACTCTGTCTCTAACCAAGGGGGACAATGGTCTGGTTAATCCCTGTCCGGCCTCTCGGTGGGAAAGCCAGCAGTCAGGAGGCAATGTGGGGGGCCGCCCTGCGGGAGAGGTATATGGATATCGCTGGGCGCTGCCTAGCAGCTAAACAGTCCTGGCTGGTCCATTCAAATGTGTCCCAGCTTCCCACTTGTCCAGGTTACACAGGAAGATATTTACTGTGCAGACTAAACTCAAGCAACGTCTCATTGGCCCAACAGCATGGTCCCTCCTGGGAGTGGAACACTCACACAGGGTTCCGGAGAAAGTAGAAGCCAGTCTTCATGTTATGATGTGCTGTGTGTCTGACCATTTGATTGATGGACACCAAAGACACTGGAATCGGCAGCCCTCAGCCCTGCCCCTGCGTCAGAAGGGCTCTCTCTCTCTCTCTCTCTCTCTCTCTCTCTATCGCTATCTCTTTCTCTCTCTGTCATGAATGAATAACATTCATCTTCAAGCAGGACCCCGACGCCTGCAAACACCCCACACTCTGATAACCTGCTTAGCATTTTTTAATCTTTCATAATTATTTGTCACATCAGCTCAGCATAATCATAACAGCACCGGAATGACATTACAGACAGTTGTAAAAAAATAAATGCGAGATTTTACTGCTACAAGAAGCGCTAACACTAGTACTGGTAGTTATTATTTGTCTCTTTCTGAACCAGTGGTTTTAAATTTGTATGTGGCAGCTTGCATTTGTGCACATTTGTTGTGTCAAAGAAAGAGACGTGGATTTTGCGGGGCGTGACTTCTTTACAGGGCAGATAGTCACTCTTCATAAAACTCATTTTGTGTTTCTGAGAAAACGTCTCTTCTGTGGGCCATCACGATTTTCCAGCATAGCTTCAGTTGCTAAATTATCTGTGTGTGTCAGACAGAGACAAATGCATGCAGTTTTTCTCAGCCTTTCTCATTTGCTCACGTTGTTTATTGCAGTCTTTGCTGTGAAGAACAACACAAATATTTCATTTTCATGTTTTGCTGTGTACAGTACAGGAAGTGTTACACCAGTGGCAGAAGGAAGAGAGTGGGTCACAAACAAAGTGAAGACTTATGGGAATGTCATGAACAGTGGTGCTTTATCCGTAACCTTATGTAGGAAATTAAAATATTTTTTTTTGGGGGGGGGGGCATTATAAACACATCGCTGCTATGCGGTTCATGATGAAAACCGCACCCATCTACATGGAAACTGAAATGGTGACATGGGATGCTGAACAGAACACTCAAGTCAAGTGGTTTCCTGTACTTCTGAGTCACCCGGGGTGTCTTAAGGTTATATATTTTAAAGAAACTGGACATTTACACTAGACAAACTCTTCCAACTGGAAGGACCGTGTTTCTGACTAATGTGGGTTATAAAATTCCTTTTTTCTTCTACTGTTTCCTGTTCACCTAATGACTGGGATTAAAAAAAATTAAATTGTCTTGCACGGAATCTTTGTCCCCGCGATGTTTCATTGCAAACCCTCTCCAAATTTTATTTCTTTTTACTTAGTGGGGGTAGTAATGTTCAGAAAATAACAAAAGATAAATGCGTCATTTAGCGGTGCGGTACTTGGACGCAAAGGCAGCTCATTCCGAAAACAATTTTGCATTCTGTTTTGTGATGCCTGGACTCTGGCAAAAAGCCCAACAAAGGGAATGTGGGATAAACGGGGTTTGAAAGAATGTTAAAATAAAATTGCTTAGGCACTGAATCTGAAACGATTCTCCTTTTATTGGTAGATTTTATAATCAAATAAAACCAGTAGCAGTGGAAATTTTCTTGTCTCATCTCTGGCCATTTCCATATACCACAGATTTATTAAGAGCGGTTACCTAAGCACTTTGCCTTGGGTACAGCTGGGATTCCTCTAGAGATGCCAGTGCCAAATATACAGAGACAGACACCTAGGGTAGGACCCTACAACACACCGATTACAGTCAATGCTGTTTCCCAAAAATCCAAACTCAAGTTTAGCATCAGAGCTCTTTAAGAAGTCTGTTCTGGTGACTTTAAAATAAACTTGAAACCTTATCAATTCTTTGCTGGGGAAGAAAAAAATCAATTAATAGCAAAGTAGGTAATTCATTCTGATGTGTTCATTCATCTTAAGAACCACTTTGATAATTAGTTTTAAATGTCATTTTACAGAGAAGTCCCAAAGTTCTGCACCCAGCCAAGAAGAGTCTATCCTTGTTATCCTGGGGAAAGTCACGCAGGTGACTTTGTCATTCAAATATATTCACATCGCTGAAAATAAATTGACTAAAGTATTTGCTTGAAAGAACTGGTGACGAAGTACTAACCTCAGAAGATACAAGCTTGTAAACCCAAAGACAGTACGAGGCACGTTCCCAATTTGGCCAAATAAGACGGACAGCTCAGGTTGATACGCTGTGATATTTTGCCCATAATGAATAGTGATGCTTCTGCTAGAAAGGTCAAGGATTTCAGGTAGCCTGGAGACAGGCCGGTGTTTGCCATTCTGCGGATGAACCCTTTCGGCTCGCCAATATAAACCTGTGAAATCAATGGAATTTAATGCACAATAGTGTAAAGTCTTCACCTTCTGCAGCCCAAAATATAACATATGCTGGGCCACTAAGTGACTCGTGCTGTCCAGCCACCTGCCCTAGAGGAGAGCCCAACCGCTATTTTGCTGTGGATTAACGCACCTCAATCTCAACAGGTATGGATTAAAATAAATCAACATGAGAACATTTCAGCCATTTAGGCGCTATCATACGGGGTTCTTCACAGTTGTAGATAAGTTTTGTCTACATTACCGTTACATTCTTAACCTTCCTTATCCCGTGTTTGCTAGTTATAATCTTGGTAAAATGGAATTTTGTTAGCATGAATAGGTGTCAGTCTTAGATCTCAGGAAAGCATAGAAAATTCTACGGCTGGAACTAATGTAAGTTACATTTACAGTTCCTGAGAATTCATCTTACAAAGGGTTTTGTTAAGAACACTTCACTTTCATAAAGTGGATTGAAGACCATTTCTTTTCATAGACTTTCGTAGACATAAACATGAAGCCGAAATGTATGGTTTAACAAGAGTAGCTTCCAGCAAATCCACAAAAACCACAAAGACAGCCGGTACTGCAGTTAAACATACTCATCTTTTCTCAACGTCATAATTTTCCATTTCCTCGCTACGAGAAGCATCCCTTCATCAATCATCCATATTGAAGTGTAATTGTGAGTGGCGGGATGCTTTCAGCTCAAACTAACCGGCCTCATGGCTGTTCTCTTCACGCTCTTCTCCGGAAGAGGCTGATGTTGAAGAGCAGCGAATTCCTGCTCTCCCAGGTGTGATCACAGCCGTCCGTGTGCGATGAGGCCGTGTTTGTCCGGTTTTTTCGTTTTTACTGTTGCTCATTATTACTAATCTGTTTAAAATGGGCCTATTTGCCCAGCTTGTTGATTTTTATTGTTTGCATGGAAAATGACTGAACACAGAAGGGCACAACCGCTCGACTTGATCTTTAAGCATTCGCAAACATTGCGGGCGTGGGTTCCCATTCGCCCAACCAGCCACATTAACAGGATTATCTGTGTTGCCGCAAACTGAGGGACCGCGGTCCAGGTGTTCTCCACTCGGGATGTAAATAATGTGTCCATTGCAATTCATGAGCGAGCGTGTCGACGATAAATTCGCGCTATCTGAAATTGCGTTTATTTTTCCTCCGCGTCTTTTTAGCATTCGAATTAAGGAGGCATGTAGCGTTGCGGTGTTGCTCTCAGCGGGTGACACGCGGGAATGGAAAGAGATAAAAGAGCCCGGCTCACATAGCTAAAGGCTACCCGTGCGTCCGCTGCACGTACGTATCCGCAGGAGGGTTATGCTCGCAGCCAGCTTCCCTCCAAAAAAGGCTGCCATCCTACCTTCATGTCAGTCACATTGATATGCTTATTGGGCACATTTCCCGAAATCCCCTGGGCTGCAGACATCTCGATGGTGACATTGCACACATGTCAGGTCACTTTTTCGGAGGTTATGTGAGCTATGTAGCTGATAAAGGCCTTTATTTGACAGAAGAGCCCCATTTTAAGCCTACAGCATTTCACTAGGCTATGGAAATGTTTCCAAGCCTTTTATTTATTTGCATAAATGAAACGGTGTTATTCTGCGGCTGATTTGCATGTTTATATTTTTCTGAAAATATTTGTATAAAACACTTTAATCTCGTGATCTATTTATTTCTACCATTTGTCAGGCATTTGTTGCCTATTAGCATGATTTTCCAAGAAAACAGAAATGAATAACACTGTGTAATAATAATAAAGAATGCATGGCTTTTTCATCACCCTTCTGGCCGACACACTGCTTACTGGACCACCTCCAGAGCATGCTGACACGTGGGTATCTGGAAGATAAACGTGTAAGATGACTCCCTATATAATGCAGGAGTGGAAATTGAAGTCATCTGTGGCTACAGATAAATGTCTTTCCTTATATGCAAGAAGTGATAAGACAATGTCAAGTGAGAATATGAAAGGGAAAATGCAATCTAATAAATTCATTTATATTATGAGTTCTGGGCAGTCGGAGGTGGTTATGGCATCGTATTATCAGAACATATGAGTGGCTTTAAACAGATTAAAGCGGCAAAGGATTACAACATTCGCAGCTAATTTACCTCCTAGTGATGGTACCGCAGTAGAAAAGGTCACTGTGCATAAGTGTACGGACGGAGTCCGACCACAGGACTACGGTAAACCGCACGCCGCAGTCGAGGAGACTTTAACTGAATGCGATCCCTTACGGTCCCCTGCAGGCTCCGAGACGGTGGCGGCGCAGTGTCAGCGGTTTGAGGTGCGGAGCAGTGACGGCAAGCAGGTGCTCTTTTCTGCGGACGAGCAGGAGGTCAGCATTGGGGCGGAGAAGCTGAGGGTGACAGGTAAGGGCCACTCCTCCCGGGTTCTCTCTTCTGTTGTTTTTCTTCTTCGCTCAAATCCCAGGGAGCCGTCTGAGCGCCAGCACCGTTCTGGGACACTGACAGCGAGTCACGGGTCAGGTTCTGCCGAATGCAAGATCTGTACATATTTTGTTGCATCTAGCATATTTAACACATCGTAACTATCGATTTTCAGCAAATATCTGTCACAGGAGGTCCGAGGTGAACTAGAGCTGTTCTAAGGAAAGAAAAAATGGGCAGATATTATACAGACTGGATGGGACCTTGGTCCATCTGAAAGCACTTACAATTACCCTTCAACAGCCGATGTTGTTCACCGTCACAGCCAGAGTCATTCGGGCTCACTCGTAGTCAAGGTCACTCGCAGTGAAGGTCAGCGATGGTCACTTGATGTCAAAGTCGCTCACAGTTACGGTCATTCACTGTGCAGGCCATTAACACTTAGTCATGGTCACTCGTCGCAGCAACGGTAGTTCATGATCACTTTTTCTCACAGTTACTCAGAACCCCAGTTATGAATTCACCTGGTTTCTTCTGAGATATGTGTCTTTGTAGGTAGGTAGGTAGGTAGGTAGATATAGAGGGAGGAGAAACTTTATTAAGACTGAAAGAAATTGAACAAAAAAATCTAAGGAAATCAAAATATCCCAGAGCAAATCCCCATAATTCCTGGGAAAACCTGCTCCGCCATTATGACAGTGAGAAGTGGACTCGAACCCACAGCTATGGAATTCCAGAAACAACATTTGCCCCCATCAATATCATGTTGCAATGCTACAGTTGTTAGATATCTAGCAATTTCTGGGTTTAATGAAAAGACACCGATTTATTCCCCTTTTCTTGTTCCTTGAGAAAAAGATTTTGTAGGGTGGACAGCTTCTCCTGTCTCAAGCACTGTACTTATATATTTTTAATGTACTAAGCACCATACTGCAGCTATTACTTCAAAATAAAGTATTTTATTCATTTCTTGGTGTACAGGGAGTTGAACTCTTTTCTACAGAAACCAAATATGTTAGAGTGTATGCGCAGTGAGGGGACTGATCCGCGCGATGAAAGCTTGTAATTCAAAGTTAGTAGAAAGTAAAAATAACATCAATAATACATACAATTATATATATTTAATGCATCACTAGCTACTGCTGTTTGTGGCTCCAAATGCCAGCATAATGAAAAGGTTTTGTCAGGCACACAAGAAGCGCAGTGTTTCCCCGAGTCGAGGACACTTAAACAACAAAGCGTGCAGAGATGGCATCTTGAGCAGGATGATGTCTGAAGTCGTTTTTCCCAACAGAGCCGTGTTCGAAACGTCCAAACTTCCTGCCTCCCCCTCACCTCGGTCTGGTTTTCGGCGCCACAGTGGCTCAGTGGTGACGCTGTTGTCTGTCATTGCAGGCACGGAGGGGGCTGTCTTCGAGCACTCGGTGGAGACGCCACACGTCCGGGCCGAGCCCTTCCAGGACCTCAAGTAAGAGATGCTTTCCTCGGGAATTCATCAGGCGCCTAACCTGAACATTTATCTCCATAAGCACCGTGCCACAAACCTCGGCAGATGGTGCACATTTGAATGTATGAGGAGCTTCGCAGGTCAATAATACGTGAAGCCGCTCGCAGTTTCACAACTCATTACGGTCCTGGCCGGTCCAGGTGAGAAGATGTCGGAACAAAATGAGTCAATAGCCTAACCGATCGATGTATAATGGACTTGTCACTCAGACCATTGATCCTTATACGCACTTTGTGTGTAAGTCTCCGTAGGCACATGCATACACACAATTACAAAGTTTTGGAACTTTTTAAAGCAAAGTTCCACATTGTAATCGTAAAGCGGGGGGGAATTGGTTCCTAAATGATGCACTGTTTTATCCATGAAGGTTGATGTCTGGATCCATTCCGTGACAAAATGTGATCGAGTGCCAAGTTTGTGCTATCGGTTGCTTTCTGGCGGCTTCAGCGCTCTATGCAGATGCACCTCATCCCATTCGCATTCCTGTCAGCACAAATGATGGGATTATGCAGCAACCGCAAGGCCTTGGTTTAAATATCGGAGAAGCCTGCAAATAGCTGTCACCTGGCGCACAACTAGTGTGATTCAAACAGCCACTTCAGCATCCATCACGCTGCTAATCCGCACTCTAAGTGCAGTGTTTATTATTTTATAAATAACCGTCATTTCACCCGATGCATTTTTGAACAGCAGCGTTTCACTTATTGCTCCGTCTTTCAGGAGCACGTTTTATGTCAGCGGCACCAACCTGACGCCGACTGGCTGGGTTTGCCCTGCTTTCGTAGTTTTGTGTTCGGGCAGATTGTGCAGATGCCCCGAGCCGCTGTAGCCTCTGACCCGCAGGATCGGCGGAAAACGCAGCCTCCAGCCGAGGTGCCGGTGACCAACGCGAGCGTCCCATAGCGTACGTGCTAAAATCAAATAAAACAAAAAATAAAATTTTTTAAAAAAAAGCTTTTGAAGCTCACTGAGCTTTGAAACCGATGTTCTAGCCTTGTTATTTAATCTTTTTTCTTTGCAGATTTATCAGACGTTGATTATTTTGTTTCATTTCTATTTTACAGTAGCATAAATACAACAAATCAGTGCAGCGGGACTCTGGTTTTTATTTATCAGCAAATATAAACGCAGAGGAATGAGTATGGTGAGAATAAATTCCGTGTGATCTCGTCCAATTTGGCTTTGTCAGATCATTTATGAACACCTCTCCACGGACCCCAAGCAATGCATAAGAGGGGGCGATGAGGCATTTGCGGACGCCACTGCAGACGCTGCCACTGTCGTTCTGCCAGTCACAGTTTTTTGCCTGTCAGTTAAACGCCGTAAGCGATGACAGCCTTCCCTCTCAAATCAAAGCGCGCCGCTTTAAGGAGAAGAATTTGGACCGGCTCGGTTTTTTTTTTTTTTTTTTTTGCTTCTTTACTCGGACGATTAAAACCGACGGGGGGCCAGAGATGTATCCTCGCAACACCGTGGTCCTTCGCCGTGGCCTGAACTCCAGTACCTGTTCAGTCGAACCCCTTCCTCACCCTCTATTTTAATGATGTTTCAATTTTCCTTTGCCAGTCGCTCGCCGCACCGACTATGTGCCCGAATTTCGGTAATTAACAACATATTTCTGCAGATTTGTGGGACCTGCTTCCGTGGCCCGCTGTATCTCTGCTGGAAAGTTCCACGGCGCACACTTAAGGGAAATGGAACATGTAATGGCTTGATAGAGGCCATTAAAGGGTAATGACGTACGGTATGGTTTTACAGGCGAAACTCGGACGGTGCCTCATTGAAATTTTAATTAATATTGCTGTTGTAGAGGAGATATTAAAATCGACAAATGAAGCATCCTGACCCAGCGATGGAATGGCTGTCCAGGCTATAGAGTCCTAACTTGGTGTCTAGTGACTCTGGGATAGGCTGTGGCCCTCTGTGACCCTGACTATAACAAGCTGTTAAGGATGGTGGATGGATGGCTGGATGGATGGAGACTGCCAAAGAGATTTCTTGCTCTTAAATGTGACACCGGCCACAATAAAAATGTTTCCTGCAGTTGACCAATTCGTATTTGATGTAGTAAGCATCATTTTCTAGTAAGTCCAATTTTATTATTTATTGAACCTGACCTGCATGCCTTAGAAATGTACAGCACGTGTTTAAACAGGTGGACGTTGGCTGGCCAAACACAGGACCACCATGTGCAGAAGGTCAGTTTTTTATGTTTGCTGGACTAAGCCACGTTACTGGAGTTTTTACACTTCCTCCAGTTTCATTCTCTATATGCCAACCATATGGAGAAGATGCTGCGGTACCCGCTTTCACCCACTCTGTTTTTCAAAGCAGAAATCTAGGAGAAAAAGAAATAAAGTAAGAAACAAACTTAGAGAGAAGGCTTAGGAAGCGTGGCTTTTGATCTGCTGTGGGCCTCGGATCCTGACTCGCGCCCGTTCCCAGTGCTCTTCTGGGACGGACGGGTTTTGAACTTGCTCCAGGAGCTTTTCATTATTTATAGGGAAGCTTTTACACTGTGAAATATCACATGTGATTGGGATTAATTCCAGAAACTGCGCTGCACTCGGCTTCTTCAAGCCCCTCGGGTTAATTTTGTAACCTGATTGGTGGAAACCGATACCTTTTTTCTTTGCATAGCTAAAGAGTCTATTGTTGCTATGTTGTCTTGGGATATTTCCACTGTCTTGAAATGAGGCTCGTGCTCTGGATAGCTCCATCTCCTCTGATCTGAGGGTCTCCTGTGATGATGAGCTAATAATGTCCTCTTTGCCAGCAGTAATGAGGTGAGAAGTGGACCGGCCCCTTAACAGAGACTCGGGACTGCCGGGGTTCCAACTCAGCCTCCACCTGCGCAGTCAGGATGCTCTCCTGGTCCCTCCAGCTTAGGATGAGATGTTCTAAGGCTATGCTAGCTATTAACAGGTGTTTGTGGTTGCTCAGTTTTCAGGGTTTGTGCCATAGCATTTGTCGCATTCTATACCTTTGACATATAATCTTCTTTCAGTGGGCGGCACCGTGTCTCTGGTTTCGGGGGGGTATTTTTGCTGACTGTGTGGTTCGTACTCACCCGGGTGAACCTCCGAGAATCCAGGACAGATGGATTGTCCGCATTTCTGCCAGATCAGCTCTGAGTATTTCTCTGAGAGCCGTCCGCCTCGACGAGGAATTCCCACGCCATCGCCATGATTTATAGTCGGCCAAGGAAATCCGGACTAAGCGGGTGGGGCTGCATCACAGAACCGGTAACGGGCTGGATGCTGTTGCTGGAGCTCCGTGAACAAAGTTTCGTTTGGGGAACCCAACGGATATGCACAATATGCCCGAAAGCATGTGTACCCCCCCCCCCCACTTTCTAATGACTGAGCTGTCTCAGCCGCACCTGCTTCTAGCTTTGCGGCCGCAGTTTAGGGAAGAAGCTCCTTTCCTGCTCCAGCATAACTGTGCCCCACCGTGCACAAAGCAAGCTCCATAAACACATGGTTTGCCTAGGTTGGTCTGGAAGAACTTGAGTCGCTGCATAGAGCCCTGACCTCAACCCCACTGAACACCCTTGGGATGAACTGGAACATCGACTGTGAGCTAGGCCTTCTCGTCCAACCCTACCGATGCTCTTGTGGTTGAACGGGCACAAATTCCCACAGCCGCACTCCAAAATCTGGTGGAAAGCCTTCCCAGAAGAGCGGAGGCTGCAACAAAGGGGGGGACTCCGTATGAACGCCGATGAGTTTGGATTGGGGGGGGTTCGACAAGCACTTATGGGGGTGATGCTCAGGTGTCAACGTAGTTTTGGCCATTTGATATGTATGGATACATATTATGATCTGGTGGGTGGTGCTACACTGGCACCACCAAGGGGTGGAGTTCACAAGACGAACAGCTCCCCTTTGCACGTTCCTGTCTACCACCAAATGGGCAGAACAAGGACCGGCTGCAGTTACTTGGGGAAAAGCTGGTCTGAAGACTGGGAGTGTTTGTGTTTTGGTGAATTTATGGTGAATTTTCCTATCTCATGCTGATGGTCCCGCCTATGTGGCCACCTTCACCCCAAACTTGTATATACAGTTCATCGCTTACAATAATAATAAAAAAAAAAAAAATCAAAGTACTTCTGCTGGACAAGGATACAGTAAAAATCATCCAGCAGCATAAATCATTTTAAATAGCTTAGTGTGCAAACCTCACACTGAAAGTCACCTTGGAGGAAAAAGTCAGACGAATGTGAATTGAAGTCGGCCCAAGAGTTGGACTTTGCTCTAAAATAAAACGGTCCAAATTTTTTAATTTGTTTTTTTTTTATTGCTTCGTGTGGACTCTGAAGAGGTGCTGCACGATGATCACACACCCATCACACTAGCTGCCCAGCGCAGTGTCTGCATTTTATTTCTTTTTGCTGCAGTTTTATTTGCACCATTGGAAAGATAATGCTTTCTATTAACCAGGTGGCACTCTGCGTAACGCATCTCGGTCTCTCCTGGAGCGTGATTTTGCCCACCCGCGGTAACTCTAAAGTGTACAAGTTCAGCAGAGCTTTAACTGTGAGAAAACATTTGTTTGCTAGTTTGTTTATAGTCGTCGCCCAGAACAGCTCCATCTGTAAACCTCCGGCTTGTGGCGAGGCCAGGATCCCGCATTATCATGCACCGCAAACTCAACACACACCTTCTGCCTGCGGTGTATCCATAACATCTGTTGCCACGCTCTGAATCAACGCGAGTGAGCATCCCGGCATATCGGCTGCGTGCCGTCTGACAACAGTCAATTGATGCTTATTGAGCTGTGAACGCATCCTTTAACTCAGTTAGCATGCTAATTTTCCGCTTTCGACTTGCTTTGACTAGCTGGGGTCTTTTTTGTCTGCGGTGCATGCACAGTTAGCGGTAGCTCCGCCGGAGGCTCCGGTTCCCTCCGAGGACGTGGTCATGGCTTACCGCACATGTCAAACAAGAGTCTCCTCTACCCACGGGCCACCAGGCACCAACTGTCTTTCGGTTTCTGTTCTGTTTGTTAGACGGTTAAACACAGAGCTGCACGCCGGGCGCGCCGGGTTCGGGTAGCGCCCGGGCACGAGGTGGTACGGGATGGACTCGCGGACTCGTTTTTTTTTTTTTTTTTTTTTACAGTTGTTCAAATAAAATGGATTTTAACAGGTCTGCCTCAACTGCACTCCTCCAACCGTCCGCTTAAATAGCATCGCCGCACCCGACCCTCGAACGCGTGCGGCAAGAATCCTTGAAGCGGGCATGGCCCCGCCTCTGCAAAGTCCTTATATAGGTTAATGCACTTTTAATCGTTTCTTCAAACAGAAGTTTTATTGAAAACGGCTTCATCTTCCGTCCTCACGTCAGAAGCCAGCACACGGTGGTGCACGAGGAGCGGCGCCAGCACTCCGGCAAAACTCGCGGGGGAACTGTACTAATAATAAAACTAGGTGGTCAGACTGGAATCGGCCGAAATGTGCAGAAAATCTCAAAGATTGATTTCTTCGACAAAAGCTGTAAATTAGCGAGCTCAACGGCACCGCGTGACATTCCATTAGGCGCCGCTCTCGCCGCGGACTTCTTGGAGACACTCGCCGCCTTCGGAAGGGGCCGTAATGAACAGCTGCTCGGCGTTCTGCTGGCCGGGCCCAGCGAGTCGAGAGGAGAAAAAGCAAAGTGTGATTAGAGCACCTTCTGCGTGGCCAAGCGCGTCGGCCGGTAATGCCTTCCATTTAATCTTCCGGGCGCCTTTCATCCACTGCTTGGGTTCTGCCAAGCAGCAATGAGGTTCTGCTCTTGACTCAGATCCGAACAGCTTTTGGGGTTATTTATATTGTTTGTGCATTAGGCCACTTTAAAATTCTCCGATACATAATGAAATACAGGCTCGTGGAAAATACAGCCGCAGAGTGACCCCGTGCGGGTTTATATGTCCTTCTTTTGTCTATCAGACGCATTTCTTCAAGGTGACTTACAGGGTTGGCTTTGCACGCTGATCTACGTACGATTTACCCATTGACATGGCAGGGTAATTCTTTAGCAGTTCGTGCTAACTCTCGTGTATAGACACAGTCAGTAACAGAACAGGCTAGTGATGCTCAAAGTTTGAATTTATTAAGCGAGATGCAGGATTTGACTTTTGTTTCATTTTCACACATTTATGCCCCGTACTTACAGCTAATATGGTTCTGCTTGTTGTATATTCTTAATAAAGACCACAGACTTAATATGGTAACCCGAAAGACCCCGTTTCCCACCATCAGTTTGAACGGAAGGTGCTCAGAAGCACATTTGCCACCCCTGCCACTTTTGGCACAAAAGACAATACAGACATTATGAGCCATTCCCTTGCAATTGCTGGACTGAGGCTGGACTCTCCACACCTGCAGCTGTACCTTATGAAGGTCCTTACAGTTTAAAATTACCCTGATGTACAGTATAAATAGGTAAACAGTTCCTAGTCACCTTGGGCGAGGTAGATAATAATAATATTCCGTCTGCTTTGGCATCGCTAGCAAATCTTTCTTGTGCAGGAGTCCCACAGTGGGATGATGGGACCATGGGTATCTGGCTCAGAGTGTTTGGTCTACAAGTCAGACCTGTTAATGTAGCGAGCGCAGCTTTTACAAACTGTCCTTTTGCATAGTGCTCATATTACACGTGAAGCTGTTTTATGGATGCTGCCGTGCAGTGATGTTGAAAAAAGCCCTAATTTCCGCAAGTGCGATTTTGGAAGTCCTCGCAGTCATAACATCCCCCTGTTCAAATATCGGAGCCGGACAAACTTTGCCTTTCGATATCGATGAAATGGTCAACAACAAACCGTGATGCGTGAAATTACTCGGAGAGTTTTTTTTTTTTTTTTCCCAAGGAATTATGCTGCCATTAGCAATTTCGGGTGCTACTTTTCACGGCGGAGAAGCGGCTCCTGGGCTGACTCCGAAGTTGGAGCCGGGAGAGAGGGGCTTAATGTCTCCGGCAAACGCCGCCGCAATGGCTCTTGTGTTCTCTATTTTCCGCGTGGCTGCCGTTGGCCAAGATTGCGGGCCACTACCTGGCCGTCCAAGTACAACATTGCCTCCTTGGCAATCAGGGCCCACGCCCTGGAAAGCCCACGCTCTGCTTCTTCGAGCTTCATTTGTGCTGTAGAACCCTCAAGAACTTATTTCAGTTCTGCATCACTTAGAAGGAGGTTATCCAAAGTAAACTGCCTGACAGTGTGTTTAAAGTAATCATATGCGCTTATACATCTTGTTATTCGCTAAGGGAACGTGTGTTATTATGCTTATTTAAATGTCACTTCTCCGGTAAATGTTATTATATTTCACATTAAATGCCAGGAAATGCCGAGTCTCACATCAGCTGGACTTGCACAATTGCTCAAGATATTGTGTTCAGTCTTAGTGTTTATTTTATTTTAAACTGTGCTATAGCAACCACTACCCCGGTATGCGAACGTAATTATTACAAAGAAACGGCTCGAATGCCCCAAACCTGAATATCAGGAAGTTGTTCCCATTGTTTCTCATGAGTAAAATTTCCTCGTGTAGTTACTTTTTTCGTTTGGCGTTACACATTGCGTTTCATTCCTTATAACTAGTAATAGCAAAAAACATTTAAATGTGAAATTTATGTAAAAAAAGAAACGATAACTATATGACAAGAAGCAATAAAATGTACCCACTGTAATGGCTGCTACTGTACTTACTGAGTTACTTACCCGCTGAACAGACGTGGGGAAAATTCTGAAAAGTGCAAGCTGTTTGTTGGATATTAATATCGACCGCTCATTACATTGGGAACTTGAAAACATGGAGCTTGAATACCAGGATGAACGTGCACTTTACTTGTTGGCGTTACCGACTTACACAACACAACTCAAACACACGGGATGCATTTATTCGTTTAGCTAGCGGTTCTCCCCAAAGAGACGTGCAATGTTAAGCTGCTTGGACCCGAATTTGTGCAGCATTCACACAGCAGCGTAAGCAGCAGCACAATCGCCCCCCCCCCCCCGCTGCCCATCTTACATCTTTTGAACTAACAAAAATTAGTCTTAGAGAATATTTCAGACAATTTTCAGTAATATTTGTAGGTTCGCTGTTAAGGAGGCCTCTCCCCTACGTACCCGCTGTTCCCACGGTTTATCAGCTCAGCCCTTGAATCACCGAGCATCGATTCTGTGGAAAAAGAATCTGTGGTTCTTTTGACCTTCTCAGGAATGAGTTGGTCCAACAGCGTCAGACTCTAATTCATGATGAGCGGACCCTGTGTTGCAGGCTGGAGTCCCCGACCCGGACCCTCACGATGGAGGCGCCTCGAGGGGTAGAGATGAATGCCGACGTGGGAGACCTGAAAGCTACGTGCCGGAAGGAGCTACTGCTCCAGTCCACAGATGGAGAGGTGAGGGGCGGGTCAGGGCAGGCCAGTGGCTGCTGCTCCATTAGCGCTTTATTAGCACATCCATCACGCTAACCTTGGCACGTCGTCGCTGTCGTGCCTGACACAACTTCATTACCGGTGAGACAAGGCGTTGGCGCGTTGCGCCTCTGTCAGCTTCCGTTGCAGTATTTTGGGTGACGCCCGTCACCTTCGGCACGTGTCCCGGGGTTCTCCAAATGAGTACCAGCTGACGGAAGCAGCCCTTCACAGCCCGATGACTTGATGGGCAGCCACGAGGCTTTCGGTGGCTGTTGGTACCAAGGAAGGAGCAGCGAGGGCGACCTTTGCACATGCCCGTCCACGAAAGTCCTCTGTTACTCTCCAGAGCTTTGCCCAGTGATGATTCCACTGATGAAGTTGTGACACACGATTCACCTCTATAACTGGTCGAGCTACCAAAGTGGAAGGTGGCACTCTATGGTGTCTTCAGTCTCTTTTCCTTTTCCTCAAATTAGTGGCCGTGTAGTTGTGAGACATTTCTATGCTTCAGAGCTCTTCCTGCGTCAGAAACAGCGGCGGCTACTTAATTAACTTCCAAGCCGGTGAGCAATACATCATGGTGTCTGTCACTTGGCTGCGAAAAAGGGGTATTTTTGCTCTTTTGACTCTGGAGATAATAGAAGTCTACCCTCGGACCAGATAATGCCTGTTTGACAATTAACTCTGGATTTGACACCGGGCTACTGGGGTAGACGCAAATTCATTGTGGCTTTAAATAAAGTGTGTCATGACATCATTTTTATCCCTTTTAAAACAGAGCAAAGCTGAGGTTACCCGGGTGCCGACACACCTATCACCTGCACGCTCTCTCCGTGACGTGCGTTCCAGCTGATAGAATATGAAACTTTCAAGTTATGATTACATTAACGCAATATCTCAGATCGGGGCTTTTTAAAATCCTCTTTTCATGCTTTCCTTGATCCCTGCTGGACTCCATCCATTGTGAGGCAGGCGACGAGACCAAAGCCGGAGCGCAGAAATGAAACAAGCAGGCTCACTCGATCTGATCAGAAACGAAGTCGAATGTCAACCCAAAAAAGGCGGATTTAACAGTGTCAGCATCTGGTACGAAATAAGGAGCCGGAAAGGCAGGGACGTGAAATGCCACTCACATAATTCAATTATTTTTGTTTAAAATCTGGTCCAGCAGATGAAGACAACACAGTCTTTCTCCATCTTGCAGTTCAGAGTGACGTGGCTGTTCCTTGACAAAGTTGTGCCCATCTTTCACTCAGAGGTTCTCAAGCGTTCTTATTTCAAATCCACGCAAACAGACCCTTTCAAAGAAAGCAATGCGCCAAAATGAACAATAATTCTTTTTTTTCCTCTCTGACTGCTTCTCAGTGCGGTCACCTCCAGATTGCTTTTATCCTCAGCTATCCGCAAATTCGATGGGCAGTAGGACGCTCCTACTGGTCAAGCTGCGTGCTCCACAGTGCACTGTAGGGTCTACATACCCTGGAGAAGGAGCGTTTGCAAGTTTCACGTTTAACCCGCCTCTCGCTGGTTGAGCAATGCCAGCTGGCTGGAGACGTAGCTCGATCCGCATCAGTCTGCTGCTCCTGACTCATTTCAAAGCTTCTTAAGTGACTGTGAAACAACAGGTGTCCAAATAAAAATGCCCCCGCACTATCCCCATCTCCAGCTCGTCATTACGTGGATGCCTCAAACGCCCAAGAGAAGTGAGTAAGGATGCCGGGCACCGAGGACTTCGCAGTTGTGGGCCGGTGCAGTCTTTGCATATGCCCTTTGGTTCGTACCGCTCCCCTGCTAACGCGGGACCCAGAAGCTGCCTCCTCCTCCTGCGCCACGAGAAATCATGCATGAAAAATGTTTTGACCAGCTATAATTACAAGTCCCACTAGCTCCCAGGAGCCGCTCCACATAAACATAATCGGCCCAGCACCTCGTGACAGAGACTAATACTTACAGACACATTCACTGGAGACATGTGTCAGGTCCGATCCTCTTACGGCAATGTGAAATGACTTCTTCTGCTTCCACCCGTTTTCAAAGTTGTTTTTTCCTCCTCTTCTTTAAATGGAGCACAGATTTCTCCTACGTGTCTATTTCCAGATACGAATTATTATGAAATGGTATTATGGATCCATATCGGATTGTAATTCCAAGGCTATCAATAATGTCCAGTGTATGTTTTCCATAGTGCCACAGCTCTGGGAAGAATAGCCGTCTGCACAAATATTATTTGCCGAGAGTTTAAATGCATCTGGAGGTTGGACCGGTGCAGGCGGTATTTTTCAGATGCCTCATGTGAATTCAACCGTTATGTATTCCACCGCGAATGGAAAACGTAATGAGGCAGAAAAAACTATCGCCGCGACAGCGCTGTGTTGTTTTCCGGATCCTTGATGCTAGCAGGAAGGCGTCTCTCGGGCAAGGTCACGAAGATAATAGGAAAGATGATGATGACAATTACGATCGCCTTTTGGTTGATTAGTAGCCACTTTTGTTCAAAGCGATAATTTGCTCATTTAGGATTCTATGTTTTTGCGCAGCTTGGTGTCACAGTATGTGCCATTATAAAGGGTGCGGCGCAAAAGTCTACCCTGAAGTGAACCTGCAACCATCTGGTGTGTGTCCTAGCAGGGCGTGCTAGTCCTGTAGTCCACAAGCCAGGCTGTGGACGCCGTAAGAAAACCTGACAGATTGGCACCCGTCCAGCCGAGGAATCGCAGGTTTGTATGACACTCCTGCGGTTTATCGGTGCTGAGCACCTGCTCGGGAGCACCATCGTAGGTGATGCCAGCCCCTGTAGCATTCTGCAAACATTCCCCATGAATCTGAGCTCGAAACATGACCGCGCTCTGGCGGAGGCATCTCTGCGCCTTTAGTCCCGCGTGTTCGCCGATTATGTAATCAAAGGAGGAAAAAGGGAAAACGGGTAAAAGGTGTCTCGTATGATTTATCGCTCCGCCTGAATTGTCCTGACGCCTGTTTTCGGATGTGCAAGCAGAGGTGCACCTTGTCAGGCAGGGAGATAGCATTACTTACCTTAATTGGTTCTCCCGCTGGCATATCGCTTCTAGTGCTCCCGATTTTATTCTTTTTTTTTTTATCATTTTCATCCCAAGGACTGAACGTGAATAATGTTCTAGGGCCCAAAGAGATGAATTCACAACAATGGAACTGCAAGTTGGCAGAAGTTAAGCACTTTCATAAACAGCTTTAATAAATTTGAGCCCCTGACTCGGTCCGCACGTATGAAAACGGTCTTTTCAAACCTCCGAAATCCTTCTTATCGCAGCGTGCATGTACATCTGCGTGTGCAGTACATGAGATGCACTTTAATACGCACACTTCAACGAGAGTCTCCGCGTTCTATTTATATCACGGCGAAGTTGAACTAAGCGAAAAAAAATAAAAAAATAAAAAAATAATGGAGAAATAATGAAGAGCTTGGAGACGTGGGTGTTTTGCATGATCAGGACCGCAACTGGTTCAAAATTACGTACACGACCAAGCGACCTTTCACCCCCGGCCCGCAAGGCCGACGCACACGTGCGATAGCGGGTGCGAATTCATCGAAAACCTGCGCTAATGAACTTTTCTCCCTTCACGCCGTCGGCTGCCATCGATTAAGATGTTTTGACACTGAATAAATGTGCTAACTGTGCATCTGCGTGAATTAACATATAAGTCATCGGGGGCCAGGCTATGGGGAGGGGCTCTGGCACAACTGAAATGTTTTCCGTTTCTCTGTTTCCTCCCCACAGATATTTCTAAATGCAAAAACAATCAGGCTGGGGAACATTCCGCACGGCACGCCGCCCACCTCCCTGGGGGCCACCTACCCCAAGCAGACTGTGTACGAGCTGTGCGCCTGTCCCAACGGCAGGCTGTACCTGGCCGCCGCCGAGTCCGGATCCACCTGCCAGGCGGTCAGCAGTGTCTGCCTATGGAGCTGAGGACGGGCCACGCCCACCGCCCGCTCGAGCCCCAACCCAAGCCCTCCCCTCCCACCACCAGAGAAGCCTTCCTGCCCCAACTCCCTAGCCCCTCCCTCCCCCACTCTCCTCCCAACTGAGAATCAGGAATCTCAAGGGGACCTCCGAAGAGCAGAAGACAAAATGTTTTGCATTGAGTTTAACTTTTTTGGGTTTTTTTTTTTTATTTTTTAAATTGGTTTATATGGAGAGCCCCACTAACATGGGAACAGGAGGGGGGAGGCGTGAACGGACCACATGTATGCGGGGCGACCACCCCACAGGAGGCAAGCCTGGGAACAGGGCCTTTTCCAATGGGACCGAAGTGACAAAAATCACATACGGGTGCCTTTGCTACAGTCAGTGAAGCACATGACCAGATGTGGGCGTGGCCGGGAGCTCGACGTAGCCACTCTCCGCAGGAGGATGTCTCCGGAACATCCTGCGGGCCACACGGACACGCCGCCGGCAGGGCACACGGCTCCTCGACCCGCTACGAAAAGCACAAACCACATGTACATACCGACTCTAATAAACGATAATGAAACTCCACGGGTTTTTCAAGGTTCTGTATCTGAGAATGCTCGATAGTACTTTATATTATTTAGTTACCACAGTCATGTATATTTTTATGTGTTTGCTTTGAGGTTTCCCAATATTTTAAATGGATCTTTTTCTATGCTTCATACCATGTACGGTACATTTCAGATGTTTCTAGGAAACTACTAAAGGACTAGTGGCAATCCCGACGACGTGCACTATTTCTGTTCATTCCCTGCCCGACAGATGGCAACTGAATCTGTTTCTTCTCTCAGCTGTGCATGCAAGGTAAACGATGGAAATTAAATCTTAACCGAATTTAATCGCAAATTAACATGGATTTGTGCATTTGACACGGCCGCTCGCGTCCGCCCGCTGCCGATTCTTCCGCCGCCGTCGGTGCTGTTGCCGTGGCTCTGGCACCGTTTGCGAGGAAGCGGCCTCCTCCGCCTCCGGCTCCAGCGCTGTCCTCCGAGCGGCGTCTGCCACAAGGGGGCGCTCCACATGCCGCCGACAGGCCACCGTACAACCCGGGACCGATGCCGTCAGAGACCTTTTCCACAAAAATCCCTCCTGCCTTTGACCCGTTACTAGAGAAAATCCAGGCTATTGTGCCGTTTCCATTTTTACGCCCATAATGTGATACAGATGCAGGTTTTACAGTTTGATCACATTTATTAGATTAATACTGTACCCCTCCTCCACCGTCAGATATGTCCATACAGCTGCAGATACGATGCTGTCACTGTCACTGTCTCTGGCTTGCAGTCCTCACAGTCACCTTCTCATCCCTGCTCATACTGCATTATTTATATGTAAAGTATTGTACAATATGAATTTTAAAAGTAAAGGATGATATATTTTCCTACAGCTTGTTATGGAGTTGTTTTTGTGAAGGTTTCTCCTAAACATCACTGTTTTTCATTTGTTTTAAATCTCTCTCTTCTGTAACTCGACCAAGTTTACTGCGTCTCTAAGATGGAGTTCTATACTATGACTCTCAGTTATTGTTGGTTTTTTGTTGTCAAACATTGTCAGTGTTATTTTGTGAGGTAAGCATGAGAATATCTGACGCTGCAAACGCAGTTTTGTATCCGACGGTGCTATGTGTCGCCTGTGAATCTTTGGGCTCCTTGGGTGTGACCTGATGATTGGTGGCTTTTCACTGGGTCCTGCACAATAGGTGTGTTTAAAGCGGTCCTGCGGTGTTGTTTGGTCTTCAGAGGGACCCCTGGGCCTGATGTTTCCTCATTGTACCTGTATTGCATTTCTGGACCTGCCAATGTCAGTGTGGTTGGACATTTTCTGGTTTACTGGCAGAAGCATCGCCGTCTTATTGCCAACCATCGCCACCTCCTAGCTGCACCTGTCCTTGACCCGCCAGGTTGCCTTTGTGGGGTTCCACTGTGCTGGCCTTATCACACGGGAACTGGATGAAAGAAAGCTTGTCAGGCCTTGAGTGTTTGGCTACGCTGCCTTTGGCCAAGAGCAGAGCTGGCCACACCACGTGTGTGTGTCCTTGCATGTGCATACAGCAAGCTCTCGTTCTTATTCCTGGGTACGGAGGTAAGCCAACTGCCAGCTGCCACATATCTAGCCAGATCGGTCTCCCCTGGATTGGCTCCCCCAGTGGGTCCTTTGAGTAAGGTGCTGCTGAGCTGCGCAGCGTAGTGTTTGTGTGACTCCCCACTTTTATGTGCTGTACTCGGGCTCCGCAAGCAGCGTGTTTCTTGATCCCCAGCAGATTAAGGCAAGTGACCAAGTGCAGTCCTTCTGCAATATTTAGACAAGATGAAGGTGAGGAAGGTGAGTGGGGAGGGATAGGAGGTTTGGAGGATACATTCCGCAATTCCGCGGAGAGAAGCATGTGTGAGAAGCATAAGAGATGCAGACGTGAGGCTGCGTTGTCCTCTCTGTCACTACTTACGCACTCCTTGGAGGTGTACAAGGTGCACAAGGGCGCGGGTACAGTCCATATGTGGTTGGTTGCAGGGTTAAGGAGCAACTGGGTGACAGGCACCCTCCTGTGAAGTCCTATCACTGGTGCTGTTTTAGTGAAACAGCTCAGAAAAGGGGGTTATGTGTAGTTGTTATATTGCACATTTATTAAAATTGCCCATTTAAAGTAAACACCACATTTGTACAATGAATTTTTAAACAAAAATATTTTTAAATAACTTTTCGATGCATTACCTTCGCACGTCATGTCATGTAAAGCAGAAAGTGTCCAGTGCGTGTTAGTTTGAAATGCTCACATATTTATTTATTTTTATCTATATTTTACAATTCATGTCACTTGTTTGTTGTCCTCCCAAAAATACGGAAATCTGGGAAGGATGGTTTCCGCATATTTAAACTTAGATATACGCCGTGATGTACAGTTTAGGTCTTCATTTCCTTGTATAACAAACACATGGCAATGAGTGCAGTCGCTGAAGCGAGCATTAGTAAACAGGGACCGGAACCAGCATAGCCATCAGTGTGGGTGGGATTAAGCGGGGGGGAGCGGCTGTAATAGGAGATTTTATTTGCTGTCACCACATATTTCTTCGAACCGTCAGCCTGAGAGCTGATTGTTCTTTGTCATGAAGGCCCCCTGCGATCCGCGGTTCAAACAATATTCAGAGAAGATGTGACCAAAATGCAGAGCATCACAGGTCTCACTGTGAGAATTGCCAATAGCATCTTGGTTCTTCACATCTTTTAATGGGGTTTTCGGTTTTATCTGATCGAATGACGATGACGACCGCAGGGCGCTTTCTTCATCTTCAACATATTTAAAATTAAATGATGTAATGGGGGTTATTACCTGAGAAATCGATGTGTGAAAAGGGCCTTGATGGCATTCTCATCACGGCACAAGAGCAATGCGGCAAATCCTGCGCGAGAACAAGGGTCTTATTTATTTGTTGCTGAAGATCTGACCGAAAAACGTATTTTATTGTTTATTGTTATATCTGTTATCTCGCCTTTCAAAACAAATCTTTTTCTCATCCTTGTCGCTAGATTTATTTTGCAACAGTTTTTCCCCGGCTGTGTATCATGTGCTCGCACACCTGAAAAATATCGCTCGGATCATATAATTGCTGTAACCATCTCGGCATTTAGCGTATTTACCGTAATTTGCCGGGGGTTTAGTAGCTGGAGTGCGGTGGCATTTTCGAGCGACTGTGACACAACAGCCAGATCTCAGCGGGACCTGAGCACAAAGGGGAAAGTGTTTGGCATTCCGCAGTGTCACGTGGCAGGATGTTAGCGCAGTTTGTTAGCCGCTCGAGAAGCGGGTGATTAATTCGCCTGCCTTCGGGACGAACTCACGCCGCTCGGTCATCGTGACAGATCGCTGGAGCGGCTATTGCTGAAGGTAAAGACAAGATGACAGTGATGAAGGCCCTCTTGAGACGGCGCAGTCATCAGCGAGAAGGACTCGAGCCGAAAGTGTGGCCTGATTAGAGCCATCCCATAATGTGCAGCTTTTTTAAGGCCCTTCATTTAAATTGCTTAAAGCGGTTTATTCCTGACCCCTGGAGTTCTTGCAAACACAGGGCTCTATGAGGGCTGCTGATCAGGACCTCATTCACAGTCCACAGCTGCCTGAGGTTACATCTTCCTCCCCGGAGGTTTGGAGGGAGTCACGTTGCCATGATAACCGATAAGAGTCTCTGGGGGGGGGGGGTCAGTCATCCACATCTGTGCTTTCTTTACGTCTTTGTGTGGGACCCGTTACTCCGGGAGTCTTTCCAAAAAGATGAGAGGTTTGGGTTGGTTTTTGGATGTCCTGCTATAATGTGATGACATCATCAGATCAGCTCCAGATGACCTTGTAGACTGGAAACTGGTGACTCACCTGTTCACTGACCAGAATTAGTCGGTGGGTTCAACTGTGCAACCTTCCAGAAACTTCTCAAAAGCAAACACAGAATAATACAAAGTTCATTGCATCGTCCTGCTGCTCCGCGTGTCTCAGTTTATTTGTTGTCTTGTTTACCTGCCTTTTTACCCAGAGGAACAGGGTAAAGAGCAGCAGTTAAACATGGTACATAAGCCTGTATTGAATGCCCCTTCCCTTGCTTCAGTTGAACTGTAATAGTTGTTGAGCCCTGGCGGTTCAGCAGTTATCAGGACTCTCTCTCGGGTTCGGTGGTTACTGCTGTTGCGGTTACAAACAAACATGGTGGCAGCCATGAATCACAAACCTTTCGTCATCCTGACACCCCCGCCTCCCGTGCCACCAGACTGCATCGGAATGGGACCGACAGCCCCTCTTCAGCACCGCAAAATTAAATACAAAAGCCATTGCAGCGATGCACTCATTGCTTCTGTTCACAAATGAGCCTTGAAATGAAGCTTTGAGAACGAAGTGTAGCGCTGCATCGCCGCCGGAACCATGCCCAAACTGGGGGGGCCGGAATCCTGTTTCCGAAAGCTTCGTAGCTTGACGCTCCTTTGCCCACCCCCATCACTGGGAAAGACCCTTCGGTGAGCTTTGCACCACCGGCTGGGGTTGTCTGTTTATATCGCGTTTGGTTCATAGCTCCACTTTTTCCATTAAGCCCCATCAATAAAAACTTAACAGTACAGACATCTGTCAGTTTACTCAGTCTGTAAAAACGTCGTAAATACAGCCGCTTCAAGAAATAAAAATATATTTTATGTTTTTAACTCTGAGCTACATAAAAGATTTGAATGACCGAAGCCTCTGTCATTTCCAAAAACTCCTATTTAGTGCCGGTTGTTGATCACTTCCTCCCATAAACATGTGACATCACTCATTACTGATCACCAGTCTGCTGCTCTTTACTGCCATCTGTTGGTACGGTGGGTTGTGTCTGCTGCACTACAGGCAAATGTTATAAAATACATTAAAGGGAAGGAAAAGAAATGAAAAGCAAATTGGGAAAACATTTATAACTTGTTGAGCCAGTTTATCCATCATACGGACAACTTTAAAAGCAACATATTGCATTTCCACAATAGGATGCAATAAAAACAAAAAAATAAGGGGTTGATTTGTGTTTTTTACCACCAAACTCTGTAACTGCCCTCTTCAGAGTGCAACAATGTGCAAATAATGCGTTTCAGACAAGGCCAGTGGGGGCCACAGAAGGTCAGCATGCATCACATGATGAAGCTGCGAGGAGGCGTCCAGATGGGTGACATGCACACCTTTCTCCACTTCAGAGCAGCGGTGTTTCTGCCCTCCATCAACGTTACAGTGTCCTGCATCTTGCCGTCCCTGCACACCATTGTTACCGTTACCAGTGTCAAGGCCTCAGGGAGCATTACTGCCCTCTTGGACCACCTGACAATATGGGCAGTTGAGCCTCTGTGCCATGTGGGGCCGTTGTGACGTTGTCTGGTCCAATGAGGAAATGGGATGGGGGAAGCTTTTGGAATGGGGGAAGCTTTTGGAATGCCCACCTTTTTTTGGCTGCTTCTGGAAACTTCTGCTTAAAAAAAAATCCCACTTCACCTGGAGCCAAACTGACTCCTTAATGTCTCCGTGGTGTGTCTCCCGTCACGTTGACACTGTGAGAGGTGGCGGGAGCTCAGGTGAAGTTGAAATGCTCCACCAAGGTGATGTGGTTCTACTGGAGTCTAAACCAATCAGAGGTTACAACTGTTATCTCAAAACTGAAGAACCTGGGCTGAAATTCCTCTCCTGCTCTAGTGCTTGTGATCAAGGTTCTCACCCTGAATGATGCAGTACAAATGACCCTGTTGGGTAAATGAGGGTAAATAGCTCAGTATACAAACCTCACAGTGAGACGATGGCGTTTCGGATAAGTAGATGAATCGCTTAAATTCTCTTAAAGCCTTCATTAATCAGTTCAATTCATGTTTAATAATTTATATCATTTATTTTTAACAGTTTCATTATTTCCCTTAAAAATTGATGGTGGGTTATTAAATAATAATTATCGAATATTGAAGTCATGATTAATAATGAATTAATCTGCATGGGTCATTGTGTACTCAACATTCCAGATGTGTAGGTACAGCTATGGAACCTGGCACCGCCTGCCTGTCCCCCCAGGCTAAACGTCTCAGTCCAGCGTCTGCCGCTGTCCCCCAAGCCGAACATCTTAGCCCATTTCCTGCCTCTGTTCATAATTGCTCTTATTGGATACATAAACTGAGCAAAACCACCATCGACCTTCAGTAATTCCTGCAACCGAAGGTTGATGGCAAGCGCACCGATACTTTACCCCCTGCGGCAGTAAATTACCGCAAACCCCCCCCTCCCCTTACCTATTGGGGATCGCCTGTCTGTCATGCGCACGTGAGGCACTATGAATGCTTTGGCTAGTGGAGTCACAGGGATCCTTGCTCCTTCACTACTTCGCCACCTGGTGGCTGCTGTGGTTGGGCACCTCAAGGAACATGTATGTGAGTCACACAGCTGTGTAAGAAGGATTGCTGGCAATGTTTTATGTAGGCTGTGCTGTCCCTGAGGACCGAGAGATGCTCAGACTCTGTTGTTCATACCACACGGGTGGGTTCAACAGCGATTGCTCAGCACGAGGATCAATCGCCGACTCTTTTCTGCCATGTAGTTCTTCTCACCGCACCCTCAGAACAGCTGCCGATGCCTTTTTTTTGGTGGTCAGCTCTGTTTTTTCGGGTTTTTTTTGCTAATTCCGTGTGGATTTTTTTTCTCTAAACGAAGAGCGGTTTGCATTCTCTGAATGCCTGAGGGGCTCGGAGTGAGCAGAATGTGCCGGAACCCAGTTGCACCCGGAACATGAGCTCCACGTGGGAAGAGGCTCACCCACAGGTGAAGAAAACAAGTGAGAAAAAAGGTGTTTGTCTGCAGACTTCGCAAAGTGAAGCCATCCCATCATAATGTGTCTAGGAAAGCTGTGCATTTCTGCTTAGGCAACAGGTGGCGTCGTGGTTAAGAGATGACATCCACATGGTTGCAGGTTGAAGCCCAGGGTCTGGTTGTTGCTCCCTGTGTACAGTATAGAAGCCTAAAAAACTTAATGCACGAAAGTTATGCAAGTCACTTTGATATGAGCAGACTAAATGGTCTTCCGTAGTCTGAAGTGATCTGCAACAGTCTGCGGCAGTCTTCAGCTGTCTGTAATGGGTTAGTTCTATGCTATTCAGTGGCTTGTAGTGGTTCAAACGGCCTTTCAATGACTCACTAGAGTCTTCAGTGGTCAACGATAACATGGGGTGGTCCAAATGGCATTTCGCTAACCTTGTTCTGTAACACTCTGCTATGTCCTGCAAAGTCCTTGAATGGCCTTCAGTGGTCAGTAATTGTCTGCAGCGGCTTCCCATCTTCAATAATGGTCTGCAGCGATGTTCTTGGGTCTGTAGCCAAAGATCAAAAATGTGGAGGTCGATGTTTCAGTCCTGAAATAAATTCAATCAGCAGGTGTCAGAGCAGTTCATCTTGAGCCTCATGTTTCTATACAAAAGCCCACCAAATGTCCTGCATCGCTAGAAACATGAAGAGGAAAATGTTCAGGCTAGGATGCACCAGCACATTATTCTGCCTAAATCATTAATATATTTCATTCTGATGCTTTGTTTTTCAAAGAGAAAAAGCATAATTGTGTTTATTTAGGCATTAGGCTGAATAAGTGCTAGAATCCCACTTCTTGTTCATGCAAATTTCACTACCTGAGTCAATGGAACGTGATGTTTTTTTTACCGTAATAGTTTTTTCTTGGCTCCAGGGAGCTGATGCAACAAGTAAGGCCTCATCTACTAACAGAGGAAGTGCAATACCGTAGTATGGCAGTGCAGTTGCTCACTGCTTGCTGTTGGCATTCTCCTGTGCAACGCAACACTAATCCCACAATTTCATTTGTCTGATGGGCTGGAATGAACACCTTTTTTTGGGTTTGGTTGAATACAAATGGTTTTGTAAACGAAGGGCACAAACGGACAAAGAATACCGACTAATCGAATGCACCGGATCCCATTGCTGCGTTTCACACATTGCTCAAAAAAACTCGACACAACGCGTAATCCTTTGTAAACATTTGCAAATGCTCTGGCTCCCACCAAGAAGCCGTAATGGCGCACGACGCCACAAGCGTGGCCCTGGGTGAAGAATGGTGCCCATTGTCTCTCAAGCATCTCTGCTCATCGGGGCAGATTAAGCGTAATGACATCTCACAGTCGAAATGAAATTGTTTGCTTTGTTTGTCGCCACATGCACCACGGCATCATCTCTGTTTGTACATAAGTTGTTTAGGAGTTTATTTGATGTTTAGTCTCCAGGGGGGCGAATTCTCCTCAAAGCTGACCATCAGCTGACCATCTGTGAACACCGGTGATGCTGCACCCTGAATCCACTCACCATAAAGTTATTATCCTCAGTAAGGCATTTTATTTTTTTGAATTTGAAATGGAGGGAAGTGCATATAAATTCCACCTGCGTTTTGTTGCGGCGCCGGCTCCAGAACTGCAACGCGAGGAGCACAGTGACCCTCAGCTTGTCACTTGTCGATTTAAATGTTTAAAGTTTACAATAAAATATAATTTCTCACATTAAATTGACAATTAATACTGATATCATTAATAATATTAATAATTTAAGTTGGCATTAGTGATTAATTAACCAGTTGTGGGTGAAGAAAGGCTAAGATGGAGACAGCGCCCCACCGTAAGGCCAGACATACACACACGTGAAATGCCAGAGCACAAAGGCTCGTGTGGCAGGTGGAGGAGAGGACCGTCGGAGGAACAGCCACGGTTTGCGTAGCATTGAGACGGTGCTTCCTCTGGCCACACTCAGCTCTGGATCCCACCTCAAGTTCCGCTCATTTCTACACTTGCTCAGATGCAACCGGGCAGCGTGTGCTGGAACACACTACATGCCATGTTGACAGAAAAAGGTAATAGTGATTTTTCCATGGAGAAAAGCTCGATCAGCTCATACATTAGGAAGTGGCTGGGATTCCTCAGTGTCTAAGCAGTGTGGCTTTATACAGGAAAGGGATTCTCCAGTTGCCACTATCAAGCTTGACAGAGGAATTTAAGCGCGTAAAGGTGAGGTTAGATTTGCAGCTGTCAGGTAGCAGGGATGAGGTTGTAAGGGGGCTGGTACCCAGGATAGTGACAGGTAGAAAGTGGGATGCGAGGCAGGCAGTACAAGAAGCCAAAGCAGATTTGAGGCAAGTAGAGGTGGTTGGGAGGGTTCAACAAGGAAAAGGAGGACTAAAATTGCAGATAGGTGACCCAATGTGGAGTAAGGCAGACCCTGTAGAGAGAAGGAGGTTGGTCATAGAGCAGGCGTGTCGGCGGGAACAAATAGAGAAGTGTGCTAGGGCAGTCTCACAAGGGAAGCAGGAACAGTGGGTGAGTTGGAAGGGAGTTGCACAGAGGAGACTGAGTTGGAGGGAGCTGTGCAGCATGGATGCAAATTGGATATGGTTTCTGCTAGGAGCCATTAATGATGTGCTACCATTGCCACAGAACCTGAAGCAATGGGTTGGTGAGGACCCAGCTTGTCCTCTGTGTTTGGAAGTAGGGACAGTAAAGCATGCATTAGCAGGTTGTAAAGTTAGTTTGTTGCTGGGTAGGAATACATGGAGGCACAATCGGGTGTTGAAATGCCTGGCTGCGGCCATTGAGAGGTGGAGGTGAGGGTAAGGTCAGGTCAGGCTGTGAAGCTGGAATTCAGTGGTTCAGTTTGTTATGGAAAGGGAGGGGACTAGGAGATGTTTCGGTAGAAAGGAGATAAGGCAGTTAAGGGGAATTAGAGACTGGGAAATGCAGGTCGTGCTGGGAAGAAAAATAGTGGTGCCCCAGGAAATAGTTAATACAACCTTGAGACCTGACGTGGTACTGTGGTCAGTAAGCCAGCAGGTAGTGAATTTTATAGAGCTTTTGGTCCCATGGGAGGAACTAGTTGATGATGTGCATGAGAGGAAAAGACTCAGGTATAGTGAGCTGGCGGAGGTAGAGGGGTGAGGTTGGAGCACGAGAGTGAGGCTGGTAGAAACGGGGTGCCGCGGGTTTATAGCCCGGTCAACAACAGCTCTGTTTCACAAACTCGGGATCCGAGGACAGAGCTTGCGGCAGGCGGTGAGGAAGATGACAGAGGCTGCTGAGCAGGGAAGTCTTTAGATATGGAGGAAAAAGACCAAATGGAAGTCAGGTGACAAAGCCTTGAGCTGGTAGGATTTGGGTTAAACTGTAGCAGTTAGTAGTAAGAAGGCAGTTTGTTTGTGTGGTTAAGGCGAAGCATAGATTTAATGAAGTGATAAAGATGGTAGGAAAGGAGTTTCTTCCACGTGAGTAGTGAATAGCAGAATAGGCAGTGAGCAGATTGTTGGAGGGGGTGCTGAGCCGAATAGCATGTGTTGCGTTGTGTTGCTGGGTAGCGCAGCGGTGCACATGGTGGTGGAGGGGAGCAGTTCTGAGATGCCTGAGCTGTGGTTGAGCCTTCCAGACATGGGCCTAACTTGATGAAACACCGATGAAGGAAGGTGTCCACTTGACAACCCCAATTAGATCCTGCACCATCACTTCTCTATGCCATGTTTGGATTTGTAGTTCACTAGAATTAGTCATAGGGAGACACAAACCATTGCATAGTAACTAGATGGGCTTGCTATGGGTTAACTGTGGGGTTGCCGTGGTGGTGGAGGGTTAGTACAAACTGAAATGGGCATTAGGGCGAAGATTAGGTAAGTAGTGGGATCCCCTTTATAGTGCAAGTCTTTTTTTTAGCATTAGTCAAGTCAAGGTTTATTTGTCGTGGGTCAGCATTGCAGTGTTGTCACCATGAAAGGTTTTGTTTCCGGGCATCCTCAGTAATATAAATATGGACATAAATATGCAAAAGTATAAATAAATAAGGTACAGGATAGTTAAATAAATACTACAAAAGGAAAACAAATAAATAATAATAAATAAAGAGAGTAAATAAATAAGAATAGGTATGAGGATATACATGGGGGAGGGGGTGGGGGGGGACAGCAGCCAAACCAACAGCACACAGCAACCAAACCTACAACACCAACAACACACCACCGGTTATCTTACACAGTGGGGGGGGGGGCAGACAGACAGACAGACAGACAGACCCCGATCGACTGTTCCCACTGCCTAGGGAGGGGTCAGTGGTTTAGCAGTCTTACGGTGTGGGGGAAAAAACTGTCCCAGAACCTTTTCGTCCTCATTCGAATGCTTCTAAAGCGTCTTCTGGATGGGAGCAAGGAGAATAGTTTGTGGCTGGGGTGACTGCTGTCCCTCTGGATCTTTAGTGCCTTCTTCTTGCAGCGCTGGGTGTGGAGGTCCTGCAGGGCTGGCAGATCAGTCCTGGTGATGGTCTGTGCTGTCTTGACCGCTCTTTGCAGAGCTTTACGGTCTGATGCACTGCAGCTGCCATACCGGGCCGTGAAACAGCCAGTCAGGATACTTTCAATGGTAGATCTGTAGAAGTTGACAAGTATCCCGTTGTCCATGCCGAACCTCCTCAGCCGACGGAGGAAGAAGAGGCGTTGTGTTGCCGCCTTGATGACGACGCTGGTGTGCCGTGTTAGATATGAATATGGAAATCCAAAATTGTCCAGCTTTTTTTTGTTCTTTCCTTCATGACATAAAACTGGATGTGAAGCACAAGCAGCTTTTTTCTCTCAGTATGGTTTTCTTGGTGTGAAATATGATGTTATGAATATATGGATATATTACTGCAGGCAGGTGCTGCTCATACACATCCTCAGCTGCTCTTCACTCAGCATTTTCACACACGGCAGTGTGTCGTATCGCCCTGGACCTCCTACTCCCTAGGCCCAGCTGGACAGCCTTCATCACAAAATCCAGTTCACTCAGCAGCCCCAGCTTGAGGCATCTCCCACGCCCCCCTCCTGGTTGATAGATACGCGTGATTCATTTCTGTGAGCAAAGCGTGAGCTCGCCGAACTGTCACTTGCCCCAGTTATCGAAACCTCTCTCCCTGATTTGCTCTAGATTCGATTTCAGATCATGCCAGTCACATGAAGGGAAGCTTCTCGCCGAAACTGAAAGAAACAAGGCCGGCGCTGCAAAACGGATTGCCCTGCAGCAAAATTGCAAGCGTCCCAGTTTCCAAACACGCCCAGAAGGTGACGGTCCGTGTCAAAGCAGGCACACAAGCCGTGTTGTCTGTCACGCTAATTCGCACGCACGCTATTCCAGACCGGGTTTGGTCTGGCGACATGGAGCAGCTTCAGAGGAGCTAACTGGTCAGAGACAATGAGGCCTCAGCAGCGGTAATGGAACATAATGGGACGTAATGGGAGGCGTGCGGGGAATGCTAATGAGTGAAGCCCGCGGTGCAGCTCCACACACGGTGACTTCCCCGTTTTCCCTCTGTGTGGCTCACAATCCCTCCTTTGTGCTTTCATTCCTTTGATCACTGAATCTGTTAAAATTGGATAAAAATGATAGCACCGACCGATTTGATTGGCTGCCTGAAGCTCGGTCCCTTGGTCTGGCTTGTTTTTTTCGGGGGGGCTGCCCAGTCTTCCGAACAGTATGGGGTAAATTCCAGGGGTGGGGCTAATTCCCACTTTGAACGCAGCTTATGTACTGAAATTCCGTGCGTTCTCATTTTTGGTTGTATACTTAAATGCTCGTAAGTCGGTGGTCCGCAGTGGCTTTGTGGGGGGCTTCTCCTCTAATGCTCACAATGAGGGAGACCTCTCTGGAGGAATGGCTGCTCCCTCGTTTCCCATGGAGTCCACCCAGTTAGTAAGAGTACAACTATCGCCATTTAAACTGGTGCAGGAAACAGAGACTCATCAGGCAGCGCCCAGTTTGTTTGCGCTGCAGCATCGCCACCCACGGCTGCTCACAGGGTTTGTGTTCCCACCACCCCCAGCGGGACCCCCTGCCAGAGCGCTGATCCAGGATCCCACTGTATTCGATAAGCCCTGGAGGAAGGCACTGAAGGTTCACATGATGAGTTGTTTGCTCAGCTGATGCCAGCCCCCCACCCACTTTAATCACTGCTTCCTCCCTTGCCCACGCTGTGCCCACCTCCCCTGGGGGCGCATGTTGCTCTATCAGAGAACAACCTTCTGATGGGGGACGGAGCAGAACTCCATCGGTCTGCAACTGTGACACACGGAAAGGGCGCCTAGTGATGTCACTTCCACCATACGTTGTGAACGCAGAACACAGTCATTAACAATCATGGGACATAGCTGTTAGCCCAGTTACAGCCATGCCCGCCCCCCCACATTTCCTCAGTTTGACTTAGCAAAGCAACCTGTAATGTCAAGGTATTTCCACTGATTTATCAATTTTTACAGCAGGGTAATGTTAACTGTATTGTTGCCTTGGTGAAGGAACCTACAGCAGGAATCGGGATTCAAACCCAAATCCTTTGATAACAAGGTGACAGCTCACATGTTAGCTTAGAAATGTAAAAAAAAAAAAAAAAATAGAAACGCGCAAAACTCCATTGGGTCGTTTCCGTGGGAACTGCAGCCGACCAGAGAACAGAGAACTTTGTTGTTAATTGTGATTCATTAGAAGATGTAATATTTACTGTACACATGAAACCAGATACATGAAGCCCGAGACTTAAGAATCTCAATGTGACACTAGGTGTGCCGATTCACAAAGGCACCCCCCAGACACCCACACATTTGGTAAGGTGGGATTCAAAGACGCAACCTGAGTTTCAAGGCGATGACGCCACTCTCCACGCCACCTGCCGGCGCCAGGTTAAAGTGTGAGATGTGCGTGCTCTGTGTTCACTCTGTGTTTCAGAGCCGCCACGCAGTGATTTGCATGGCAGCACTACAGTGTTGGTATGATGCACTCCAAGTCTGCTTGGTCTGCGCTGCCCCTTGCTGGCTGCTCTCCCTCTCTGGTGCAGTGGGGGTGTTTGCTCTGCCTGTGTAAATAGTGTGATGTGTGACCCCCGGCAGCATGCTAATCACACCTTGCCAAGCGGCGGCACACATTTTTACGGCGCGGTGAGTTCCGGTCACCCTGCAGGTACTTCGGCCCAGCGGCAGCTGCAGGGGATGGAGGGGGGTTTGTCATAAGTGGCTCCACCCCTGTTGCTTTGCTGTGCAGCTCAGCGCTCAGAGTGACGTGACTGTAATATGTGGAGTTGAGTACCACGACTCCCCCACTCCTTATCACTCCCCTCACTGCAGTAAAAGACCCGGTCATTCAAGGACCGCTCAAATAGGCTAAACAGTTCCTGTTTGGTGGGGGGGTATGCAGTTAACTTAGGACCCCTAGGGGTAATGCCACCTTGTAGAGGGAGGTGGCACTGTGCTGTTGTTAATGAACCCCAGGTAGCAACAGTGGTCCTATTCCGTTGTGTAATGCAGCCCGCAGGGGGCGCTCCACATCACATCTGACATAATTGCCCTCCTGCTTGCAGGTGTGTGACCTCGACCGCCATAGGGACACAGCAGCCAAAAGTGACCACAGATACGCTACTGAGCGAGAGGGGCTGGATGAGGACGTAACACAGGACTTTGCAAGTCATTCGGTAATTCCACGCTAATTCACCAGATGAAATGGTGTAAAAAGGACTTTACATCCGATGGCTCAACAGGGCCAGCAGTAGTCTTTTGCATCATTGTGCTGTGACTGCAGTTACTGATCCAGGCGGGGGCCTTGTGCGAAAATGGGTGGAGCTGCAACCAAAAATGCTGCCCCTCATCTTTTAATCGTGATCCACCCACAGACTCCAACAGAGAGGGTGCTATTCCACTCTCCCCCGACAGGGGGCAGGAGTCTCGCACCTCCCTGCTGTCTGTAAACGGAGTCTTGTGATGGGATTCAACGTGTAGATCACTTTTATGAATGAGTTGAGGTCTCAGAGCTTACTAATGGCAAAGAGAAGAGCTCCACAGAAATGCAGACTCACAAAAAGTTACAGAAACGTATAAATAATAAAAGACTTATATTGAACATGCGCAGTGGACAAGTACAGTAACTGCACTGGCTCCTCTTTTGGCGTTTTCTTTTTTCTATTATTATTTGTGAACCATTTAAAAGCTTAGCAATATAGGTGTCCTTCAGTTCAATCGCACATTTGATTGTGTCAAAGTCAAGCATATAGTTTATAATAAACTTAAAAAATCCCATGGGTTTCATCTTTAGTGATTATTAAGGATTCCAGCTCGTCTTCATTTGTGTGCTCTTTGCTGCCACCTATTGGCTAAAAGGGTAAAGACAAGCTGAGTTTGGTCAACTACAGGAAACCTTTGGAAACAGAACAGTAAATAAAAATGAATTAAAGATAAATAAACTGGAAAATGCTTGTTTGTTTGGAAAATTCATATCTCAGCCTTTGGTAAAATTATAACAGGAAGTGGCAGCATAAGCAGCTGTATGGGAGGGACTGGGAGATGGAAACTGCAAAATGCTCCGACTTCGTCGCTTCATCGCTCTTCACAGAACTTCAGCCCTGGTGTTTTCCAAAGACTTTGCATTTCCTTCATTCCTTCCCAGACCCTACATTCCCTCTCCTGTCTCTGTGCTCCTTCCCATGACCTCTAACATTTAACCTCAGTCCTACTGGTATTTCATTTTTGCTGTTGCTATAGCGATGGTGGGTTGACTGACCAGCAATATCATCATCATCATCATCATCATCATGAAAATCTGCTGTAAGGGACCCTGTTGAGCTGTGTTGTAGGAAGCTTGGCTATATCTGTGGAGTGAGTGTGGGTGCGAACCCCACTCCCTATCTTATTGCTGGCAGCAGAAGATGCTTTGACCACTTAAGAATGTTAATAATAAAAGCACAATGCATTTAAGAACATTAGCAATACACTTCAGTATTGTACTGTATTTATGCAGGAATAGCGCAGTAGCTGTGTGAGGCTGCTTTGAGGGTGACGTAAGGGTGCATGTGACTAGCACGAATGCTAATAGTCTCTGAACCACACTGCTGACTCTGTGTGCTTGGCATTTCCTGTAGCAACCGTATCTAGGGACAACAGCCACTTATGGTCCTGAGAAGCTGCGCCCTGGATGGGTCTTTGGTCTACAGTACCCTTCCCACAGTTCTCACTAGGACTTGAAGGCAGCCAGGGATACAAAGAGACCTCAGATTAGGGAGGCTGCATACATGTTCATCCTCACCCCTACCGGTAATATTACTGTGCTCTGTACACTAACATTTATTGCTGTTCTAAAAGGTCCAACAGTAGGATCTTGATGCCCTTCAAAAGTACCCCCAACCCACAGCTCCATATTCATCTCCTACTCTGCATACATTTAAGGAAGGATTGGGATCAGGATACCACACGTGGTCATTTCCAGAACCCCTTCACCCTCGAACATGCTGATTTCAGGGCTTCGAGTCCCCTGCATGTGTGGTGGAACTTTGTATGAGAGCAAAATGACTGCAGCTGCTGCTGTTGCTGCTGTCCCACGTGCCTTTCAGACAGATACAGACACGGGGATCGATTACTCTGGCCTGGAACTGTGTCTGGGGCCTCTGCATCCTGTTCCCACGGCCAGTGCACTGCCCATGACCCCGGTGGACTTATCCTGGGACACACACAAACACATAGATGCAAACATATGCAGATAGTGAGGACTTCCACTCTAACTCTCTGTTTTGTAGCACTAAATGGTTCTTAAATAAAGGAAGTTTGACAATAAAATATTTGTAATAAAAATAAGTTAAATATCAAAAGCCCAAGAGAATGAGCTCCCAGTGTCCTTCAGGGCTGTTGAATCCCTCCCAAACCCATCTTTCTGACAGCCATTTCTCTCCGGACCTCCTGATAGCTACATAAATGAGTCCAACCCTATTTGCTGTGATCATCTGTGCATTTGCTCTTTGAATGTTACCTCTACAGGCAGCTACTGGAGGGATGTGAACCAGCAACATAGTGGCGTCAGACACACAAGCTGTGCTGTGATCCTCCTCTAGCTGTGTCTAAAGTTCTTTATCCATTTTCAGTTATTTTCTTTTGTCTAAACTGTTGGTCACGTTCAAATAAAGTGTCTGACAAATGAATAAATTATTAATTTTTTTAGACACTTTATTTAAACCTTGAAAACGGTGCTCTTTGGTGCGGGGGCAGGGTCTGGGGATGTTGCCAGAACCGCTATTTTCTCACTGTCATTAACCGCAGCGCCCCTTTAGCATTGAGTCCCATTTCCAACTAAGCTGAAGCCAGGTGAACAGAAGGTGGAGGGAGGATGGGCAAGCCCATTTGAAGAGGGCACTCACTCCACCTTTCATTGTGGCGGAAACAAATTGTGCGGGAAGAAATATCACGGGACGGTGCTCCGATGTTCCCCTATCTATTTTCTCCAGGATTTGTCACTCAGCTGTACCACGGTACTCTCCTTGCACAGCTTTCCTCATCAGTGTAGTATATAGGAATTTAAAGACACGGGTATTTATGGCCATAGCAACCACCGCAATTACATTTGTGTGTTGGTTCCCGTCCTGCACTGTTAGTCCCAGTTAATAGATGAGTCGCGCCAGTTAATTTGACCAGCTGGTTTATGGATAGTGGTTCTTACATGTCCACCGGTCCCTGTTTGGAAAATGCTCTGCATTTACTTGCGGAAAAAAGGCCATTAAACCCTCGGCTTGACGCATTTGGAAATAAGAGCGACGAGAGCATCTATTATTTCGATTACTTTCTGTGATTCATATGGACGATATTATTTTACTACGATGATTTGAGCTTTTAAAGGGTCATTATTTAAATGCGTAAATTTACAAATGTGAAATCTGAATGAGCCAAATGTGTTTTCGGTTCATATTTTGGACCTGCGCCATTAATGAGAAATTACTTGGCGATGTTACTGCACTGCTGAAAGGAAAAACTCTGTTTCTGGCTGTGTAGAAATGGACTGTTTGTGGAGCTGGAATATGAAGGTTGGCCAAGTGAAAAAGTTGCATTATTGCTATTATTTTGCGTTATGCAAGAGCGTTGCGAAGGCATCCCGTGGTCCAACAGCCCAGTCTTCCCCTGCAGAGTTGAGTGGAAATTTCCACTAATGTCGCCGTGGCCGAGGAATGTGAGGCCACTTCCTGTGGGTCCTCCGAACGAGAGGCACCGTCAATGGGCCATTCATTGCCGGACCGGCCCACCTTCCCTCGGGGGGATGAGTGACCAGACCTCTCTTCAGTGTGCAGTTCAACACACGCTCGTAGGGACACCTTCACACACACTTAGGCCAATGTCCGCTGCTTCCCGGGAGGTCTCCGGGATCACAGGTCCTACCCATCTGGTCATCTCTTTCCTCCTTGTGCCCATCTTAGCACTTCCCATCTCTCCACGCCATAATGCCCCCCAAATTCTACAGAGGTTCATATCCAAATAAACCCGGCACTACGTGGATCTGATCATCCCCACATACCTGGCGAGAAAATGTACTTTAAAGCTGTGCTCAACACCTCAACTTCCCTCTGCAAACCCAAGGCTGACCAAGGTGTTTCACTTCTTTTTGTCTGAAAAATAAAAATGGATCTGCATGACAAGTCAAAGGAGTTCTGAAGTCTGGACAACCTTCTAGAACTTACTGGAGAGCGGCACTCAATCATACGCGCAAAATATTGTAACCTTTTGACCTTTTCACCGTGTTTTATGTCTCTGCCTCTATGTTGCCGTGACCCACTGCTGCTCATAAAACAACATGAAAAAATCATCTCTAACAATGCGGAAGAAAACACATTTTTTACTTATTAATAATACAGTAATATGAACATGTTTAAAGATGTTAAAAACTTGAACATGTGCATTTATACTTAGCAACAGACAACTCAAAGTGAATGTGCTGAATGCATTTTAGCCGGAGATACAGATACAGATCTATGGTACCCAAATACAGGCACCAGCACCAGCATACCAGGGTACATTACACCAGCAGCTGTGTACAGATTGAACAGGAAATCTAATTTTTTAACACATTGTGCTGTGAAAGTCCATAACACTGCACTGGCAATAGCTGCGAGGTTCTGCTATGAATGGAACTGCAATGAGACACGTGCAGTTGCTCTGTATATGCGTGGTACAGCTGGTGAGAAACCAGAACCGCTGGGACGCTTCCCCTTTGAGACATATTTTCCGCACGGTGTTTCCAAATCTAGGGTCAGAGTCCTGTGTCCGGGGCTCTGCAATGACTCACATGGCGTGGGTGTCTATTAACTGTCGCTGAGGACACAGGCGCCGAAGCCAAGCCCCACACATTGTATCTCAGGAGAGGTACATGCTGGGGAAAAAGACAGCTGTCTTATCCCAAAAGAGGTGGGAGAAGCAGACCATAGTGGGTAAAGGTTAAATGGTGTTGGGGGTCTTTTGCACCCTCCAGGCCTGGCAGAGTGACCAGGTGTTCATCAAAGTGCTGCCGTGACCACAGATTCGTGTACCTGGTGGGGCCAGGATGGGTGGAGCCTGCGGTGACGGACAGCGCGCCACATCCACAGGGTTTTCTGCGTCGCTCAGCCTCGGGCCTCAAGTGCCTCAGAGGCTCATTCACGTTCCGACATCAGGAATCAGCTGGAGGCTGGTCTGCTTTCACAAAAAAGCGAATACCTAGGCGACTCCTGGCGGTAACTCTATGCAAATGGTGGTGGCTTTTAAACAGTGCAGGACGGTCAGCGTCCACCAGCTGTCAGTGAGATTAACCCCAGCACACCCTCGTGCTGTTTACTGCATCTTTTACCATTGCTGTTGCTATATAAATGCCGAGCAGCAGGATCCTGGGAAGCAACTCTTTGCTGCCTTGTTTTCGATGGCCGGATTCGTCGGTGCAAAAAAAAAAAAAAAATTGTAGCCCTCGTGAGAAGATGGCCACGACTGTTTCATATCCCTGGAGGGAAACTCTCCCTCTCCCACGGTAAATATGTCACGCGGCTGCATGAAGGGTCCCTCCAAACGCTTATTTGTGCAAACCATCCTCCGCAGCTGTTCTTATACTGCGAGTAATTCGGATGAAACTGCTCTCCGACCCAACTCGCCACCCCAGACGTGCATGTGAGCGAAACAAATGCATAGCCGTGCCCTTTTCCTTTGATTCTTGTAGAGAAATGCGTCCCACGGCATTTAAATGCCTTTTCCCAAAAGCCCCTTTAAGGTTCTCAAGACTCCCCGAGTCGCCGCGTCTGTGTTTTTGCCTGAACGGCACATTCTGCGGGAAGGTCTATAAACACGTCTCGGTGTGTTTTTCTCCCTCCTGCTGTTTGTCCATGGATGCTCGTGCCGCCGAGCTACAAACGTCTCTTAAGAGCGCTCAAAAATTACTGCCAAAACATGGCAATCTCACCTGGCCCGCAGCCAGGGTTCGACAGCACGGCCTGTCTGGTTTTAATCAAGAGCTGCGGAGCGAGCGGCCTTCAGGGCTGGGGAGTCTCTCTGAGGGAGTCACTCTAAGAGGAGGACCAGGAGAACGAGAAGAAGAACAAGAAGAAGGAGAGAGAGAAGGACAAGCAGGAGGAGAAGGAGGAGGAGGAGGAGGAGGAGGAGTAAGGCGGGTCCGGCAGTGGGACTCATCCAGCGATGTGGGCCGTCCCAGAAACCCGGTGACCCATCCAGTTTGGAGCAGCAGGACTTGGGCCAGCGCTCAGTGTCAACCCAACCCTGATGTGATCAAGATGGAGACGGCCCCTCCACCTCTGCCCGGGATCGAGTCGCTCGGGCTGTTTCCTCGGGAAAGGTAAAGAGAGCAGCTTTCTGTAAATCCTCAAAAGCTTTGGCCCGCGAATGGGAGGAGGTTTTTGACACACTGAGCTGTGCACGAACTGGATGGTTCGCGTTACACCAGGAATTCAGCAACAGAGCTCTGTAACATAAATTGTTTGCTTTTTAGCAACACGTTTTAGATCTTGACCAGTTTTAGAGAAAGTGTCATAGAGGTGTGTGGGTTTAAGACCAGATGTTCTTCAGGAGCAGCTCAGGGTGAAGGTGAAAGTGAACCTGAGTTCGACCAGCCGGAACATGGTCCTGGAGCCTGGCAGCTGTGCTGTCCCAGAGCCAGCCGAGAAAATGGGATTGGGTCCCTCCAGCACACACACACACACACACACACACACACACACACACACACACACAGAGTACAGTATAAGAGCACACTTGAGGTTTTTACTCCACGTGTATCACATATGTCAGCAAAAGAGCATCGGGATGCCACGGCCTCGTGGGCTATGCTGCTCAGGGTGCAATAGACATGTCGGGGAGATGTCACAATGATGTAAAACAGCATCATCGCAAAGTGTCTGAGCATATGTTAAATGACTAATATTTGTGTAATACTGGTTTACTTTATTCATACAGCAGCACAAGATCTAAGGACCCAAAGTACTCCTTGTAGCTCGCTGCACTGTACTGTATTCATCTGATGACACTGTACTATGAGCTGTTTTTGCAACACAGCTCCTTACCCTATGTTACATTACTTTAGTTTTTAATTGGGGGGGATTGTTCAAAAATCGTGGTATTACTGAACAGATATCTTTCCCAGGTTCACTATGTGGAGAAGTGATCTTTTTTCGTGTTCAAGTTTGATTTGGCATAAAGCTATGAACTGGGGAACAGAGGCTTGGTTGTGGTTTGGGAAATGTGCTCATGAAGCATGTGACCCAGATTCATCAAAGAATGTCCAGCTGTGGAAATGGCAAAAGTGAATCTTTACGCAATATTGTGAGGTTGTTTCGTGGCATATCTGTGGTTAAATGCAGACGGTGTATTTTGTTGTGCTGAAGCAGCGTGCGGATATTGAAAATCTGTGCTTCCTTTTGCCTCTGTTCCAGCTGACCTCCCTCGCTGCAGAGCAGCCTGGGTGACCTCTGCATCCTTTCCGGTTCCTGACGGGACCCCCGCGCCGTCATGCCGGTGGCCATTCGAAGGAAGAGCCTCGAGGATCACGTGACCATTGGGGCTGTGCTGAAGTACAGTTATGATGACCTGGTAGTTGACTCCTGCAATGGAGCGATTCGTAGAATCCCAGCCTTAGCCAGAGATCTTGGTGAAGGACGTCGAGCGAGGTGCTCCTCATTGCCAGAGCGGTGCTATGAGGTGTGTGAAGACAGGTGTTGGTTCACTCGGGAGGACAGCAGGGTGTGGGTCTCAAGCCAGAAAGCCCAGCAGAGCAAGTCCTTGACAGACAGAGTTGGAACAAGCAGCAGTTTGGAAAATTCTAATCCATTTCATGAGTTTCCAGTTTCCAGCCCCTCAAATGGTTGCGTCTCCAAGGAGGGGTTGCCCTACGCCCAATCTCTGTCTACAGGTTGGGAAGAGGATGGGGAGGGCATCAGTTCTCAAGGTAATGAGGCACAAAGCCCTTCGCCAACATCAGTAAGACCAGAGGACCATACGGTCCTGTACAAACTGGGACGTGATGAGGAAGATGAAAACACTATAGAACAGACTGCAAAAAGGGGGCTGGAGGGTTTGCTGAATCAGGTCCACACCCCTCCATTTGACAGCACTTCCACATGTCCATTGATATTTGAAAGGACTTCATTCCCCTGCGGGAACAGGGACTGTCATCCTCCAGAGCCCAGTGAGCAGTCAGGTCACTGTCAGGCCGCAGAGGTGGAGAACAACGTTGAAGTTCAAGTCCGAGTCAAAGCCAACGGTCAATCAGTGCCTGAAGACCCCATTTGTTTCACCTCAGCAAGGAGCATCGACCAGGAAGGTCAAAGCATCTCGGAAAATCCTGGCCACAGCATCTCAGAGTGCACCGTTGCCACGAAGAGCATTTGTTCACACGAAACCCTCAACCAGACAATGCAGGAGGCTCAAAGAGACTTGGACTCAAACGCTGATTTAGTCCAAATGGAAACGGTTCCTGACGAAACGAATGAGAAGGTGGCACGGGGACACCGTGAAGATGTGGGTGAAAGTGTCAGCATGATTGCAGAATCCGAGAATTATAACATCTTAAAAGATGGAACAGTGCCGGACAGATATGTGGCAGCTCATAGCCAAGAAGCACCAGGGGACTGTGATGCGAGAACGTCAGAAGAGGAAACATCTGGGATGCTGTTTGTTGAGGTACCTCGCTGCCCAGCTGTGCCAGAACAACATGAGGTACATACTGGCGGGTCCGTCCGTGCGGTGCCGTACAACCATGAAGGAGGAGATAAGACCCAAAGCCGGAGCTTCACAGGACACAACAGACACACAGGACTGGAGACAGGCCCGGGAACCGAGGATTCCTGTTTCAGACCAATGACCAAACCTACTGAAGAAGCCCAGTGTGTTGATGTCATGGACAGGGAAGAACCGAAGGACCGCAGGGATAAGGACAACACCGTGAAGCTTCGGAGGAAGGTAGGCCGTTTACATCAACCATAAAACAGCCAAGTTACACAAATGGCCAAAATGGGACTGCAGTGCTTCTCTGTGTGCCTGGTTTATTGATTCAGAGCAACGCATTCCCTTCGGGTTCCAACGGCAGCCACGATTGCCAAGAAAAATGTTTAGTCAATGAGACTAAACAAGCCTTGCCGGACATCTGGAAACAGCATCTGCTTTACACAAAACCAAGCATACGTTACGTTCAACAATACCAGCGTGTGGGTTCTGCTCCTTCGGCTGCATTAGGAAGGGCTTCGTATTCATATCGGGCCATATTTTTTGACACAGGGCCAAACGTCCTTGATCCACAGTGAAATGCGCCGTAGCAAGTTGGTGCCATGCCGTTCGGGACGTTTACGCCCCTGGGAAGAAGGCTGGTCACACTACAGGGATGAGCAGATATAACTGAATGCTATGCACCCTGTTTTTCCCTCTGCCTTCCCACACCGAGTCCTAAAAACGGTGCCAAGGTGATGCAACGTGTAATAAGGATGTAATAAGTCTCGGCGTCCAAAAATAGGCCCATCTACATATACTCTGCCATTTCCTGCGCCTCTGTGTGCACTGAGCGCTCGCAGCCAGCCCCACGCACATGAAAACCCGGCGACTAGTACGCGGCGTTTGAAAAGCAGTTTGAGGGCTGTGTTAAATAAAGGCCACGACGGCCGTGAACTCAGCCCACGGGGGTGTGTGGTAGGGTGCTCGGTCCGCGTGCTAACAGTCAAACAGCCTGCTGGGAAACCCGTCGGTGGAGGAAATAGCTGTGTGGAAAAGTATAAGCGTGTATATGTGCAGGCATGCGCTAACCTGCGTGTAGATGATTCACTTTTATTCACTTTGATGGGTTGCCAAAGAGGCCCCCAGCAGGCCTGCTATTAATTTGCCTTATTTGCTAGTCACACGTGGGGGTGGGGGGGTGGGGGGTGCTGTTACATCCCAGCATGCATTTCATGTCATCATTCGTTGTGCTCTGTGGGTAGTTCCAGGTTGCTACCGCTGACATGAAATTCAGAAGTGGATTTTCGGTGGGATGATCGGTCTCCTCGTGTTTCTACTTCAGGATCTGACCTCATCGGTTGATTTTATGTTGCAAGCCCTGCTAAATTTGAGCGACTCTCCACGGGCAATGAAAGGGAAGCATTGTGCTCGGCGTACACGGTTGCGGAAACCTCGTATGGCTCATTTACATTCGCGCCGCACCGTGGGATTCTAGGTGGAAAGTGCAGCGATGTCACAAACAACGCTCGCGAAGATGAGTGGGGCGAGGAGATGGTCAGAGAGAAAATGCGGTGGAGCCGTACTGGTTTTGCGATCTCGCTTCATGCTCCGTTTCAGAATATAGTTGAGTTCAGGGGAAACATCAGCTCACACTATCTGGGGAAAGGATTTGCCGCGAATCAATAATGAAATCTCCACATGGCAAGAACGTGACGGTTATTTTCCGCTGCGCGGCAGCAGAACTGACTGCGTGCATTCGGCAGGACGGCTGCATCCAGCGAACAGTAATGTCGCTGTTTTTTTTTTTTACATTGTTTACTCCGGGTTTACTCTGTGTTTACTCTGTTTACAAAGCATGCAGCAGAACAAATTGACTGCTCCTCATTCAGCCTCAAACACTGACCAGGTGGCTGAAGTGACCCTTCTGCATTTTGTTTGCGTTTTAATATAACAACTATAGCATCACAAGTTAAACAGAAATCGTATATTTGTCTGTAGTGGTTTGGGCCCCTGCCTCGTACTCAGAGGACCAGGGTTCAAATCCCGCCTCCTACTGTAGTGCCCTTGTTTGAGGTTCTTATGCTCAGTTGACAGAGTAAAAATTCCCAAGCTGTATAAATGGGTAAATCACTGTGCAAACCTCATGCTGTAAGTCACCTTGAACAAAGGAGTTGTTTAATAATACTATCCTACCCAGGATTATTGGTTCTGTTTCTTTGCACTGTGTCTGAAGGAAAACGCTCCCTGTTAAGTCAAGATGGAGGGACTGGTATGTAAAACCGTCTCCCAAAGGACCCTGTTGCTTTCGAGCTGTAGTTTGAGACCCTGTATTAATGACATGGGACTAAATAAGTGTTTATACTGTGATACAATGAAGACCGGTCCAGTATCAGATGCGCCCCACTCCCCGAGAGCATCTATGTGACCCGCGTGACCCAGGTGACCCCCAGCAGTGCAGGCCGCAAACCGCCCAAAAGCAACAATGAAAAGCGAAAAGCTGGAAAGCAGAGCAATGCGCAGCAGTGCACGCGGAGATGAATTGAGCTCCATCTACTCTGTGGTCGTTGCTGTCATTCATAATTTTTTAATCATGTTTATCCTTTTAATCTCGCGCTGCTCCTCACACCGCAGGCTTCCAAAGAGGAGTTTGACATGAAAAGTTGTACCGAGGACACTCCTGCGCAGGCAGACACTATAAGGAGGCAAGCAATAAGTAGTTTATTTTTAATAGTGGCGCGTGGGTGTGCTCTGCTGGCGCGGCGTCAAACAAATCCACGCCTTTAATGTCGTACTTTTGTTGGTTGGATACATCTCTGTATCTGAAGGGGCTCCTTTTCTACAAAAACTTTCTCAGTGGAGGAAAAAGCTTTCAGGGAGTGAGACTCAGAGTAAAAGGCGTCAACGTGATGATCGGAGTCCTGATGTCAGTTTGTTATTTGCTGCGTTACCGAAGGGGTGCTTCGGCAGTTCTTCCTGGGTTTCAGTGTAATTCCCGAATCCCACTTCCTGCTGTAGTACCCTTTAGCAAGGTACAAACCTTGCACTGATGCAGCTAAAGCTAAGCTGTTGTGCAAACGGATAAATCAGGGAAAGTTGTTTAAAGGAAAGACATGTAAAATAAAAATAAATCGGGTGAAATAAATGTACACGAGGATATGAGCGAGGAACAGGGTAGGAATGTGATTAAGATACAAAAGGCTGCATGTGATCAAGATGAACGCAGCCACATGTGACTGGTTCTGTCTGACCTGGTGCCTTTTGCCCCATTTCTTCCACAGCGGGTTTGTCCGAGACACGAACGGCAGCTCGTGCTCCAAAGTCCCATGAACCTTTGCTACAACATCAGAAATAGTAGACGTAATACACTATGTTGGGATGCACTGCATTCGGAATGGCGATGACAATGACAGTGAAGCTGATGATGATGTTTGATGATGATGTGTCCTGGGCCAGGCAGCATGAGCACAATGCCAAGGACTTTTAGGAGTCCATCAGCATTTGCTTAGTACTTCAGCCTTCTCCCATAGCACCACCGTGCTACCTGCTTCACAGTGGTCATTTATCTGGAGTGAGTTTCTATAATGCACTGTATCATGCTATAAATATTACAGCAGTTCATCATTCTTGCTGACGTCCTCAACTAGGGTTTTGTTTTACTTTGTGACAACACTGACGCTGAGCCATTGCTCTCAACACGTAGACAAGGCTAGAGAGAAGCGAATGCTCAGTTTGCCTTCCTGTCCCTTCTGGAGAGCGTGTGACCTGGGACAGCTGATCAGTTCCTTTGCGCATTTACAGAGACCCCCCACCAGGGGGCACCATCAGCTCTGGTTTCATTAAGGGGCAGCAATTTTAGGGGACTGGATACCAGCAGGGTCTTTGCAGGACACTCTAATTCCTGCATAGTACCTCCATACCATTGATGTTCCATGCTGCTGTGGCCCTTCCTGTGAGATCTGTGGGCAGCACATGGTATTCAGAGTGAAACAGATGAGGTGCAGAGAAAGGGTTGTTGATTCACAGCCCAGAAGGGAAAAGTGCTGTTGTAATCTTAGAGCAAAGTTTGCAATCTAAATTCCTTAAGAAGAAATTTCTTAAGGAAAGTCTCTTGAGTCTCAGTGTTATTGTGTGAACCTCAGTGTTACTCTGTGAACCTCAGCTTTGCCATCTGTCCCCCACAGGGGCCCAAAGCAGAGAGAGGCCACTCACGCCTTGACTCCATGGTGCTGCTGATCATGAAGCTTGACCAGCTTGACCATGACATTGAGGATGCCCTCAGTGGTGCCTCCTGCAGACCTGAGAAGGGACCTTCTGTAAGTCTGAGCAGGGCGGTAGAGCAGTTAAAGATCTTCTATTGTAAGCAGACACTCCTTGACTGCAGCTGTGTTGGGTTTGCAGGAAGCCAATTTGGGACGGACGGACACCAGAGGGGACAGCACTCACTCATTGGCCAAAAACAGCATACTCTCCAATCCTCATCACTCCACCCACCTCCTAGTGCATTCGCCAGAGGCTCATGGGATGCGGCCCAAATCCAGGGTAAGTCACATGAGCAGACTGTAGACTGGCACCGAATTTTAGGGTTAGACCGAATATAAACTTTGCTATGTTAGAGCTTATACATTGCCACTGAAGGAGGAGCATTTGGATCCTACCTCCTGCTGTAGTGCCCTAGAGTAAGGTGTTTACCCTGACTTGATGCAGTAAAAATGAGCAAGGTGTATACATTGCTATATCAGTGTGCAAATGCTGCTAAACCCTGCACCACCTTCTCTGAGGGAAGGTGTCACATGCATAAATAAGTGTCAAGGCAGATGATGGACAGCAAGAAGCACATTTGAAAAGGTCATTTGAGTTCAACATGAGAGCTTTTGGATAGCGCACTATTTTTTCTAAAGAACGGTGGAGTTTTTGCTCCACCTTACTCTTCCTAACCCTGGCCTGTTACACTCCAGCATCAGTCAGTGTGGGGTATTTCTCACAGGGGTTGCCCTGCTGGTGAAAAAGGGTCCAGGTTGTACTTGGGAATTCTGGCACTGCTTGTATTACACCACCTTTAACGCTCTATAATAATGGATGACAGAGAGGTTGTTGTTGGGTTACTTCCATATCCAGTGGTTTGTACGCTGGGGTAAACACTCCTTCACCCCTGCGCAGTGTGGTCACAAAGGTTGCCTGCTAACTCATCCACTCGTCATCCATACACTTCTGTAGTGTAAAGTGCTGTGAAGCAGTATTGCGATGGTGTGTGATTCGAGGACATGATTCCAAACAGATCCTCAAATACAAGTCCACGCGGATTAAACGTCACTACTTTCCCCAGCAAGATAAAGTCGACGTGTTAATTTTTGGAGCCGTTTGTGGACACAGAGCTGCAGAAACCCCAGCAGAGTCACCAGTGATTCAAAAAAATGGGCATGCTACATCACCACCCCAACTGCATCCTGCTGGTGTTACGCACAGCCCATTTCCCAGAGTTCCATGGGTCTAGCCAAAGCTGGAGACTGTGGAGAAGGTTCTAGAAGGACAAGTGAAGCATCATGGGTCTAGGCGTGACCTGCCTACCCACTAGAAACCAGCCAGTGAGGATGTGGTGGACTAATCCCTGCCCTGTGTGTGTGTGTGTGTGTGTGTGTGTGTGTGTGTGTGTGTGTGTGTGTAAAGGTACGTTGCGTGATAAGCCCACCAGCCGCCCCCTGTCCTTCCTCCTGCGCATTCCTGTTTGGCAGCCGGCCCCCGCGCCAAATCAACAAACATCCTCCGCGGCTGTGCCTCCGCAGCGGCGCTCCTGCTCTTTCCTCAGGATGTCCCGCTAGGTGTTCCTTCGCCGTGCCAGGACCACTCCTCGGTCTCTAAACAAAGCGTCTACAAGACACTCCTCTCGGTTCAGTCAGTCCAGCGGTGAGGAGCCAAGCCCAATGGCAATGATGTGGAGGTGAGGGAGCGCTGAGCAATAAGGACAGTGTTTCTGAAAAGGAAGAACAATATGCACTTCCTGGGCTCCACTGTCCAGCAGCTTCTTTTCTGTTGACTGCAGGTTGTTTACTCCTGTTGCCCCCTACTGGTGGACTGTCCTTAAATCTGAACACAAGTCTTGATATTTTTGACTGCTCCTCCTCTCTCACTTGCAAATGTCAAGCACTTGACTATACTTACTTATCCTTACAAGTGTCAGGTTTCAAATGAGGTGTTTCATTCTTGTTGGCCAAAACGTACATTGACGTGTTTAACGTGTGCTAACCCTGGAGACTTAACCAGAGGCCCTGGAGGAAACCCGCACGAGCACTAGCGTAACAGCTGAACTTCACACAAACTGAGCTGGACTAGAACCCAGATCCAATTGGGAATGGGACTACAAGTCCTTCAACACATCATCCATTTAGTGCCTGAATGTCTGAGACTCCCACTCAGCAGGAGGACCATCCCAAATCAGAAATAACCCACAGGAGAACTGTCCCACCGCACCCATGCACCACATGTATGTGTGCATTCTGAAATTCCTGCGCTCAGTATTAAGGTCCAGTGAATGGTCGCTTTGTTGTCTCCTTTTTTGATAGCTGGACCAACCTTTTCCCATGAAGATCTAATAAACAAATCTCCGCCTCTGTAAATAATTTCAGAAATAATTCCATGGATGGCAGCAGCTCCTAATACCGCCTCCAAATAATAACTCCACATAGTAGAGTTGGTTGCAAGGAAGCAAGAAGGTCCACTAAGCATCCCCATAGCAAGACCCAAAAGGGTCCGAGTCAGAAGATCCCTGTGAAATAACTTCTCTGTTAGGCCCTCAAACTGTGGCAACAGGTCCATAAAAAAATAAATGTTTCTCTGCAAGGAGAAATTTGCCAACCCATCTAATAACAAATCCAAGCCTTGTCCTGGTTTGTGGTTTGCAGGAAATGTAGGTTTTTTTTCCCCTGGTGCTTAAACAGTAATCCATTGTTTAGCATTGTTACTGGCATCTGGGTTGAGGGGATTTTCTACCCAGTCCTTCCCATAAATCTGAGTTCATTTGAGGAACGCATGAATCTCTAAACAGTTATGGAAAAGCCTGTCAGACACAAAGACGATGTTTGAGAGAACCGTTCTTTGGCTGAAGAGACTCCACAAGTGGGAGACACATTCCCGGCTGTCAAGAACCAGCGTCGTCCATTGAAGTTTAAACAATTCAACTTAAACTAACTTGTTCGGTGGCAACCTATGTAACGTGACTTGGGGATTCCGACATACCTCGGAGCGCTAATTTAACCAAGAGGATTTGGGCTAAGACAAAGAGTCACTGTCAGATGGCCTGTAGGAAGGCAAAGCACGGGGATCAGGGGTCACAGGGGCTCTCGAGTGACGCCCTCAGTGCCCCCAAGTGTCAACGCCTGTGGCTCATTTTGTTTTCTTCTATCTCTGCCTGCAGTCGGGGGAGGGATGGGCCAGCAAAAATGCTGAGAGGAAAGAGATGCTGGAGACAAATCATTTTCAAGCGGAGCAGGTTGACAGGCTAGCAGCCCATACGCTGCGGAAACAGGAACCAAGGAATGTCGCAATCTGAGAATAGATGGGTCCAGGGAGGACGTGCTCTCCAAATGAAGGTCCCACAATGGCCTCGGGTTTATATCGGTCCAGTGGAAGAATTTTACTGCAGAACAAAAAATGACAAGCCAAACCATTGCAATTTATACTTCAGTTATGCAGGAGTCTAACAAAAAATGTTTAGGTTGCTGCCTCTTCTGGGCACAAAGGTCCTTATATAAGGCAATAAGTGCAAGACATACAGTAGCAGACCAGACCAATGAAAAAGAAGTATCCTTCAGACAGACCAACTAAAACAGAACTATAACAAGGGAAGTTCCACCCACACTCTGGTGGGACAGTTAAACAAAAGAAATCTGAGAACTACAAAGGTTATTTATGATAGGTGGGGGGTAGTTGTAAACAGGCTGCAGCAGACCATATAAGGGAAAGAATTTCTTGGCCAGAACAGAAAGAAAATGACTACCTTTTAACAGAGGAACAGGCCATTCAGATGAAACAAGCATGTAACTCCTTAATACATTTATTCTTCTGCACTTCTTGTCAGCCTGCTCCTGCAGATGGGGCTGGAGAGCAGATCCTTGTACCTCACATGTTTTTGTAAACATAGGTGTTGCTGGCAGTGTCACTTTGGAGCAAGGGCCACTGTGAGGATGGCGGTATGACATCTGAAGATGGTCTGCTTTCGCTTTCACTTGTAAACACGTGCCCCGCTGTTGGAGAGCCGGGATAATTGCTAAAAAATCCAAGCGCGCATAGGTGCTCTACTGAAACCGAGTGAAATTCCAGCCTCATTGGTGGACGCCACAGAAAAGACCAATGCTGTCACCTCGCCACTAGCATGTTGCATCACTTCCGATGGCCCACTGTTCATCTGTGACACATGGAAACATTCAGAGGTGGGAGAGCACCCACGCTGGGGAGCCTCTGACAGACTCTCTCACAAGTCCCACGGCCTGTTGCCATGGTTTTCCACAAATTCCAGCTGCTGATTTACAGCGGAAATAAATGAGTCATGGGTTCTGGCCCGGTCCGCCATCTCCTAGGGCGCAGAACCAGCTGTGTGTTCACCCTGGCCCTCATTGGCTCTACATTCACTCTCAGGGGATAGCTGACTTATTCCTGTCTTCCGTTTCCTGCGCCAGGTTTTCCCAGGGTATCAGTATGATTGCAGTTATGAAGAAGCAGGGGATTGAGGGGGTGGAGAAGTTGGAGGCACAGCTGACTCAGAACTGTAAAACCTTGTTGCCCGTGTACTCAAATTCTGAATTTAGTGGATTTTTTCAGGTAAATTCCACCAGTTCTAAATGAATTCTATCAGTCAATTGTCATCAGACAACAGGGACTACACTGTTACATCCCTATTTAAATAAATGAGAAACACATCAGACATATTGTGTATAACCCTGCTGTGCAAAGTTGCTACAATCCCCTGCTTCTCCTGGGCTTCATCCAAGGAATTAAATGAGGCAGCTTAAATGAAATGGAAACAAACATACAGCTTGAGGAGCGAAGCTTATGTGGAGCCAACTTGGAGAAAACAGCTCAGTCCAGGTGATGTGCTGCGCTGACTCCCGCTAACTGCCTCCTCACGATATATCAAGTTTGTTGGCTCAGGAACGTCCTCAAGTTTCTCTGAGGACAAAAACATCTCTGTCTGCTCATCTTATGCTCCAAACCATGAGCACTAGCTTAGAAACAAACAGGAATGTCAAATGCCTGCTGGTTTAGGTCCCATGAAGAGTTTGCCTGTTCCACTTTGACGTGGAGGGATATGTAAACCAGAACGGTATAATTTAAACTTGCAGATGATACAGTATATAAATGGGTGAAACTCCAGGTCAATATATATCGGTTTATGTGCTTTAGTAAAATGCCTTGACCTTGGAGGGATGGCTATGTATTACGTATGAAAATGCAACCGTTGTTTTCCACTGGCCACAGTTTTTTTTTTTTTTTTCATGTATCAGTAGCTTCCCAGCACGTAATGTTACAAAAACAAAAACATTTAATTTGTCAGCCAATGTTAGGGACAAACCGCATTATCTTCAGATTGAATCAGCCCCTAATTCTATAATAGTTAGTCCTTGTCTGCCTTCTTACCCCTCTGCTGTCAACTTGAATAAAAGTAGAGTATCTGGGAACAGTTTAAATTGATTTTCCCGTTAAACAGAGTCAGCCGAGCTTCACTCCACGTCTGCCTGTGCTGCAGATATGCCTAAATGGGCTAAGGCCTTGGCTGCTTTTTCAGAGGATCTATGTGAAGTTGACCTACATCAGAGAACATCCTCTGAATTAACCAACAAGACATTTAATCTCCAGCGAACCAGAAAGTCCAGTGCAACTAGTTTGTAAATCAAAATGTTTAAGAATGCAGTAGGATTCCGTTGATGCAGTAAAGGGACACCAAAGCTCACAGCGTGGACTTCCAACACAGGCCATGTTGGCTCTGAGCGGCCATGTTGGCTCTGGATGTTATGCAGTTGCTGGGTGTTTCTCAGTACAGTTCTTGATGCTGCTTCTAGTGGCTGCTAGTCCCTGCCTCTAGCCATCTAGTTATTTTTAGTCAAGACCCTCATATGCCTTTAGCTGTGCTGCACTTATATGTATTTTGATTTGAGAGCACATATTTACATTTATTTATTTATCTGACATACATATATTTATTTATCTGATGCAAACAAACTTACAATGTAAAGCTGCTTGCAGTGATTTACACCATTCTATTGCTAAGGCCTTGGATTTGAGGGGCCGATGCAAACCAGGCGGACGTGCACCCACATGCCAGCTGAAAGCAACTTAGCAGAGTAAACAGTCCAGATGTTTTGAGTGCTCATTCGCAGCGGTGTGCTGGACATTGAGCCTGGCTGGTGACGCCAGCTGTTTTGCCTCTGGAATGTCACTCGGGGATGGGGGGTGCACGCAGCATGGGGGGTTTGCCTAATCAGTTCCAGGACCTGCGGATTAAAAGGGAGGGGGTCAGAGGTCATAGGTCAGAGTCAGAGCCAGAAGATGAGTGGATGCTAAAAGAGAGCCTGGCATGCCAGAGTAACCCCCAGAAGCCCCTATGAGATTCGCTGCTTCCTCCCAAAAGGACTCTTTTCTACAGCTAAGAAACAAGCACAATGTTTACACCGTAGACCAGCAAACGAAACACACGGGCCGAACATATCTCATCTGTGTTTTGACGTGGAATGTGCATATTTATCAGCAACCGCAGTCATTTATCCAGAAATGCATTTTGCCTTTTTGTGAAGAAATGCAAAGTGCGAGACATTTCCCCACTCAGAAACTATGCGTCCTGCACCAGGGTCAGTCGCTGGTCAGCCGCCCTCCTACGGCCTGAGCGGAGCTCTTATCTCCCGCACGTCGACTATAATACATTGCAGAGCAGTAGCACCGACCCTGCACGCTTGTGGTGGGAAGTTCACGGAGCGCCAAAAAGAGGGCAAATGTGCGGAACCCTTTATCTGGGCCGCCGAATGCTTTTGTGGTTAAGGAATGGGTGCTTGCTGATCCAGGCAAGCTGGGAGTTTGAGAAAAATGCACCCACCCTGTGACCCAGATGGACTGATGCTATGTTATCCTTTAGTGGTGGAATGTGGGAAACAGTGGGACCCGAATGTCAGCCACAAGTGTAACATCCACTGGACTCTCCTACCGACTTCATCACTGAAAGTTGTTGTACGATGGCTTACATTTACATTTTTTCATCTAGAAGCTTTCCTCCGAAGTGAAGTACAACTGAGTGATAAAAAAAGTGCATCAACAGCAGATGTACAGTTTCAGACACAGACACAGGATGTAGCTGTCAGGGTAGAAATGGCCCAGGAAGAAAATGGTTTGTGATCTGTCTTGAACATTTAGGGTATTCAGCAGCTCTGAAGGACACAGGAAGCCCTACCACCATGAGCTGCACCAGAGAGCTTGCACCACCAAGAGCAAAGTGGCAGCAGCGGACGTAATACTCAGTCCTGCTACCTGTAAACCAACAGAATGCAGGTTCAAAACCTGCTACGGCATCCTTGATCACGTGCTTACACTAAACTGACTGAGTGAAAGCTCCAAACACCAGTCTGCATACTGGCTGTGGACATTCACTCAGATATTTGTGGAGGGATTTGGTATGTTTCCTGCCAGTGTCTGATATCAGCATCAGTAACCTGTGTCTGTATTTCTTTTTCTGCAGGCATCACCAGCATCTGGGAAGAAGGACAAAGCAGGTAAGTGAAATTCTATGTCGGTCACACTTGTGACTCTTGGTCTGGCTTCGGCTCTGTGTCTGAAGGGATGGAAATGAAGGCACAGAGGGAGTGCTGTCAGTCTGGTGGGCGGGTAATACGGGACATTTTTTTCCTGGACATTTGGTTTCAGAGCGTGTCCCCAGCTCGCCCTGGGTGGGAATGGAGCACACCTAGTGGAGTACACTTTTGTGATAAGCTTTTTGTTTACCATGGTGTGAGACACCTGGTGGAGACAGGCGATGTCAGGAGGCTGTTGAAATGCAAAGCGACAGGACCACCAGATAAGCCGTCTCATGGCGGCGCTAATGAGCGACCGGCCTGGGGGGCTTTGCTTCTTCTCACAATTATTTGGCCTGCTTGCTACGCGGGGGCGTGTCAGTGCAGCTGGACCGCTCTTGCTGGCCCAGCGGGTTGTCATCCAGCCCCGGCACCATCGCTAATCAGGCACCCAGAGGTCCCGCCCAAAGCGTCCATTCACCACATGTGGCGGAGTGATAAAACAAGAGCGGAGACAGACAGGGGGACGTGAGATGGAGCGTCAGACATGTGCTTCACATTACGGCCGGCGCTTTGTCTTAGCCTGGAGCATCAGACGGCCAGAGACACGGTGCATCTTCACTGACTTTGGCCCCCAGCGGTCTGTCAGGAGGCAAGACCAGCAGGCACACATGGCCAGAATCCTCTCTTTGTTCTGGAATGTGCTGTTATCCCAAAAATGTCCTTACGTTTAATTATCTATCAATTTTCTTCAGAGTGACTTACACTGATTCACCCATTTGTACAGCAGGGTAATTTTTACTGTATCAGTTCATGGTAATGACCTTGGTCAAGGGAAGTGCAGCATGTGGAAGGATTTGAACCTGTCGACTTCAAGTGGAAGGCCCCAGTTTTCACCAGTATGCCGCCTGCAGGCTCCAAACATGTCTTAACCTTTGTTCACAGGATTCCAACCCTAGCCCAACCATCGTACCCTTCTGTCTTTGTAAAGAGGGACTTTAAATCTGAATCACATGTAGAATTAGGCTCTGTCACATGCTACCACGTTGCTCCTGATCTAAAGTCTCTGGGCCCTGGTTCATCTTCATTTCTCCTTCACAGATGACGTTGGGACTTTAGGGGTGGGAGACCTCGCACAGGTGGTCCTCAGGTACACAGTGAGGAAATCTGAGGTTCGGTGAGCAGTGGAGTTGCCAACCGAGGAGGCGGTGACTTGGCAGCCACCCTGCTGTGCCCCTTTTGAGCTGGTCAAACAGCATTTCCTTTGTACCCGTGTCCACCTCCGATGTCCATATGTAGTATAATGCAGCTCCCCCCCATCAAACCAGATTCTTTTCGGGCTCGGAGGTACACTTTTTATTCCAAGTGTGCATGAAACGGACAGAGGAATTTCACTGTTAGCATCCTGCTGCAAACTGATTTAAATCAGTCAAAATGTTCACTGGTACATACGGGTGTAAATTAGGGGGAAAAAAATCACTTCATGGAACAATTCAGATTCTTATCATTTACAATTCACTTTCTGGTTCCAGTTTTCTCTTCTATAAATAACTGCGGCGGGTGCACAGACATGTGGTTCCTGAAAAGTCTACCGCAAGTTTGTGTATATGTGAGTGTACTGCGTTGTCATGGCTAACATACCTGCATAGCCTGCCAATGCTAACTATGATGGCATGGAAGAAAATTTATTTTAGCCAGCCCTCCTCCTCTAAAAACACATTTTGGATTTTACTGTCTTCTGAGGAAGATGGAAATTGATGTTGATTTATATGGTCGAGAATCAAAGATTTCTAAAGATTCTCACCCCTAATGTACTGTATATCCTGAAATAATGTATTTATTAAAGAGTTAAATACACCTAGTTATCTTTAATCCTGCGGCAATGTCCACTTGTACACATCTTTGTAATTATAGTATGCTGTTTGTTTAAAGCCCTTTCCCTCAAACTCTACCCTGTTTAACCATTATCACCTTTACAAAGAATAGCGCACTACCTTAAAGTAAGAATATAGAAAGCATTTCCTCTGTTAACTTGTCCTCCTACCTTCACCTAGTGACGAACACCTGATTCAGAGACCCCCCCAAACATGGATTAAGACACAGCCTCGGCTCAGTCCCGATCATTTCCAGGCTTTACGCACCGGTGGCCCTGGCAGCTTCCTCCCTGAAATGCCATTTTGTGGCACTGTGCCTGTTTATGGCTCATTATTATGCAATCGCTTCATAAATCTTCTAATCGGGGCATTGTTCCGCTCCCGTGTTTATCTTTTGATTAATCTATTGGAACTGTGACCCGAGGGTGAACCATGGCGTTGTTTAACCGCAACATGTTTGCTGTGACAGAGGCGCCTGCTTCTGGCCTGTCTTTGTCACTTTTGTATACATTCGGTTTTCTAATGGAAGTCAACATCGTATCGGTTTCCGAAATCGATAAATAAAGGATCCGGGGTGTGCGCGGTCGGCGTGGGGTTGTGGCGAAAGAGCAAGGAAAGCGTGGCCCAGCCTGGGATCAGAATGAGGCACTAAGGCACTATTCTGAGGGTGTAAAGGCTGCAGGCTCAGCCCTGAAATGGCACAGTGGAAACATATAAACTGCGCTTTCTAGCGACTGGTTACCAAGGAGTGCGATCCCCACAATTTCAATACCAAACTCAGTCACAGCAGGCTGACTTGCATTCACCAAGAAGCCTGATTCACAGGCACAGAGCAGCCCATCTGTTTTCTGTTTTCTGTTTGTTTTCCTTTCAAGGCCCATTCCTTCGCCCTTCTCGTCTGCTGTGTTCCTTCTATGGAAAACCAGCTCCGAACGACCATTCTTCGAACATGAAATTACTTGTGGTGGCTGCTTTTTCTCTGAATCACCGAATGACACCTACTATTTTTACCTCTGGGAGATTTGGGCTTTTCTGATGTTCTGCTTGAGTCACCGAGAGCCAGACAGCCCCCGGGGGAAGACCCCGGACGCCAGGCTGTGGTCAATAAAGAAACAATGGAACAACCTTAGCCGACACTTACAGTGCGGTGAAGTTTGAGCGATGGGCTGCAAGGCATTGTGAGGGCTAGACTGGGTTGAACATGAGCCCAAACCTCAATGCTGTCAGGCACCTGGTCTGAATGATGGAAATAGGGCATCTTGCTCACCCCATTGCCATGATGACAAATATAAACCCAGCGGTGTTTGGCCCATCTGTAGGTACTAAACACACAGGCAACATCCGACAAAGAATCCACGCCTGCTACACGCGTCGTGTGTGGTGTTACAGAGGGCAAAGGGCACCCTCCCCAACTTCCCATGACCACTGAAATCCCCGTCTACGCAATGTATACAGTAGTGCCAGACATCCAACGCAGCCCTTGACCTTCAGTAAGAATTTTAAAAGGGTTAGCTACTAGGCCTTGTCATTGCAGGGTCGGCCACTCTGTGACTGCAGGGTGTTTACAAATGTTGTATTTTTCCCGTCCCGTCCCCCACATTCACCCAGCGTCTCCTTCCTCACTCGGGTCCGCAGCGTATTGTCCGCAGAAACAATCGACGCCACGCAGGAAACGCTTGCCTGCAGGCGGCCAAGGAGTCTGCCTCCCAGGGAGTGTTCCTGGCAGGGGGGCAGTTGTCCTCTGAGGGGGACAGAGCGTTCGGGACAGGAAGTGTTGTGCACAAAGATAATGTAAAACAAGGAAGCGCAGTCCAGTGGACCTTCCCTCATGCACAGCAGTAAACAAACGCCCGGCATCTGCAGGGTGTCGCCTCGTGTGTCGTACAAGTGAAAGACGTATGTCTGCTGCGGATGGTGACGTCCCGCTTTGGGTTCAGATCCACACTGGAGAGGACCTAAGGTTGTCCAAGCATCCTCTCTGATTTTGCTACGCAGCCTGCCTCCCTTACTTGCAATCCAGCAATTTTCATTGAGACACAGCGTGAGCCACAGAGTACTTGGGATTCCCTGTGCTCCCCGCTCACATCAGCACTCCTCCAGTCAGTGAATCAGCCTCTCTAAGACACCTGGGCAACCACACGCTGTGCCGCAGGGCCTTCACAGGCGTGTCTGAGCTTCACCAAAGTGTTGTCTGCTCCGCGGGGGGTCCACCCCCAGGGGAAGGACCGCTGCTGGACCATATCAGCAACATGAGCTGTCATCATTCTGATAGCACCACAGGGGCAAGGGGCGGTACCTGTGGGAACCGGGGGCAGAGCTTTCCTCGACTACCTTCACGGTGATGGTCTAAGACACCTGAAGCCACGTTGAGCTGGGCTACACATAGACAACTTGTTCCCACAAATCCTCCGAATAATGGAATTAGAACTACTAATTATGGATAATAGATATTACGGTTATTATGGTTAATATCTATTATTAACATAACTGTCAAAAAAATTGTTGCATCTATTTAAAAAAGGAAGCACACAACAAACTGTAAGATATGTTTGAAATAATTTCAAGGTCTGCACATAACTGGTACCAAATGGTGTTACAGCTGGGTTTGGTGTTAATATTACTGGCACTGTGGGTTGCCAAACACTGGACAATAATCCTCATGGAAAAGCATCCACTGAATCAATAAACAAAGTAAACAAAAATAACTTGAATAACTTAAATAAATAAGCACCCCAAATTCTTGCTGCTTGGCCCTGAAATCCGTGTGATTATGTTTCAGACACGTGCTATGTGTTATATATATTATAAGAAATATATATATATATATATATATATATATATATATATATATGTATGGGTGTATTTATTTCCATTCCATTGAGCAAATTTATATGTTTAAATTATCCTGGGCATCAAACTCCCTTCCTGTCCTGTTCCAGGTCTGCAGGTTATCACTGCTGCCCATTTCCCGGGTTAATCTGTCCAATTGCTCCTCAATTGTCGATGTCACTTTACTTTTACATTTACGTCCAATGTGTGGCCGTATCAGGGTTGTCGCCTGAACAGAAACCCCTGCAGTACTGAAATGTATTCATTTACTGGCAAAAGAACAGAACTGAATGACAGCATTATGAAGACACAGTCAGTCTACTAAGAAAATTCAAATACACAGAAGTATATAATACAGGTTAAGTGCATAGGGTGTGTATGTAGGTGCTGTAAATAAACATGGAGTACAAAGGATATTGCTGTTAATAAAAATAGCAGCACTTCCATTGTTAAAGCTAAAAGAAGTAAAATAAACTGAGTCCATTTTAAGTTTCCACTGTTCTGTTAAACAGGCCATTATTTCCTTTCATTTAAGAATATATAAAAGTATTCAAATCCTCATACTCTTAAATGCACACTGACTTCCCAGGTGATAATAATTTTACTGTAGAACAGTTGTGTCCCTCCAAGGTCACTTATTCTTCTACACTGTTAGCTAGAGAACATTTTCGGCTTTCTTTGACTTTAATGTTTTTCTCCGTGGGTGCACTGTGGCCGTTGGTGTCTCTCTGTGAGAAGAAATGGTTATTTGTTCGCTGTGTCTTGAGTTCTGTGCTCTGCAACACGTGTGTGACCCACAACAGATATCATCCCCATGAGGGAATAACTGCTGTTAGGAGACTGTTGGGGGGTGTCATCTCCATGACCATATGGACGGCGTTTTCGAGGTCAGGCGGGGTTTTTTTGTGACACCAGGTGGTGCAGTGCTTGAGGAACTTTTGCGGTGAAGGTTCACATTCCACAGAGGCAGCTGCTGTTGTTCTTGAACCAGAATTTGCTCTAGAAAATATCCAGCTACATGAATGGATTAAATGTGTCCAGAGCTCCAGTCATTAAGGTTGGTTTTGGTTAAAAATGTCTAAAGTGGGGTAAAATGTATCACCCTGACACACTGCAGCCTGTGCTCCTCCGCTAGTGTGTGCTTACTAGTTTTGAATTACAGTAAAACAACTTCCATAGCAGTCAAAATTCAATCTGGTAAAATGCAAGGGTGTATTATCACAAAGTTGATGATTTTTAGTCAGTTTTCCAGATTTCCAGTTAGTGTGTGTAAAAAAGGAAAAATGTTTTTTTAATTAGTTAGACATGTAGAAAATAGGGCGATTATTACAAGGAAAATTTGCACCCGACACATTTGTACCTGACACTATTAATATTAATAATACTGCTGGAACAGTAATACGAATAGCATTAATAATGTTAGTTATTAAACTGACAAAAATCTGAATTTAAGTTTTAATCACTAGCAGACTTTATTGCCTTTCGCTGTAGGCCAGTTTCCTTTTGTAAAACACTACATAAACCATGCGGCCTTTCTTCTTTTTTCCACCTTCTTCAGAGTCAATATTACATGCCGAGTTTTATGGCCAGCTGAGTCAATCATTTTTTATTCTTTAATTTTTCATGGACGGCACAAAACTTTTGTTTGTAAGTTGTCTATATTTATATACTTATTAAGCTTTTACCCTTTGACTCCACCACACCTCCTGCAAGGAGGAGAGAAAGATGATCCCTGATCGCGGTATATCTGAATGCATGTAACTGCGGTCAAGTTAATACAATTTTACTGTACTGTATTTAAATTATTATTTTTTGTTTATCATAGCAACAGGACTGGATCACAACAACAGAAAGTCAGCACAGCAATACTCCAATATTTGAACTCTCTATATCTCTGAATAATCTCTGCAATGGCTCTTGAAAATTAACACATGTACAGTATATCAGTGTCCTAGTGGAAACCTTTACTGCAAGAAATTGTTATCTGAAACTTATCCATGATTTAAAAAGTGAAAATGCAAATAAAAAATCTAAATAAATGTAAAAAACAACAAAAACTGTACAGTGCACTGAGACAAAATAATACTGTATGGATTTTATTGCATTGTATACTGTTTCGAATTTATCCTGTTTGAAACGCATGCACCCATGCTGGTGTCTTATCAGCTGTTTCCGCACTTTCTCAAGAACCACATACTCACTGTTTCTAACCACGTTTTTGCCATGTCACTGCATTTACTGTGCTGGATAATCCAGATGGATGTGCATTGTTCCTTAAAGGAAGAGGAGGAGGAGGAATTGTTTTCATGTAACCTGAAATTGTGGCAAACCTTCCCATGCTAGAAAAGAAAACTTTTAAAAGAATTTTTAGATCAGCAAATGCAATGATCTCACTAATTATGGATCATGATAGTGACAGGAACAGGAGCCTTGCATTCAACAATACAACTGACAATTTCATAAGTTATGATGCGATTTACGGAAGAAAACTGTATGAACACAAAGATCCATACTGAATTTTTCGTCTAGCATCCCCCACCACCACACCTCTGATGGAGAAAACTGATAGTCACCTCCTTCCACACAGCAAAACTCTTCTTCACTTTATTCCATTATGCTCAGTAAATGTTGTTAACCATGTTTGTTCAGATTATTATCTGCAATGTTTTTAACCAAGTTTCATTTTTTAAATAAACCTAAAAACTCCAGTGGCAGCACTAACATGTACAATGTCCTCTACTATACATACTGTACCATGCATTATAAACAAGCAAGTTACCGCCAACATTGATTTTCTAGTTAGATAGCTGTTGTTTACAGCCTTCATGGATTGACTGTAATATAGGTATTTTTGGATGGCGCGGGAACATATTATTTATTATTCCTTCATTTAAAATAATGGGAAATATGCGCACGGTATCCAAAAAAATTGTGTATCCGGTACATTTTAAGGGACAAATTAGATTTGAATACCAAGGGATTACTGTATTAATGTGAAGTTCTGAGAAAATATAGAGGTTCACTCAGATATATTTAGGTGCATAGAGCAAGTCAAAGACACAGTAGTTCACTTCAGTTCATTTTCCCTGTCCAGCTTGTCCTGGTGAGGATTGTGGTGGGATCAGACTGAGAAAGCAGGCCAGACCCTTCTGTTCCATGCAGTGGTCTTCAGCTCCTGCTGGTGGATCCCCAAGCACTCTTAAGCTATCCCAGAGATGTAATCTGTCCATTGAGACCTGGGTCTACCCCAGCGTCTCCTCCTAGTTGGACATGCCTGGTACAATGTTCTGAGGGAGCCAACCCAGGGGCATCCTCACAACATGCCCAAGAGATACAATATTAATATTTAGTTGTATATTGTGTACAGATCTATGTAAAAAGATTTTAAAAATTATCTCTTCCATAGACCAGTCAAGTTACTCTCCAGGTTAAGTAAAAATGATGCTTAATACAACCTTTTTGTCTTGGTTTACTCATTGTGGTCAGCGCTGAAGCAAGTAGTGTCCCTCAGAGTGTTAAACCCTGTTTTCCCCTCATACCTTGGGTTTGTGTTTGGTTCCCAGGGCCTGCTGACGGCAAGCTGCTTTGAGTGTGTGGGACACACGTACACTAGGTTGCTGTCCATGTGTTCAGTTTCCTCTGCTCACCTGTGCAGCATTTAGCTGGCCCCCACAGACTTGGTCGCTAGCGGTCAGCCGTACTTCCGAATGCTGCGATGCTCTTTGAGCAGGCAATTTGTATGGCCTTTGTGACTTTTCAAAAAAGCAGCAGGGAATCTGGCTGTCCCTCCAAACCACTAGTGAACACCTACCCCTCACTAGCAGCTTTAGGGCCTTCCAGGTTTTGAACCCCAGACAGGTCTATAAGGAAGCTGTATGTCTCAGGACCCCAATGGAGTTTATGTGGCTCTGATTTCACATGAACAAAGAACAAGTGATGCCATTATTTTATATCTGTCTTTTTAATGTGCTACTAAAGTGGTGGGTTTGAAATCTGGAGCACAGGAGCTACCTTTTCCTTTGTCATAGATAGATAGATAGATAGATAGATAGATAGATAGATAGATCTGCTTCTGTGCTTCACATTAACCAACTTCAGGCCTTATGATAGACCAAGTACAGAGAGGCCTAGGGACTGTGGTTGCGACACACACAAGATGCCTGTAGCTCAACCCTACAATTTACCAAGTATGAATGTGGGAAAACTGCCAGCTCAAGACCCCCGTCTGTTTTCCACAATCAACCATCACGCTCCAATACGAAGGCAGCTGCTGGACCCCTTATCTCACCACATGGACCATTGTTAAACTTCCATGGAAAGAAACGATCTGTATCTCTTATAACTTTAATGTGCTGAGACGAATTTTTCAGTTTCATACACATTTTTTAAAGTGACAGCTGGAATTTGAGTGTGTTTTTCTTTGAATTTTCACTGCTAAGGAACATCTTCTTGTTTCATGTTGTAACACTGGGTGTTGTCCTTGTTGCCCTTTTATACACCGATTATATTTATAGATACACTAAAATTATTCTTGCAGTGGTGATAGCTTGTAAGCAGCTTTGAAGAAAAGTGTCAGAGTAATGAATAAATGTAAATAATGTAAATATCATAGATATGTACTGGAGACATGGGACAAAGAACAAACAAATGAGAAGCCTAGGCGCCAGAAAGCCTTTTACCTGAGGAATTCCAAGGACGCGCTGGAATTTTGGTTATGCCGAGTGTTCATTGCTTAGTGTAGTCATTGTGTTGCTTGCAGTCGGAGCCTGTGAATGGAGAGGTGACCAGCAGTTGTGGGGACCGCGAGGAGCCAATGTGTTATAACTACCTGTAGATTGTCACCCTCCCATTTCTTGTCCTTTCTTTAAATCTCAGTTTGTGGCCCTAGAGTGGAATCATTGAAATGGGAGCCCTTGGATCCCTGGCAGCCAAAGAATCTCCCCCTGAAGTGGAGTGGTCTCCAGGCCCAGGGAGGTGGTAATCTCCTAATCCTGGTCATATTTGTTTATCCACACAGAAAGGTGGCCTAAGAGGTGGTTTGGGGGTGGGAGTTGGATTATTGGTTCCAGCAGATGCGACTAGGCAGATTCTATGGGTGGGGGACTATGCACCCTGCTACGTGTAACCCTTTATCTGTCTTAGCTGCTTTAACAGCTGTGAAGCAATGCAGATATCTGAATATCAGGTTTAAGCCATAGTGCGGTACAATGAGCTCCAAGTGTTCCTGAAAACTACTGAATTCCTCCCAAACCCATCTCTTTGAGAGCCATTTCACTCCTAACTGCCTGACAGCTACATAAATGAGCCCAGCACTTGGATGTGATGTGATCTGCTATGATCATCTATGTATTTTCTGTATGAATGCCACTTGCCACACCCACTTGAACCAGCAACACGGTGGCATCAGATACACAAGCTGCGTCTGTGTCTCTTCATCAGCTGTTAATACACTTTTGCTTACTCTGAGCTCTGAAAGAATATCACCTAGGTCTGAATACTGACAGAACGAAGGAAGGGGCCGCAAGGTCACACAGGAAATAGCAAGAGATTAAAAGCACCCATGGTGTGACTTTAGACAGGAAATGAGTTGGTGCCTTGCAGGGACTTGGCCAGCAGGTGTCGGGGAGGACACACAGCCACTTTATCGATCCCTGTTAGAGGCTGCTCTGCTCTTCGACCTTTCCTCTCATCTAAAGCCAGTTTATAGCCCTAAGATGTGTATGCAGGAGAGAAACAGGGCATTGACAGCTCCTCATGCTGTCCTCCATGCAGTGGCCCCCAGTGTTCAGTTTTAGCCACCAGGTTCACAAGGGCTGCAGCCGCCACTAAACTGTATTTCCTCCCCAAATGGCCTGTTTTCTGTTTGCTTGTTTGTTTACTGTCTATTTTGTTTTCTGGGACCCGTGACTGAGCTGCATACTGCCCGGACCGCCTACAGATAGAGGAGGGCCTCCCACGTTGTCAAAGCTCCGTGTATATAAACATGTGTTTGTTTTCCCTTAATTCCCCACCACTAACTACAGACGTCAGTGAAAAAAGTGCATTGTACAGTATGGATGTTGGAATGCTGTTGTGAAACCCTACAGCACTCCGCGGGGGAGGGGGGAATCTGAGAAATGTGGTCAGATACGCATTAGTGGCCTCTTACCCAGGGGCTTTCGCAATGAAAGGTTTAACTGAGCAGGAGGAGCAACACAGAAAGCTCCTTGGTGGTGCAACTAATGGGTTTGAATGCTTATGATTGTTTGTGACTGGGACCAGCAGGGATTGTGCCCAAGTGGCTGGATAAACACCACCATGGGTTTAACTGTCATCCATTCCTTTCAAGATCTTCTCTTTATTGACTCATGCACACTTACATAAGGTCTGGTGCAAAGTATGTGTGTGTGGGGGGGGGGGGCTTGTACTATACACAAGGATTTATTTTCAGCATTACAGGATATGAGATTGTCATCAGTACATTTTTTGCCAACTTGCTAAAGACAGTACAGATGCTCCATTGCGATGTCCTGTCTTTTTCATCATGGGGCCATTGTCCAAATCTACTGCATGTCACACTCTGAGCTCACACCCTTTTCGCTCAGTAGCACTTCACAAATGAGTGTCGTCCTGGGTCTCGCTCACCACCGCAAAATCCTCTTAGTGTCCAAAGCTGCCCCCTCATACTTTCAGTTTGCTTAATTATCCATACAGTCAATAAAAGCATAAAATACATACTTGGATTTATTCACTGGGTAGTGTTGAGGCCAAAATAAACTGATATTCTCTGTAAAACTATTATTTTAACTTTTTTAATAACTATGACAAACATTAAAATTAATACTTATTTAAAATGCACTGTCTTCACTGTGCTGAACTGAATACTGAAGTGAGGAAATGAGGTGAATTATGCGATTCCACACTTTTATCCTTTTTGAGTGTTCTGTGTTATAACTAACAATGCCGGTGATATGTGCTTTGCAGCAAACAAATTTCTGAAAAATGAACAAATGGACAAAACAGAATACAAGGAGACAGGAGATGGTGTAGTGGTTAGAGCCGCCACATTATACCGAAAAGACCCAGGTTTGAATTCCATCTCCTGCTGTAGTGCCTTCCATTAAATAAATGACCCTGAATTGATGCAGTAAAATTTACCCTGCTGCCTAAATGGGTAAATTAGTGTAAGTCACTTTAGTTAAAAGCATCGGCTTAATAAATCAATATGAACGTAAGCAGAATCCTGATCTTGTTGCTCTGATGCCTTTAGCATGTCCATAGCCCTCTCACTCTTCGGACCAAACATCACTCAGTCATTTGCTAGACTCTGATGTTTGCGAAGCCCACAGTCAGCTTGTCGTGCAAAAACAAAATGAAGATAAGTTGTGCTGTCTCAACATAGCTTGTCCTTTGCTGGACAGCTGCTGTTGCTTCTGTAAACATTTAGGCATTTAGAGTTTTTCAGTCATGTCACACTTCTCCACTTCTCTCTCTAACTTACACTGATTTACCTATCTATACAGGAGAGTAATTCTTACTCTATCAATTCAGGATAAGTATCTTGATCATGGGTCCTACAGCAGGAGGTGAGATTCAAACCCATGTCCTTTAACTATAAGGCAATGGTTCTAACTAGTACAACACCTTGTGCCAAACATTTGCACAATTCCTTTCTTTTCCACATTGGTTGTGGTTAAAAGATCTGCTTGCTGGCTAGCTGTGAAGTTTGTGTGAGGCATGTTCTTTCTGGATTAAGCTGCAGCAGCTCTGGCATGCAGGCCATAGCTTCCAGGTGGTCCTCTGTCACTGCCCATGGAGCTGCTAGCTTTAATAATCCCCCCCGTGGTGGTTTTCAAACTTGGGGCTGCTGCCACATGCCTCACTGGAGATCACACGCGAACACGTGCAGCGGGAGGCTCTGGCGGCGCCTCTTGCATTGACTCCCCCTATAACTAAAATCCCTCCGAGACCCTCTGTTCAAAAACAAGCTCCAGATGGAAGCACCTTGGACGTTTTGGAGCGTGTATGTGTGAGCACATGTGACACGCCATTTGCGTGTGAATGTGTGAGAAAGACGGAGACTCGGTCCTCGGAGACAGCACGGTGTGCTCCCCCAGGGTGGAGGTCATTTAGGGTGACTGACTGGTTGTGCCCATTTGGCCATCTTCGTGATTGTACTTAAAATAGTTCTTGTCCAAGAGCTGTCTCTGCCACCACATGTTCTAATCTCCTCCATCAGAACCATTCCCTACTTATTTCCATATTTTTATCCAGCACAACCAGCATAGCCAAAAGTTTAAATTGTTTTTCCTTTAAGTCACTGAAGTGGCTAAAGTACCTTTTACAGGGTTACAACTCCAGGGCGCTGGGGCCGTTTCTTAACAAGTCTGATTGTTAAGTGCTGCGCCTCCTGCTGCCCTAGGTGAATGAATGGCTCCTGCAGGTCAGTGACATGCACCATGAGCACTTCCAGGTCATTGAGGAATAAGGAAAACTCTGGGAGGCCCTGTCCACCTGCATCAAAGCATCTGTTTTGACATTTTACACCCCTGTCAGCACCGTTTCCCAAATAACAAATAACCCAAATAACCAGAATCTACTGTATGTGTTGCCAGTGTGAAACATGGACTATGGAGTTTACCATGGTTTTGCTGCAGTTAGATGGGGAAATGCTGATCTGAGCAAGTGCAAGTGATTAACTACTAAGAGGTTCAGTTAAATGGGGGGGTGGTCACTGCAACATGAAGGGGGCTCCTGATGATGGAGAGAGCTGGGGAGTCTTTGGGGGTGGGAAGCTGGTGGCACTGCAGGAAAAGGGAACGTGAGACGTTAAGTGTCAAGTGGCTGTGCACTGGGGGACCTGGGGGGTCTGATGGAAAACCATATGCATGGGCATTTGAGTCAAGGATGGTCCTCTCACTATGGTTCATACCACATTACGAATTCACATGAGTAATGTCGCCTGAGCCCCTTCATAACACTGGTGCTTCCAGTTCAGTCTTGCTAATTCGAATACTTTAATGTACTACAGTTCTTTGAGTTACAGACATTCGACTTACAAACATTCTGGCATGTGGATCTGTCCAGTTTATTTATTCATTTATTTTTAGTAGAATTTTCTTCGCTTTTAAATTTTCAAAAATTCTTGCTGTTACCAAGCAAACGTTACCTGCACTTCCATATCCAGACATTAGCAGGTAGTATCCAGAAAGAGTAAAAGTTTGGGACCGCATGAATTCAACTCACTTCCTCAGTGTTTAAGGCTTGTCTCTGATTTTTCAAGATGAGGAATGTGTTTACTGGATGAATCAGTCAACAATCAGCATTGAATAGCAGTTCGCGGCAACTTAGGAGTTTTATTTTCTTGTTCTCTACATTAAAATTTAATGCAGCTCTAAGTTTACGTGATTTTAAAATAAGTCTTAGAGCATATTTTTGTGGTAACTACATCAGAGACTTTAATATATGATAAGCAGCAATTAAATTGAATTCATTACACTGTTGTTGATTGTATATGTAAGAAAAGTGACAATATGGTAAGGGATATTGTACATTTTTCAACTTAATAAATGATAAGAAAAGAAAAGTTACGTGATGGACTGGCATCCTGCCTTTGTTGTACTCTGCCTCATACCCTATGATTCCAGGATAAGCTCTGGAGTACAGTGGCTCTCCGTAAAATGAGCGGTTGATGACAAGTGAATGAATAGGTAAAAAGACTTTGGACTTAGTGTAATGTTTTTGATGGTGGTTTAATACTTTGAGTTTGGTTACCTCCCCCCAAACTACATCATTTCAGGCTGCCAATACATAGTGGGGGACCAGGTCTGCTCTTAGGGCTTGAACTCGTGACCTATTGGTCATAAGACCAGTTCATTAGCCAGGCCATCTGGACTCCATGACCATGTGCTCTCATGTGAAGGAAAATATGTTCCTTCTCTCTCTTTACATCCTTGCGTGTGTCTGCGCTCCAAACATGGGCGCAGTTTACAAGCAGCACGCAGCGCTGGTGTCGTGAGGACAGCGAAGCAGAACGCAACACAACAACGATCTCCTTCTTTCGCGGCTGTTTCTCCGGTGCGGCCGTCAACACGCGGCGCTGGGCCGAGGGTCTCGGCCAGTGCCCCCCCACACTGGACCATCACACAGGCCCTTTGTGTGACGCACGAGGACCGCCAGCACATAAGGACGCGCTTGTTCTCTGGAAACAAGCAACACTACAGCACTGAGCAGTGGACAAAAACCAAGTGTGCCGCCAGAGTCCAGGGCGGGTTCTGGGGACGTGTGACTCAAGCTTGAATCAGTCCCTTTCAGCCCATCGTCGACAAGCGGAACGTTCCGGCTTTAGCAGTCAGTGATCAATGGCACGTCATGGTTATCTCCAGGGCAGCGATGTGTTTGTTCTTCCGCTGCATTCTCTGCATATTTCATTTTTGATGACAACAGCTTCAGCGTGCTGGACCCCACCCCCTGCTAGACGCCCTGCTTACCCTCAAACCCTCCGCAACCGCGTATCTGCATCTGCGGCTTCTTGGCTCACGAACACTAATCAAACGAGGCCTACTTTTACTTTTTTCCATGGAATTCTGCAGATTCCAGCGAGACTGTAATAAAGGGCCTCCCCCGAGAGGGTGGGTGCAGGGAGATGTCCTCCCGACTGCAGTGCCCTCTGCTAGAGCGCATGTATGCTACATGATGCACTCCCCGGCCCCATTTTTCATCCTATCCTCCCCTTACGTGGGTCAAGGTTCTACCACAAACACCCATCCGTGCTCAGCGCCTGTGGTTCACACCATTTATCTCCTTCACGTCCTTTGGCCACCGTTGCGCTTACTTGGCCTTGTCCTTCATTCCACAGAGAAGGATCATAAACTCTGTGTGTGGAAAACACGGGTCACATGTATGTGCACATGACAAATACATCATGTTTGGCTGGTTTTCATAACTACGTGCCCAGGAATATATATTTATAGAGCCGGTGGTTACAAGGATTACTGCTCTGTGGTCTCTGGATGCCCAGCTGGAGGCAACACACATGTCCTTGTCATGCGCCAGAACTGTGACCTGCGAAAATGTCAAACTCTTTCAGGACCTTTTTTTGCCATTATTAATCCAAATACAATGTACAACCACATCTGTCACAATCCCACAAGCACTGAAAACTTCCAAAAACACCATGGTTTCACATGCAACAAAAATAAAACATTCTGTGGAAGCAACAGTCTCACATTAACACCAAAACATCTATAATAGATGTTCCCCCATCCCATCTATAAGAACAATACCCTCACCAGAAGGAAAATATACCTTTGAAACAACTATAAATACATAAACTGTCATTAATTGATAACATTAGAATCACCAAAATTTTAAATATACATCTGACTTACAAATTTACATTAGTTTTTATCCAGCACCCAGTGCAACTCCTGCTATATCATCCAGGTAAAACTTTGACTTCCAGTGAGGAGCTTTGATGTGATGCCTTTGCTCTGAGCTACAATATCATTAGTTGTTTGTTACTTTTTTTATTTACTAGCCATTTTTCTTAAAGTAACTCACAGCATTAAGCGACAATTTACCAATTTTTACAGGAGCAAAACACAATCTAAAATTTGTCTGTTACCTCACTACTCCCAAGAGGCTGATGTATTCAAATTGCCCAGAACTGTCCCTGATCTTTTCGCAGTTACCATGGTAGGGTGTCCCATTCTGAACCCCAGCGGGCCAGTCCCATTCATGCTTCTGGAACAGGAGCCTAACACAGACCAGGAGTTCAGACAGGCCGGTTGTGTTGTCCGTTGTCCTTTGGTCCTGTGGAAATGTGGCAGTTCCTCCCCACATACAGCCTGATAACCTCAGGAAGCAAATTAATGTGTGGAGAAAAGTCACAGTGCATTTTCAGCAAATTCCTTGAGTAGGACAGCAGGCACAAATGTTCACATTTAGTCATGTGATGACTAGTAGATCTGACATACTGTCTTTGTTCCTTAGGACAAGTTTCCAGAAATCTGCATTCTTTGTGGATGCATCACCAACCGTGTTGTCAATGTGGCTCTCAGTCACTCTATCTCCATGATGCCACTATGGCCAAGCCACTGAAGAGTAGCACTTCATCTTGGGTGACTTGGGATGAGAAAGGGAAACACTTCAGTTTAAGGTGTTTGCTTGGCTATGAGGTCAGCGCCTGCACACAGACCTTAGGTCTTCAAAGACATCAGAATTCATGGCTTCATCCTTGGCTGGTTACTAGTAAAGCATATTAAAGCCCGGTACATATCAAAATCCTGTTATTATACACTTTTAGTCTTGTTGGAACAAGCTGAAAGCATTACACCTTGCGAGAACCTCCCTTCCAGACCTGCGTCTCCTGCGCCGCCTCTCTGCACTGACCGCCACATGTTGGCAATTATGCTTCCTGAGGGCTTCTTTGTTAAGCCCTGTTAAGTCTATGTTTATCTGATCTTAATTCCTGCCATCCGGCTCTCCTTGCTGAGATTCCTTACACCATCGCGAAGGATGTCAGAGCCAAAACTCGCAACAGTTGGAAGCGATTGGTGGTATTCACCCCAGATCTGGAAAATTATTATGATCTGAGGAGACTCTTTCAGTTAAGTTGCTGCGCTCCTGTCTATGTTCTGCTTCTGCTTACAGCAGGTTGCCTTGATCATCACCATGGGACAAAAAATATGGTAAGAATAATTTGGAACAGACGGAGATTCAGTGAATTATGGCTTCATGCTTCATCCACTGCAGATGGTTTCAGTAGAATCAGAAGGGAAGATAATCTCTGCAGGAGAGCGAGACTAACTGTCAGGGAGTGGGATGGGTGTGGAGGTTGGTGAGGATCACAGTATCAAATCTGATATTTGATCCTCCTCATGGAAAGCAGCAGATGGTGACTTGAATTGGAAAGCTTAAGTGTAGGAACTGTGAGATGGTTCCTTCTCATCTCCCCCATTAGCAGGGAAGTGGTAGCTGGTGCTAGGGAAGGTAAGCCGCCTTCAACCCAAGGACGTACGGGTAGCACTGATCACTGTGAGGTGGTCTGGAGCAGTAGTGGATGAAGGTGCCCCACCTGAGGCTGCCATTGTGCCTTTGCATACAGCCATTTGCAACGAGTTTGACAGCAGATGCAAAGCTAGCAAAGATTGTGTGCTTGAGGTGCACGTGCCACACGTCGCTCTGGCCTACATGTCTATGACCTGGATAGTTCAAACAGAAAACATACTTTGTAGATCAGACACAGTCTTCCTCTGAACATCAGGGGGCTTAGGGTGTAGGTCAATATATGGAGGGCCAGGGAGGAGGGTCACATGTCCCTACTGTTTAGGCTTCATAATCTGCTTTGGAACTGTATGGAAAATAAGTCATTTGTGTACCTAGTGAACAAAGATGAAAGAGAAACGTTTCAGTGCTGGTGTTGCTGTGGTTCAGATGAAGTGCTGAGTTCAACTGAATTTCTGCTTTGTGGTAAAAAAAAGTTAGACCTACAAAACCAGAAACTAACATCTCTCTGGTGGGGTATCAAACCTCAGTCCTAAAAATAATCCTCTAAAAATGAACAGGCGGCCAAAACTGAAGGAATGTGGCTGTAGCTAGCGTGCTAGCGAGTAGCTCATCTTGGCCAGAGTGCCACCCTTTCCTGGGGTCAGGCTTTGGACCATCAGGCCTTCCTCTCACTCATTGTGTTGGAGGTTGACAGGCGACACATCAGTGTGTCTTTTTAATCTCCGCAGCGGCGCCCTGGATGCTGCTATTTTTGCGGTTCCTGTTGTGAACAAGGTGAACAGGCAGGCGCCTTTGCTGCCCCCCCCCAACTGACGCTCTCAGCACACACTAGCAGGAATGCATTTCTGGGCTTCTTAGGGATACAGGCATACACTGGAACAGAACAGAACAGAACACACACACACACACACACACACACACACACACACACACACACACATAGCCATTAAATGGCCACATACAAGGAGCACACATGCACACCTAATGTAGCAACTGATGGTTCAGGTTTAAATGGACTTCAGGGTGTGGTGCTACACTTTGCAGGCAAGCTCTTAATTATTTAACTTTGATTGAGATTTGGACCCGAAAGCATTGCGAAACTGAAACCTAGCTAATCCCAGTGTGTTAGCAGAGAATAAGCTCTTTTTCCCCACATAAACCAGAACATCCAGCAGCCCCTGGGCACTGGCAACAGGAACACACAGATAAACATGCTGTTACCCAGCAGATCTCCACATGCATGACTCATTGACTCTTATTCCAATATTAGCTTTATCAGTTTAAGTTACATTGTTTAATATATAATAAAAATTACAAAAAAATTGAGTGTAGCATAGAGGCTAGTGTCATTGCCCTTGAATTAAGTGGACTTTGGTTTGAATCCCACCTCCTGATGTAGTAGCATTAACTGCAGAACTTGCTATGAACTGATATTCTAAAAATACCCTGCTGCATGAATTCATAACTCATTGTAAATTGATTTGGAGAACTGTTCTTGTCCTTCACAGAGTTTACAGGTTTTGACTAAGGCACAGTTTTAGGCTCCGTCTAAGTTGCATGTCCAGTTGCTGGACAGAGATGGAGATGTCACGGAGGCTGGGAGCACAAACAAGCATGGACCACTTGGGGGGACTGTATCCGACACCTCCTAAACAGGACCGCTCTACCACCAACCCCATTACTCAAGCGATTACGCCTTATTCTTTCCAAATAATCTGCAATGTGGGGCATTGCAAAATGTTGCAGTTATCCAACCATGGTGTCTAATCCAACTCTGGCCCCATTTAGGACTGACCGGTATGCTGGGGGTATTTACACCCGTCCTCAGGGCCAGTTTATCTCTGCAACCTTTGTTTACGCTTTTGAGAACAGATCTAATCATGTGCCCAGCAGACACTCACCTGGGGTCACTGGCAGCACAGGAAGCTCCGCTGTGGCTGCTGGCAGATAGTCATGGCCACCAAACAGGGCCCTGCTGTCTGCAAGCTGCTGGGGACCCCTGGGTGTCACCTCAACATCTCATTGTGTTTGGAGTCTCTTATTCTGCTCATGGGGTGGTGTACATCTCGCTACTTTCAATACCCTTGTGATGACAGAGCAGATTTAGGCGCCACAAACACAGTGCACTATTATGTGAATTTAAGCCAATAAAAAGCCATCAAGGGAAGGCGTACTTCTCCATGTTATCTGCAGATCAGTCAATGCAGGGCTCAGCAAGTGGCTTTTTATGGCACTGTTTTTCCTCACTGGAGGTGGTAATTGCTGTTTGTTGTCCCTGCCTGGTGCTCCGCTATGCCAGATCGCCATGATAACAGAACCCTTTCTCTGCCACTGTGGCCAAAGGGCTGGGGGAGGGGTGATGGGCACATGGGTCTCCAGGTCTCCAGATGAGGGAAAGGACAGAGGCAGATAGAGACGTGAGTGATGTGTGCTAAAATGGAGACTCATTGCCCAGTTAACATCACAGCTGGAGACCAAACCGCTGACGGTGCAACTGAGGGACATGACTCCTACCACTTTGGCCAGGGAGTGGGAATATAGTTATTTCAGCACTCATGGTGAAATGACACATTAAAAATAAGCAACACTGTTGCACAATAAATAGCAATAAACAAAAATATTTGAAAATAATCGGTGGGTTCAGTCATAGATGTGACATTTACAAATGCTAATTTTTGAGCTAAGCTGAGCATTAGTGACCGTGATCTGACAATGGCATGGTCATTCGTACCATCAATACCCAACATAGCACTGAGCAGCTGGCATGGCCTAATGTGTTAACCGTTCAATGATTGTAATTATTATTATTTTTTAATTACAATTAAGTTGCTTTGGAAAACCCCTTTTGGGAATTTGAGTACCGTCAGAAGCACAGCAATGTATCACAGATTAAAGAAACCCCCTTTCTATGCCTGCAAGTAGGTGGCCCCATGCTGCAGGTTCTGTCCAATTTGTGGTGAAAAGTTAAATGAGAGGAAGAAGTCTTGTTCTGAGGTGGGGACTGCTGGAGGCAGCTGTTCCTACAGTGACGTGTTCACCATGGAGACCTGCTGTCCCTCACTGCCCCCCACACTCAGATAGAGGGTCCAGATAAGGATGCAGATAACCCTGTGTGTGGGAGGAGGGGTGAGGGTGTAGGGGACTAACGCATTTTTAGACTGTGTGGTGTGACTCTATCTGACTGGAACAGGCTACAGACTTCAGTCCCGTCTCCAGTCATCCTGTCCTCCAGCAGGCACAGAGCTACTGAGAATCACTAATTGGCCTAACTAGACATGGAAATGAAGGGGGTGGCGCTTTCGTTGCCGCAAGGTTCACCTGGAATGTAGAACTTTTGCTTTTCACAACCCTCACTGCAGATGAAGCAACACTGCAGCTGTGCAGTCCCTCAAAGGATGCAAACCCAGTTCCAGCTTCTACATCAACACAAACTGAAGAGCAAAAGGCAACCTATGTAACATGTTCTAGTCAGCACTGTTGAGTCGATGTCTATGACCATATGTATGGAGTTCCTCCAGAAAGTTCTGTCCCCCACTTGTGTCATTAGTGCTGTACGTGGTATGTCCCATGTTACTGTGGTTGAGCCCAACCATATGGCTGCAACCTTTCTTCTCCTCTTCTTTTATTTCTTCCCCACCATCACTGTGTTTTCCAGAGAACGCAACATTTTCTTGACATGTCCAAAGTGTGATAACCCCAGTCTCATCATGTGGGCTTTAAGTGAAAGGTCTGGTTTGATGTGATCCAACATGCAATTCTTTGTGTCACTGGGCATCCATGGTGTCCTTAAGAGACTTCTCCAGAACCAAAGTTTGAAGGAGTCCATCTCTCTTCTGTCTTGTTTCATCAGTGGAGTTACTGACTGAACAATTCTACTCGTGCTTTTAGTGGACACGTGTGAACATCTGAGGACCTATTCCATATCTGCTCTGCAGCTCTGCCAAGCACAGGCCATCATTGATTGTTTTGCCACACTCACACTACGTACTAGTTAAAAGTGACCACTTGCACCTCTGACTGGAGAGGGATTTCAGAACATCCCAGAAGGATGACCATTCCAGTAAGGCAAGTAGGACAAGATAAGGTGGAGACTCGTCACCTTCAATAAAGGATACGAGACCCCTCCCACACACAGGCACACACGCACACCTGCTACACCCCCTTCTTCATATTAAACATCTGCAGCGGCAGGCGGTGTGTGTGAAGTGGATCTTCTCAATGGAGGATATGCTAATGATCGCTGGTCCTGCCCTCCTTCTCCACTTGAAAGCGGATCCCCAGGTGTTTGAAGTCGCTACGACCAGGACAGCTCCTTGCGAGGCTATCGGGTGACTGCGCCCCCCCTCGCCGTGCGTGCGCTACGTGAGGAGCCCGCTGTGCCTCGCGGGGCACTCGCGGGGCCTCGTTCCCCCAAAATGGCGCAAAGTGACCCCCGACACCTCCTTCCCCAAACCCCGTGTAAGCGCTCGCCATATGCGGTAAGCCTCACGCGCCTGGGCTCCGTGCGTGAACTGGGGATCGTATGGGGGGGGGGGGGGTGGCTCTGCTGTCACGCTCCTTCATTTACTCTGTTGTTCCAATTAGCATCCAAAAAAGCCCTGCATGACTTCATCAGTTAATGACAGTTATTATTTAAAAGGCAGACTGAATTTATGTTGTGATGTCAAGCGCTGCAGCATTAAGGACAGTTTGGTTATAAAATTATTTAAAAAAAAAAAAAAAAAAAAACGCGATTCCAGTGCGTTGCTCATCAGATACTTCGATGCACTAAATTGCATGTATGTTCAAATGATTTGTGTAGCATTACACTATTTTACATGTGCTTTTAACATTCATTCTTTTTTTTCGAAAATAGCGGTGTTTAACACGTTTAACGTTATCCTCGAGGCGGTCTTCCCATGGCAATATTCACCTCTACTTTGATTGGTTGAGATCCGACATGTTTTTCTACGATTGGCGCAGAGGGACGCAGTGGGCGGGAGCTCTGCGCTCCAGTCCAGTCCTATACTGTGCCTCGGAGCGCCTTATTCGCATTCCTCTTGGAGGACTAGGACGGACCTCTGTTATAATGGATTTACCCAAGTGCTCGAAGGCCCAAGGATTTCTCCTTTTTAATATGTGACATTTATTTTTAGTTTTAATAGTTGTTTCCCTTTATGACTGACCGAATGACAATTATGCTGGATAAATGGAGTGTTTTGCCCTGACTGTGGAATAAATCTCAGTGGACTGACATCTCTAAACTGAAAACGGGATTTGTTTCCAGCGGATTCCTTTCACGTCCAGAGCAGAAAGATGATTTTAACTCGTAAGTGTATTTTTAATTATCGCACTTTACTCACACAAACGTATTTAGTTAATTTAGCATTTAGTTCATATAGTTGGTTGTCTACATCACCCGTGCGTTGCCTTAACAGTTTTTGTCTGTCGTACCTCTCTATGTCTGTGTTGTTTTTTTTTTTCTTCTTAAAAATGACTTTTTCGAAAGTTTTGAGTCGTTTCGAAGAATTATTCCGGCTTTAGCGCACATCTTGCCGGTCTTTATTTTCTGACGAGAAGGCGCGTGCAGGCTGACAGGCGGGAGCGGCGAGCGTCACCACGGAGCGAAGTGGCGGGTGAGGCAACCCAGCGCCTTCGCGCTCCTTGCTTTGAATGAGAAGTCGCTCCAAGGGTTGGAGGACGAAGAGATGTTGCTTATGCCTGGTACCGAACTGCTCGGACAGCTGTGATCCGCATTCCCCCGTTCCTTTCACTATAAGTGACATGCGGGCACTACTTATCTGACCCAGCTGCTCCAGAGGGATGAGTCATGGTGAGGAAGTTATAGAGGGGATTTAGGAGAGAGAAACCATGTCCCTGTTCCAGATTTCTGTACATGTTTACATGTCTGTATATTAATGTGCTGTCAGTGACTTTGTTCATGCTCCCAGGCACCAGAGCTGGTTGGCCTCATGACTTCAGCCCTGAGCATCCTGCCGTTCACCCTCTGAGCCTCTTGCCATGGGCTTGATTCATTAGGAGCCCCTGACACCACCAAAGCCCTGGCTTTGATCTCATACTAAAAGCGGACCGTGGGGGTGTAGGGGGCTCCTGCAGACTGTCTGGCTGGCAGTAAAAGGGCGGTGTCCCCCACCCTGCATGGTCTGAAACAATGCAGCCACACAAGTGATTAAGGAACTGGGCTTGTGACCAAATGGTTGTAGACTCTTGTCTCTGAGGAGACCCTGCTGTTGTACCCTGGAGCAAGGTCCTTACCCTGAGCACCCTTTCATCTTCAACACCTGGTTGTGTGAAAGGGCAAAAGTGTAACACTGTGACCTGTGTTTGGAGGGGGGCCTGGGCTGACCATTTACCCCCTTTTCCTGTTTTCTTGAAGGGATACAGAGTGTCCAGCACTTTCCCCCAGTCTCCACAGGGTGGGTGTGGGGATGTAAAAGGGTTCCTGTAGTAGTGCAACAGGTTCTTTTTCCTTAAAAAGACCATGTTGCCCCAAGACAAATGTTCGTTAGTCCTTTTTGAAGGTTTTTGTCACAGATTTTTTAACAATGTGAGGTGGGATGGAGTAACCAAATCCCACATCAACACTAGCGGATGTAACTCTATCAATGGTGCAGATGGAACCACTCGGACATCTGGGGCTGGACTGGTGGGGCAGTGCTCTCTCAGGTGGGTCCCTTCTGAGCCTTCTGTTCAGACTCTGCCACCTGGATTCGTGTGACTTACAGGGGAGCATTTAAAGGTGGTACAGTGCCAGGCTCTCACACTCAATCAGCAGGTCACATAGTGGCTTAAGTGGATAGTTGCTCATTCAAATTGCTGTTGTACTCTTGACCAGATTATAAGCATTAACTGTCATTTTTTGGCTGCGTAGATTGGGAGTTCTCAAAGGGGGATCCATGACAGTGCACCATTAAGTCTTCATTGACCGGTCAGCAAAAGCAGCTCCATGATTCACAGTTTAAAACTAAAAACATTTGCAAAATATGCAATTTGTTAAAAAAATATATATATTAGTAATTTGCATAATATTATCAATTTTTTGTAACAAATTGCATATTTTGCAAATTTTTTAGTATTTGAAAAAATTGCAAAAATGCTATTTTAAAAAAAATTGTAATATTATGCAGATCACAAATTTTTTTAGTACTAATTAGTTTCAGTACATTAATAGGTGATTATTTTTGCAGGGTTAGAAGTGGATATGGATGTACTGTATGAGCACTTCATCTGAGACCTTGTGTAAAAGGACTGGAGACCATGAAACTGTGACAACCACTCGTGGTATGAAATATACAGTAGTACAGAAAAGGACTGAACAGTAAGACTGTTGACAATGTAGGCATACATTACAGTATATGTAAAAGATGTGAATACATCTTTAGTACTGCAAAGAATGAAGAACTCTTAAACCAATGTGTAAACACGTTAGGTGTTAATGATGATGAGTTACAAATCTGCGTTAGAATCATCCCAAATTCTCTAACAGACCTGGGTGTCCCCCCGATACTCTCCACTATCTCAATTCGTTTCTATACTGAGACACAAGCCTTTTCAAATTCTAAGTGCCGTAATGAGCTGCAAAGCTTGTCCCCTTTGAGCTGGGAGCAGCAGGCTGTGCATGGGACAGTGTTCCCCTGCCCTTGGTGTGGAGTCACTGCTGGCCACCAATTGTGAGAACTTCCTGTATCAGGAAGGGGAAGGGGGCGGCCAGGACAGAATAGTGGAGGAGAGGATGCAGGGTAATTTTAGACTCAAAGCCCAGCCTAGGTGCTCAGCTCTGGCTGAGTTCCATGAAAGTCTTCCAAGTAATCTATGCATTTTAAGGATTGGAATAAGCCTCTTTATTTCTCTTTCTCTTTATCAGACTCGAGTGTGTGCTTTATTTGCAGGACAAGTATTAAGTACTTATGTTGTTAAGCCAATTAAAGTATTGAACATAATTAGTGAAAAAGTGGTATCAGTCATTAGTTCTTTGGGAGTTGCAGGTGTACGTACTCTTTATCTCTAGCAGCAGGAAAGCAAACAAATATACAGAGCATCACACTTTGAGATTTGTGCTGTGGATGTTAAATACCATGGAGGCTCCTGTTTAGCCTTGCCCAGTCCTTTTCCACATCCTGTGTATGGGCAAGGCTGGCATTTGCATTTATCAGCTCAGTGAGCTGCTCTTACATAACCGGAGTGATACAGTGCATAGAGTACAAGCTCTGAATTTGGGCATTTTCATTTCTGCTTGCATCTCCAGGCTTCCGTACACCCCAAGTGTGACCTATCTGTATCTGGTTGGATTTGCACGGCTCCTTTTCACTGTGGCCATGAGTCCAACACAATAGCCAGAGTTTGTGTTTGTGCTGTGGGCGGGGTGCTCCCATTATCAGAGCCAAGACTATAACAGTAGGCGAGGTGAAAGGGGGGCAATGGTTTGCGCATGGTGTTGGGGCCACTTTGCTACAGTAAACAGTTTGACAGGATTCCTGTTCCAGAAAAGAAATGGACGCCCTAGGGTGTGGGGTGCTGAGGTAATCCAGAGCATTACAGAACACTGGAGACTGCAAGTGGAGGGGCCAAACCCATCCGTAGAGTGCACTTCATGCATCCGCTGCAGCGGTAGTACGTGCAGGCTGGGCACTCTTTGCGAACGCTTTGTGGTCATTTCCTCTGAGGTTCAGTTCTGGAATGGCATAGCTGGGTCCAGCAGGTGACCTGTAATGCATTCTTATGCCTGATATTCTACAGCTACACAAAAGGTTTCATTCCTTTTTGTTTAAGTTGCTTATCTTTATTCCTTATTGTTTGTTAGCACTAACTTTGTGCAAAACAAATTGCAGTTACAGTAGAGCAGGTTTAGTATAGCTCCTAATAGTATTCTCCCAGTTGAAATGTTTCTGGTTAAACTCCAAGAAAGGGTGTAATCTCTCTTGGTAATGTGAAGGTACAGTGTAATGTTTAAAAAGTGATATGAAATCGCTTTGAATAAAAGCATCTGATAGGTGGTTTCTTAAGCAGCTTAATATTCATCGTGGTGGGAGGCTGAGAGTTACATCACAATGTATTTCAGTTTGCAGAAGCTCTTGATGGTAAATGGCTTTTTGTTATTTATTTGGAGGATGGGGGATTTGCAGTCACCAGACCAACATGCCAGGCCTCTGATGTAATTGCGCTTGTAATGAGGTGGATCTCACACTTCTCGGGTAGAGTTTCCAAAGTGGCAAACTGCAAAGGCTACCAACACTGCAAGTATATTTTGAGCAAGATGAGCTGTTATCTTCCCAAAATTATCCTATTTTCATCTTACTATTCACAACTGGGGCAAACATACTGCTTTAAGTCCTTCTTCATTTGGGTGTGAACTCACAGTGAGGGTCTCCAACAGGTCTGACACCTGTTCATTTGTTGGCCACAGCAGAAATGGCGGTTTCATTCTTGTCTTTTATTGATTTGTTGTCTCATTTGGTATATGAGGAATTTAGCTATATATATATATATATATATATATATATATATATATATATATATCAGCTGTGTGTGTCCACCACTTTTAGAGCCATCTGCCCCAATTGTCACATAGGAGCTAAAGGCTCTAACTGATGCTAAAGAGCGTAAGCAGCCACACCCAGGGACAGTTAACACTGTTTCGCTACATGAGATGGTGAGAATCAGTAGTTTGCTCAAATCGCAACAGTGCTGATAGTGATTAGACTGCAGGCTGGAGGTCTGTTTAAGCTGAAATATGCTATTAAATAAAAAAGGTTAATCTATCATCCATTCAATGCTAACAAGGAATACTGTTGTGGTTTTTGATTCCCTTGGTATTTGGTTTGGCAGCACTTCCTGTCCTACTGTTCTCTAACTTCCTGTTTCCTGTTGCTTTCTCCTTCAGAGGTAGAGGCCAAAGAGGCCTGTACCTGGCTGAGGGCAGCAGGCTTCCCGCAGTATGCTCAGCTGTACGAAGGTAAGAGCTTCACACAGGAACAGGCAGATGCGTGCACACATTGGATGGGTGGGGCTTCACTAGCTCAGCATTCCTGACCCACCTGTATTCATATTTGTTTGTTATGGGGGGGGCTGGCTTTATCTCCTCACCTGAAGATAACGTCTCTGTCACAGCAAGTCACCGCCCCCAGGCTGTACCTGCAGCTGGAGGTAGATATTTCAGCATTTTAGAAAAATACTGAGCAAAGACAGACTTGAAATGAAGACTGTTGGGCTAGTGAATGCTGTGTGAAATGCGTGCAAAAACACAATATTTTAGTTGGAGATATTGATGATACCTAATGTAGGCACCCGCAGAAGCCGTGTGTCTGTTTCCGTTCTCACAGAAATACTCAGAGCTGGCTAAAAAATCAGCTGAAAAATCAGAGCAAAGTGTGTTAAAGAATATTTATAGAATTAGTTTGACTACAATTTATACTCTTTATCGCACATGGGAATCCTGCAGCTGGGTTCGGTGTGCTTTCCCAAAAAACAAGCGTTCGGTACTCTGTTACAGTGTTTAAGGCCCCCCCTCACCATGAACAGAGATGAAGGGGCTGAAGGGCCTTGTAATTAGAGAAGCATTCCTTAAAGCAGTGGGGACCTTGGGACCCAGCCCCCCACTGCCTGCTTTCAGTGAGACAGCTGTGTTTGTTTGCTGGGTTAAGATGCACTTCCTTTACCCTTTCATCACACACAGGGGGCTCTTCTGCTATCTGGGGATGCAGGCCACCAAGGACCCCCCAACCACTACCCCTTGGGGAGTTGAAAATTCCTTTCACCAGAAGTCAGATGTATATGTATGTGTTTGCCTGCTTACAGTCTCACACTCAGTCATATCTGTTATGTCTCTGTACCAACCGTTCCAGATGGCCAGTTTCCCATCAACATCTCATCCGTCACCTCTGACCATGACTTTCTGGACAGGGACGCCATCGAAGCACTGTGCAGGTAAGGCTTCCCAATCACTCTCCAGAGATAAATGAGAGGGATTCTAGCCCTCTCCATGTTTCCAGAAAGCCCAGATCACAGTCAGTGAATGGTTGTGCAGACTGTTCTGCACATCAAAATACTTGTAGGTACAGATGGAGGTAGCTGACCAGCGCAGGGGCCTCTCTGATGTAGGGAGAGTTTGGTGGTGGGTGGGGGTTATCCCTCAGCTGTGCTCAGTGAATGAGTTATCAGCTTGTGAAGGAAGAAGAGGGAGGAAGAGAAAATGTACCAGAATAGGATTATGTTGACAAGTCACAGTATGAAGCACACTGCGGTTTTCTGGCCCTGTTCAGGCGTCTTTGGGTTTGGGTGGGGGTCATATTGTGTATGTGCCTCACAGCTGACTGCCATTGCAGATTGACCCAGCTGGGAGTCAGCATCTGGGATCCGTTAGTCAGCACTGAGTTCAGTCCAGCTGGAGGGACTCCCCACCAGGTGGAGAGAGGGATACACTGCCGGCTTCTTTTGTTACACTTTTATCGTAATTCTAACAGGTTTTTTAGCCCTATTCTCTCCCTAATCTCCTGCTTATCCCTCACCAGTTCATTAGTGGGCCTTGACTCTGAGCTCCAGCCTTTGTCTTTGAGAGGGTCTATTTCTGTGTTGTTAATGAGGCAGAGAACAGGCTTTTATAATAGGCTGCAGGTTCCTGTTGAGAGCCTGGGACTAGGCCGGAATGGCCTTTTCATTCCTCGTGTGTGTGAACATGTGCATTTGTGTGTGTCTCCGGTTCACAGGCGGCTGAACACCCTAAACAAATGCACCATGATGAGACTGGAAATCTCTCCGCAGAGGAAACAAGTAAGTACCTTTTCTCCTTCTAAACTCTGTTTATTATGGTTCAATGAAGAAATCAATTTTCACATTGAGAAAGGTATGTTTCTGCACTGTGTTCCTATAGTAAGAGTGCTCTCCTTACTGTACTGGTTTGCATTTTAATGAATATGTCTGTTCTTCAGAATCCAGTATGGGCCTGGCTTAACTTCTTGGTGTCCTCAGCATGCAGGGTTTGAACTAGCTGATTTTCCTGTGGTCAGGGATGTTCTTAAAGCAGTAACAGACTTACTTACAGAAGAAACAGTTATAGGCTATTCCTTCTTTTCATTTTGCATACAAACCTGAGCCAGTCTTTGGGTTTCTGATTAATTTTCTGAACCATTACAGCAAGTTTACTTTAAGATTCTTGTTTACACTTTTGATTGGTGATGTTGCTCTCAATGAATTCAAATATACTAAACATGTCAAGCACCGAGAGAAGCTGTTTTAATGAGGAAGGTGAGCAGGGTTTCTTACTTTTAGAAAAACCTGGCACAGTCACCCTGTAGAATATGCACATCAAGAAGGTTATGGGTATAATTTCTATCATCAGCAAACACCAGACAGCTATCGTGACCACCGAGGGAAGTGGGAGATGTTACACAGCCGCCTACAGAGGAGGTGGAATTAGCTCGCTGAAGCAGAACAGCATTGTGGGAGAGGAAGTTCTGTGGAAGTACCCCTAGCCCCTTTCCAGTTTCCTGCTCATATGCTGAATCGCTGGAGCTTCAAATGACATCCCCCTAACCCCTTAAAAACAAACACATGCACACGCGCGCGCGCACACACACACACACAGCAGTCGCACAGGCATGCTGCTGAGTAGAACAGGTTGTAACCCGTTTTCTTTACTATAGGTGAAAGCACATACATTCCCTATTGTATGATTATTTTGGGCCATTCCTCTGTCTCATCATTCCTGTGTGCAGTTCCTTTTAACATTGCTCTATACTGATTGAGTGTAACTGCATGCAGTTGTTCAGAAGGTTACTCACAAAGAGGGACATTTTCAGACAGGCAGCGGTGCAGACAGTCTGGACCTCAGCTTGTCAATTTGATTTGTCTTTGATGCGCAGGCCATAGCCACCCCAGCAGCAGTAAACTGCCAGGGTTTTACAAGCCTCTGTCGCCGTGCCATTATTAACCGTGGAGAAGCCCTGCTGCAGCAGCGCCGTTCTCAATTAGGGGTCGGAGAGATGGGGGAGTTTGACAAAGAGACCCCCCAACTCCAGCTAGTATTGTTTCCCATAGGGTCTATGACGCATTAACTAGGAGTGCATGTGACTCCTTCACCCCTTCCAGCTGTATCCCCTTTCCATATTAAATTTAATGACACAAAGAAAGAAGGCCATTTATTGAATAAAATCCAATTAAATGAGGATGTTTTTATGGTTTGTTTTTCAGTCTGTCCCTGATTACTATGTGGGTTGAACTGTGTTTATATGTCGGAAGTATTGCTTTGAGTGAAAAAGAGGTTTTCATGTGGATTGTGTAGCAGTAATCCCAAGGCTTCGCTGTCTCTCTTGGGCAGAGTGAAGACTCTGATGAGGATGAGCCATGTGCCATCAGTGGCCGATGGACATTCCAGAGGGACAGTAAGCGCTGGTCCCGACTGGAGGAGCTGGAGGTCTTCTCCCCTTCAGTGGAGTCCCCAGATGTTGCCCAAGGCAGTGCTGAGAGCCTCCTGACAGAGCAGGACTGGCCCCATGGTGGCCCCCCATCCTCTGTTGCTGCAGGTGATGGCGCCACCCGGGCTGGTTCGCTAGCCAGTGTCTGCTCTTCTGGCACCTCTGGGGCAACTGAGGATTCCCCCTCAGAGGGCCTCCCCTCACCCTCACCTTCACCGCCATCTCCAAGCAATGTTGGCTTCCCATTTGATGCTGCCAAGCCCACCAGCAAAAGTGCTCGTTCCAGGGCACGCAGCTTCCTGCGCAGAATGGAAAGCCTGCGGCTGCGGGGGCCATCAAGTCGGCGGCGCAAGAAGTCAACAACCTCCAAGCTAGAGATCAGTGGGCCAGTGCTACGTCAAGGCCCAGATGAGGAGCGACTGCGCCGGCTGAACTGTGTGGATGTAGCAGTGCTCCGTGAACGCAGTGTCTCATGTTCTGCTGAGCCCAGAGACAGCCACAGCAGCGGCAGTGGTGGCAGTAGCGGCAGCGGGAGCAGTGCCGTCAGCACGCCCAGCCCTGTCACCAGGACCCGCAGCCACAGTTCTGCAGCCTGTAGTGCTAAACGGGCTGGCATGTATCTGGAGGGATTCGACCCATTCAGTCTTATGCAGCTGGAATCTGTGGGCATTTCTGAGCGAAACCAGCGCATTCGCAAGGAGGCTGTCAGTGCACATGAAGATGAAGAAGAGGAGGAAGAAGAAGTGATTTTCTTTCTCATCCCCGAAGGACACAAGCCAGGCACTTTCCCGAAAGCGCTCTGTGATGGCCGCCTTGCCTCTGGCAACAGTATCCGGCGGCGTGGGTCCACTCAGTGTCGTGGCTCTGCTGGCTCCCTGGACAGCCGTTTCAGTTTCTATGACAATGTGCCTCCTCAGGAGGAGGTGGAAGAGGAGGAATCGCTGGGCTACAAGCTGGATGAAGTCCTACAAAGCTTTGCTGATGTTTGGGTGGAGAGGGGAGCGCAGGTCGGTGAGGAAGGTGACTCCGACTCTGCTCTGGACTCTGCTTCGCCTTGCCCCTCGTCCCCAATGCAGAGCCACATGGAAGAGGCAGAGAATGGCAGCGACCTGGACAGCACCTTGAATGAGCAAGATGAGACACTAACCCGGCATGAGCGCAGGGACTCTGGAGTTGGAGCTTCGTTAACCAGGTCCAACAGGTAGGGACATCTGGACTGCCAGAACTGCTGGAACTGGGATCAGAGTCTTCGGACAGAGATCCAAACTGTGCTGCAGCTGTTTCTGTTCCATTAAACATGTACAAATAATGACGAATTTTCTGTAAATAGCCTATAATACTAATATATACAGTACATAATATTGACCCGTGTGTTACTTGTCGTAGTGGCTTCTGACCCATGTTCTTTTGTCTCATGATTCTCTGATACATGGTAACAGGCCCCCAAAGCTGCGCTGGCCCAGCTTCCAGAGTTCACACCGGCCTAGCCTGCCATCAGCCCCGCTGCAGGTCAGCGGCCAGTCTGTACTTCAGATGAATCTTTTGCAGAAATTTTCCCTGCTCAAGCTCACGGCCCTATTGGAGAAGCACGCACCCACCCACAAGCAAGGCTTCAGCTGGTGAGCACCAGGACCCTCGAGCTGCCTGCCTGTTGTATGAAATTGGCTTCAAGTTTTTAGGACAAGCATGTATTGCAAAGCGGCTCATATATGTTGTGTGTTTTGTCAAAGAATGCAGAGATTATTCCTTTCCTCAGAATTAAACCTTTTTGAGAAATATATTGCTCATAATTCCAGTTATTTAACTGCTGTGTCCCTGTAGCCCTTTGCAGGTCAGGGTCTGAGGAAATGGATACTGTTAGTTTGGGTCCCAGATGTGATGGTGCTAGCCAGCTGTATTTCTGAGCCAGGCATCCCATGCCATCTGATCCCCCACTGAGAATTCCTGAAACCCAGTGGGAATGCAAAGGCTGCTGGGATTGATGATGTAATGACTGGATCAGTAGTCTGGCACCATTTTTTGAGTGCCATTTGCCAAAGCTATTTTAGTTTATTCCATTAGTGTAGGGGAGGATGGACTTTGATGGAGCAAATAAATGCTCTGAGTGAAGGCGCCATCCAGTGGAACTCATCTCACTGGCTCTGATTGAACTCCATCTCTGAGCCCTGGTCCACTATTAGGCAGTGAGAAGATTTCGGGCAACAACCTGTGGGTGTCACATGTTCTCCATTGCCTCTCTCTCATATGCACAGTAGTCAAGTAAGCGTAACAGCAGACCGTCTATTTTGTGACAAAGGACTCAATTTAATTGTTTTTTTTGCCTTCATAGGGCTGTCCCTAAGTTCATGAAGAGGACCAAACTGCGGGAGCAGAGGGGGTGCAGTGTTTTTGGGGTACCTCTGCGTGTCAATGTGCAGCGCACTGGCCAGCCCCTACCCCTGGGCATTCAACAGGCCATGCGTTACCTGCGCAGTCAGTGCCTGGACCAGGTGAGAGCCCACACTTCCTGTCTTTATATGCTAACTGCATGTATACCTTGGGAATATTGTGCTCTTGTGCATGGCTGAAATCTCAGCCTTCTTCATCATGGCTTCCCCTGCAGGTGGGGCTGTTCCGGAAGTCGGGAGTGAAATCGCGCATCCAAGCACTGAGGCAGATGAACGAAGCGTGCCCTGAAGGTGTGAGCTACGAGAGCCAGTCAGCTTACGATGTGGCAGATATGTTAAAGCAGTACTTCCGGGACCTGCCAGAACCCCTCCTCACCAGCAAGCTCTCTGAGACCTTCCTACAGATCTACCAATGTGAGCATTATACAATATTGCTGTCACTCTAGTTTCAGCTATAGCTGTAGGTCTACTGCTGCAAGCATTTACTTGTTTTTCCTCGTTACACTGGCAGCATAGGTAATGGTGCAGGAAGTTCTGTTCATTGCTTAAGTACAGTTTGCATTGCTTCCTGTGCTTCTGCCCTGCCATCATTAGTTGGCAGCAAAATGGAAAAGGCAGATATCCTCGGGTATGGGTCTGTGTATGAAATGTATACATTTGTTGATAAAAAGTAACTGCCAAGCTGCGATTAAGTTATGCACAGATTTTCAGTCCCATTTGTGTTTGCAAGCTGAGAACCCAGTATACTATGTGTTGTTTCATACTTGCAGTGAGGGATGTCTTATGAAATTTGAGCATAAAGTAAGTCAATATACTTTTATTGTACTGTAGGGTAGTACCCTGAGCCCTATCCACTGAACAAGCAGGTTGTTGGAGCCCAGTGTGTTTGATAGAGAGAAAACACCACTTAAATGCCATGATTATTTGTTACTGGTAGTATAGTATGCCCTATTAATATCCATGAACAGAGCAGATGAGTGTTTTTGCATGTCTGCATTATGATGAAAACTGTCTCTAGTAATTCTTGACCATTTTATGTATGACTCAAAAGTACCCAGACAGATTCCTTTTTTGTATGCTGTTGAACAATTGCGAATGAAGGTTAACAGAAAAAAAGTTGAGTACAGGAAATACCTGCCAAATGATGTGGCAGGTCATAATAAATCACTGGATTGTTTTTTTTTTTTCCCTTTGCAAACCTCACATTCCTCATTCATGTTTCAGAGTTAGAATAGCTTCCTCTCCAAATGTTTAACCCTTGCACATCTCCATTTCCATGTTTTGCATACTTTTTCAATTAATTTGTACAGTGTCTGGCATGCTTGTTTAGAAAAAAGGCATTTAAAATGTGTGGTAACACCTAACAGGACAGCTGAGTAAAAGGAGTGTGTGATAGAAGGGTCTTTTTCAGAACGTTGTTTTATTTCCCCATCGCCTCTCAGATGTACCCAAGGAACAGCGTCTCCAGGCTGCTAAGGCAGCCACCCTTCTGCTGCCGGACGAGAACCGCGAGGCCCTGCAAGCACTACTCTGCTTCCTAAGTGACGTGGCAGCAGCTGCCGCTGAGAACCAGATGACCTGCACAAACCTTGCTGTGTGCCTGGCACCTTCACTCTTCCACCTGAACACACTGCGGAGGGATGGATCCTCCCCTAGGTAGGTTTTGCCTCACACCCTGTGGCTGTGGCACATAAACCGATGCTACTTCATGCATACTTTTTCTCAAGGCTACAGAAAGAGATCTGTACACGTTTCTTAAATTTTTACATTTTTCTTCCAGCATTACCAGTTTGTGTAAATAACTTTTCACAGTTAATAGTAGATGTTAATACACACCGGAAGGTGTAACATCACTGCCTCGTGGGTCATAAGTCCCATTCTTTTTCTGTTTCTCTTATAAGGTGGGGAGTAACATCATGCTTGTTTTGGCAGCACTGGATCTCATTAGTTTGTATGTCCTTGTGTCATCAGGCTTTATTACACCATTGACTCAGATTCCATGGGAAACATGTTTGTTTGCAGTCAGATTGCACAGCTGAGTTTAGAATGAGCAGGTTGTGCCCAAACAGAACAGAACATGTGAGTTGAGAAGGGAGTGGGCACCTGGGTCCATAGGGCATTGGTTGAGCCACTGCAGTGGTCCTAAAGATCATGTGGTCCTGATTGTACATGGAGTTACCTGCAGAAGAACAGACCTAACTGGATAAATCCATCCCCACATGTCAGGTTAAATGCAACCAATCTCTCTTTAACTGTCTCTTGTTTACTTTTGCGGTAGGATTTGTTAGCATTGTTTGACCAGGTGGTAATCATTCCTGCTCTCACACAGGGTTATGCAACGCAAGCAGAGCCTGGGCAAGCCAGACCAGAGAGACCTAAATGAGAACCTGGCTGCCACGCAGGGCTTGGCACACATGATCGCTGAGTGCAGGAAGCTCTTCCAGGTGAGACCCGCCCCCTAAGTTACTCGTAAAATGGGGACAGTGCTCAGTGTGGTGGTGGAATGAGTACAGTGGCAAAGACCTTCACCCAGCTGCGAGGGTCTAGGAACATTGAGTTCAAGTCCTTACAAAACTGCTGTTATGCAAGTAAAGCAAAAGGACATTGGCTTCACTCCAGGTTTGGGGCAGGGCAGGTAATGAAACCTCAAGACCTGATTGTAAAACAGAAGCCACAGCTAAGTGTCACCAAAGGCGGCAATATTTGGTCTCCCACTCCCCTCTTGTAGTTTGTTGCAACAGCAGCTAAATTCAACACTGGATGTGACCAAGTAACAGACTGGAAATTGCTCAAAAAAATGTACTCAACTTCAGTGGTACCTTGGAATGATCGCCTCCATTCACAGTTAACTGTACATTTACCTGGAGTAAACATGAGATCAATGAAGAAAACTGGCAGCAAATATGAAGGAATAAGAAAGTCTTCTGTTCTGCTGGCTTTTCCCTGTGAAGCCTGAACTCACAGTATGTGCAAAAGCACTCACTGGTACCTGCGAATAATCGGCCCATTTACTTATTTTTTCTCAGATTCCAGAGGAAATGGGCTTTTGCCGGGACTCCTATATAGAGCAAGACCTGCCTCCTGCTGGTGCGGAAGAGCTGGAGCAGGGCAGCTACATGCCCAGCCTGCGGGATGCCATGGAGAGCCTGCTGAAGGAGGCCAAGGACCGCTTCCGGGGATATGACAGCTGCTCTACCCCAGAGCCGGTGGAGCTCTCCTACAAGAAGGTGTGTTCTGGAGAGACCTTTCTGTTTATGCCAGCTGTCAAGATCAACTGTTTAAATGGCATACATTTCGCAGCTGAGCATTAGACTCAAAGTGCCAAGACTTAAACCTGCACCTGTGTGTGCACGTGTGTTTCCAGGTCCACGATGGCTTTCCTCTTAGGCTCTGGAAGGTGAGCACAGAGGTTCCAGCCCCCCCTGAGGATGTTCTAACCCGGGTACTGAGAGAGCGCCATCGGTGGGATGAGGACCTGCTGCAGGCCCAGGTCCTGGAGAGCCTGGATCCACACACTGAGGTGTATCAGTACGTGCAGGACAGCATGGCCCCACGCCCCCCCCGGGATCATGTAGTGTTGAGGTGAGGCACCAGGGAGGCTAGTCTCCCTCACTAACATGGGGGGTCTTCCTATATCTGACAGACTGTGTTTCCCACCCTCGTCCAGGATGTGGGCCACAGACCTGCCAAAGGGTGCCTGTGCCTTGGTCTGCTCCTCCATCAACCACCAAGGTGCGCCGCTGATGGGGGTGCGCGCAAACGTTCTGGCTGCCCGCTACTTCATGGAACCATGTGGCCCTGGTCGGACCCGACTCACCTACCTCTGCAGGACCGACTGCCGGTGGGTGCGCGGGCCACAGGAGGGTGCTGCCGCCACTCCTTACTGTTGGTGTTACAGTGGCCATGTGAGACTCATATGTTTGTCTGTCTGTGTGTCTGTCTGGACTGCAGGGGTCACTTTCCTGAGTGGTACAACAAGGTGTTTGGACACTGGTGCGCGGCGGAAGTGGCTCGGATACGGGACTCATTTTCCAATGTGCCAGACAAGTGAGCATGGTCACGGAGGGGGCGTGTCCCGAGAGTCGCATGGCCGAGTGCTCTTTGCAGTTTGCACATTTGTCCAGGCGAAGGGGGAAGCTGGATGCCGCCCCACCTCGTGTCAGCAGTGTCTCCTGATTCACACAATAAGCTGGAATGGATGCCGGATCTCCAGCTCCTCCCCCTACTGTGACATCACACACAGTTGCTAATGCTTCTGGGAAGCAAGCAGAAGGAAGAATGAAGTGGTCACCTTGGAAATGTTTCACCTCCAGAAGCAGCCAAGAGCTGAGCCATGTGGATTAACATGCGTGTTCTTGACGTTTGTCACTTTTTGAGTGGAAGGGAAATGATGGACTGTCTGATGGACAAGTGGCAGATGACAGATGGGCAGGGGGGTGGCAGGTGGACAGTCAGGAAGATGAGATGCAGATGGATGGGAGGGCAGAGTGGTGGGTAAGTACATGATGGAGCAGTAGATGAACAGGCAGATGATGAAACTCAGTAGGGGGCACCAACATGAGGTGCTGATTGGTTTGTCAAGGTGTTCTGGTTGAACTAGGGGGACCGAGCATAAAGTCTGGGAGTGGTGCTGTGCAGAGCATGCTGTGTAACACACTCGATCTCAGTGCTAGATGGCCAGAAGAGAGGGACACGGTGATACTTGGTGGCATCAGCTCATCTTTAGCATCTGTTTCACTGCAGATTCTCTGTGGAAACATGGATTTATGTATTTAAAGCTGTACAGCGCTGGCTCCTTTTATAAAGGTGGATTTTCTACAGGTTTTACTGTAAGGTGGCTGGACACACGCAGCTCACATACACACACAGTTTTACATGACTTGCGGTGTAAACACCAAAGTAATGCATGACACTGAGAATTAATTTAATGTATTTTCATGTATTTATATCGCAGATATTTTTTGTATTGTATTTGTATTGTAAATGTTACTCAAAAATGGGAGAAATAAAAATTTATCTTTAAAAACATTTTTTATGTTTCAACCTTAAATGCACTATTAAATTCAATAAAAGTAATAAGTCGTAAAACATGTTTTAGTGTTATTTTTGATGAGCGCTGTGTGTTTTTCCAGAGAGATGTGGCAAAAAATGTCAATGGAGGGGAGGTCACATCATTCTTCTGGAACAAACAGAAGACGCCCATTAGACATGGGATCGACTAGGTGTCTCTTTCTCTCCCTCTCTCTCCCAAGCCATTACACCCGAGCATCAAGGTGGGTGTGCGACGTAGTCACGACCGCATCATGGCCGCAGGGGTCTCACCACACACACACACACACACACACACCCTAGAGTGCGTTCACACCCTCAAACCCCAAGTCCTGCTCACACTGTGTCCCATCTGTGCGTCGCTGAGTGCTTACACACGCATCATCATCTTCACTGTCCTCTTCATCACCAACATGTCTTAGTTGTGTTTACCTGTAAATCAAGGACCATGTCGAGCAGACCCCCCCCCCCCCTTTAAATGTCGCCCAGGCGAGCGGTGCGTGACAATAACCGTCGCCTTCATGAAACGGGCGGCTACGTGGGACCCCACCTCCCCCTGGTAGCCCGGGGCTTTGACCACTGCCCCCCCCCGACCCCCCAGCTGTTAGATGTGGCCAAACACTCCAAGGCCGCCTCTGTTGCCAGTGGGAAACACCTGTTTTATTCTGAAAAGCAGCGCGGAAGCCGGCGCTCCGCTGCGTGCTCGCCGCCCCATGTTGTGCTGGATGTTTATGCGCAGCTGTTTTGTCGGGGGATCCAGGTGCTGCGTCCTGCGGGGGGCGCTGCGTCCACAGGAAGGAAGAGCAGCGAAATAACAGCAGCCCCCTTACCCACAAGCAGCTGTCGTAGCCATTCTGGGCCATGGCTTACAAAGAGAGTAAAGAAAACCTTAATTTATTCCTGAAAACTGCTCTGATGGAAACGGCGTATAGGGGAATGCCATTTTACATCATGACAGTATAATGTAAGATAATGTATAAGATGTAAAATAATAATTATTAATAATAATAATAATAATAATAATAATAATAATAATAATAATAATACATTCGCAGCCCGTCCGAAAAGCCCAGTCCAGTTTTCCCAGACATCAGCAAAACGATTTAAAGCGCATTGAGGCACGGGCAGCATCAGCACCAGGCAGCGCAACCGCGCACACACTGCGGGGCAGTGGGGAGAAGAGATTTGCTCAGAGACGCGAGTGAGAGAAACGGGGGCTTCGAGTTCCAGAGTTGTTTCTTCAGTCACGAAATTTGTGTTCTTAATTTAAGTGAAGATGTCAGTTTAAACGTAAACGAGCAGGAAGCTCTCGCGAAATTGGCCGCCGCTGCACTCTTCGCTCGGCGATGCGCCTAGGGGTTGGCGCCCACTTACGTCACTGAAGTCGTTTTCACATTTTTGTCTTTAATTTAATCCTGAAGCCATCTATTTACCTTCATCATTTTAACATTACCAGAAGTTTCATTTTGCAGGAGTGCAACAAACCCGTTAAAATTGGCTACACCCTGATTTCCCAAAAAGAGAAACAATCTTGGGGGCGCTTTCTTAAGGCGCTGCACTTATTCATCCTCTCTCTTCTAACGTGTGGCTAAGGTAAGAATTAGGTTCAGACATTTTATTTACATCTTCGTTGCTCGTTTCTAACTCACAGGTAGGCCAACAGGTGTGAACTGGCTTTAAATCTTGACTGTAATATGTAATATAAAAAGTTTGTAATTCGAAAGTTGCGCTGAAATCGAGAAAATATGAATATATTACTTAGTAATACATATGTGTCACCGATGTCTGTCGTTTAAATAATTCTGTTTCCGTTTAATCAGGACATTTTCGAGTAAGTTTTATGATCAGTTTTATTGCATAATTTGCGCAGAAACTCTTCGCGGTCATTAATACCAAGTTTGACCACGGGGTGTCGCTGTATCCCAACAATAGTGCCTGGTGTACAGCCGCGGTCAGAAGCCAGAGTGAAATTACTGTACTTCATCGTCGTTTCACTCTTATTCCTCACAGAACTGCTGAGGTTCGCTTCATCAGCCCTGTGCAGTGGTTTTCGGATGATAAAAACTGTGATGTAAAATTACATATTTTATTTGCACGTGTATTATGTTTGCGCAACAACAAACGTCGCCGTCAGTGGGCACCTGAAAATAATCAAATATTCAAATACTCCAAATATTTCAGAGGAAATACGTTATTTTAAAACATTTTTGAATAATTTTACAGAGAAATAAATATTTGGACACCGCATGTACAGGTAGCAACAGAGTACAAATATCCAAATTACTCTAAAATGTGTGTACCAGCACCATATTCTCTTCAAAACACCAATTATAATCATAAAAAAATTACTTATATTTTGTTTGTTGTATTTTTCCATTCTCAGCTAAAACATGTCTGGCTGGGGCTCTTACTAAGGGACAAGGTCACAGAGGACAAAGCTACTGTTTTCCTTCCACTGTAATAGTAAAACATTACAGCAACCAGCAACATACTGTACACTACCCGGCCAAACAAAAAGTCACACACTGTAATATTTCCTTGGACCGCCTTTAGTTTTGATTTCGCACGCATTTGCTGTGACTTTCGATAAGCTTATGCAATGTCACAACATCTATTTCTGTCCAGAGTTGCATAAATTTTTTCCACTAACATCATGTATTGACAATGACTCTCCAGTCAGACCGCTGCGTAAAGTCTTCTCCGGCACATCCCAAAGATTCTCAATGGGATTAAGGTCTGGACTCTGTGGTGGCCAATCCATGTGTGAAAATGATGCCTCTCTCATGCTTCTTGAAGCACTCTTTCACAATTTGAGCCCCATGAATCCTGGCATTGACATCTGGGAGGAAAAAGCCATTGATGGAAAAACCCGGTTATTCAGTATATTCAGGTAGTCAGCTCACCTCATTTTTTGGGCACAGAACGTTGCTGAATCTAGACCTGACCAACTGAAGCAACTCTACATTATAACACTAAGCTAAATCCAGGTGGTGACTGTTTTTTTTGGCTGGGCAGTGTATACAACAAAATCAACAGCTACATTCATTAGCAAATTTTAAGGAAGCAAATGGTGGAGATGCCCAATGATCAGTGTACTTTCAGCCGAAAACACAAACGCAAAAGTTCACAGGAGAAAACCACCAAACCACATTTGGGAGTATTTAGTATTTATTTTTCATAAACCAGCTGAGTTACCCTGCTACTCTGGTCAGCAGAAGAGGATCAACAAATATCAATAACACATTATGCAACCCCAACTTGGAAAAAGTTGTAACGGTAAGGAAAATAAACACAGAAAGCAGTCATTTCAAAATTCACTTTGACTTGCAATCCATCACAAACAGAATAAAGACAACATATTTACCGTTTAGTCTGGTCATCTTCATTTTTTTGTAAATATACATCCATTCTTGCCATTGAGGGCCTGCAACATATTCCAAAAAAGGGTGAGACAGGGCAGTTTTATGGCTAATAATGAGTTAAAAAAGAAAATTATGTGAGTAGAAACAGATGATGTTCAACAGGTGACTGTAAATATGCTTGGGTATAAAAGCTGCATCCAGGAAAGGCCTAGTTCTTTAGGAGCAAAGTTGGGCCAAGGATCACCAGTTTTCCCACAAAAGCATGGGAAAATCATTCAAAAGTTTAAAAACAATGTTTCTCAAAGACAGATCAGAATGGATTTTGGTATTTAACTGTCAACAGTACATAATATAATTAAAAGATGCAAGGAATATAGAGGAATTTTGGTGTGTGACGGGCAAGGCCGCAAGCCTAAACTGACTGGACTGCCATGATCCCTCAGATGACACTGCATCAAGAACAGTCATTCATTAATAAGTGATATAACCACAGGGGCTCAGGAGTACTTTAGCAAACCATTATGAAGTAATATAATACGTACTTAAATCCACAAATTCCGGTTACAGCTGTACTATGAAAAAAGGAAGCCAGTGTTAACAGCTTGCAAAAGCACCATTGACTTCTCTGGGCTCGGACGCATCTGAGATGAATCATCACACAGCGGAAATGTGACTATTACCAGCTACAAGTCCAGAAGCCAACATCTGTGATGGTATGGGGTTTTGTCAGTGCCCTGGGCAAGAGTAACTTGCACTTCTGTGAAGGCACCATTAATGCCAAAAAGTGCATACAGATTTTGGAACACTTGCTGCCTTCATGACATCTCTTCTTCCATGGACGCCCATGCGTATTTCAACATGACAGTGCAAAAATACATTTTTCGTGCATTACAAAGGCATCGCTGCATAGGAAGAGGGCGTGGGTGCTCAACCAGCCTGCTTGCAGTCCTGACCTGAGAATGTGTAGCACATTTTGAAACTAAAAATGACAATGAAGACAGCATACTGCTGCACACCCTAAGACTTGTTTGCAAGAATGGGACAAAGTTATGCCTGAAACACTCAATAGATTGGTGTCTTCGGTATCTAAACATTTATTAAATGATGTGAGAAGGAAAGGCAACATTACAAAGTGGTAAATTTTATACTACCCAAACTTTTTTTTCTAGTATGTTGCAAGTATCACCATCAAAATGTTTATTTTTCACAAAACAAAATTCATCATTTGTGACATCAGTTAATGAGCTGTTATATTGTTTTCAGCTCAAGAATTATTTGTCATTTACTAATCATTGCTTTGTTTTTTTTGCATTTTCTATACCATCCCACCTTTGTCCAAGTTGGTTTTGTACATCATTACAAGGGAATGATCAATACTAAGATTTTTTTCAATTGTGAGAAGGGAGTAAAATTCTTGATATTCTTGACACCCTCGTACATGTGGATTGTATTTAGTACACAGTTGTGGTTTGTGCCATGTTGCAGGCAGATGCCCTGAATACTGATCTCCCAGTCGTAGTTGAGGTGGTAGGTGGGGAGAAAAAAAGTAGCAACGACCAACACATTATGTTTACATCACTAATGTGTGTGTAAACTCTGCAAAAACCTCACTTGGGATGATAATCATCACTGTGCCAGATTTCCGTGGCTTGGAAAACAAAGAACAAACTGTGCATAAAGAACAAACAGAGACAGACAGACAAACAGAGGTCGAGTTCTACAGAAGCAGACTTGGCATTGCCACCCGAAATCCATGTGCCAGAGCTACACCTGCCGTACTACCGTAAGGTTTTTATCAGCCTGTTCTTGCTCTTGGCAGAGTTCTTTACTATGATTTCACATTAATAACATGGCAAATTCCCCTGTCAGGGTACTAACAATGTGCACAAGGTGCCCTGGCACACCAGAAGAAGGGGCTATCTGCCAGTCTGGTGTGGGTCTGCTGCCCCTCCCTTAGTTAGCTGTCCAAGTTCCTGACATTTATTCATTTTCACTTTTTTTTTTTCCAGTCTCACCAACAGACAGACATACAGATACAGACATGCGGTGCTCAAAGTACATAGGCCAATACAGGTGTTTTTAATCACGGTACATTACACCAGTAGATGTGTACAGAATCGAAAACAACCTCATGGCCACTCCACCTCACATTCTGCAAACACTTTTCCAGTAAAGAAATCTCAATCCCAGTGAGATTTGTAATTCAAGGACCAACTGTATTAAACCCCAATATGACAATCACAGATGACTGCACGCAGGAACCCTATGTGCAATATGGGCCCATAATGATGAGCTGTGCCGCACCAATCTGCACATTCTGCTCTGGAAAGTAGTGTGCGTGCGCGCATATTAAGAAACAGGAGCATCTGGTGTTCATGGAACATCATGGATCTACTAATTCATCAACTGCTTTATAAAATGTGACATCAGAACACCAAAACTTAGACACAGTTCTTGTGGTCTAGTGGTTCCTGATCCTCCCTCAGTGACACTCTTCAGATGCTGACATTCGTCCACATGGACAGGTGTCCCAGCTTATAGGTCACCTCATTCCTGCTGGATACAAATACCCAGGTAGCCCTGGCCTCCATGTGGTGCCTCCACTGGTTGCGAAGGCTCGGGTTCAGCTGAGTTACAGTTTGGAAAACCAGGTTACGGAAGCCCGACATCTGATGATCACAGGATGCCTGGGAGGAGCACGTGCAATAGAACGTGTGAGATGCGCCATGACCGCACCACTGTCACAGGTAGGGCTAAAGACCAGCTGACCTCCAGGGTAGCTGAAACCGCTTGACTTGCACAGTTAGAATTTGAGTAAAGTGCTTAGAACTGCTGCCTTGGGACTTGGAGGACATAGGCTCAAATGCAATGCTACTGGTGTACCTTGCAACAGGTGCTTACCCAAAATTACTCCAGTAAAAAATAATGACTTAATTTATACTTTGTAATATTAGCTTAAAGGAGTGCAACAAATAAATGTAGCTGGCGCAACAGAACATTCTATGTCATTTTGTATGTACAATTTGTTATTTTATATAATGATAGTAATACTAAGATGTTCACCAGTTGTTTCATATGCCATTTTCATATTATTTTAACCTGTTACTATTTATGACCCTCCTACTGTCCTTTTGAATTGTGGTGCTAGCGAAGAATTCTTGGCTTACACTGGATGGCCTGGAAAACAAACACGTGGGTCTTGGGACAAATCAAACCAAAGTTGTCACTGGAAGCTCAAATGACCAGACTGTCTTATTTTGGACACGTCCTGCGGAGAGAACAGACACCAGAAAAGGATATTGTGCTCAGCGAAGTGGAAAGTCAACACAAAAGAGAAAGACCTGCAATGCGGTGGAAGGAGGCGGTCACCACAGCCACGGACGCCCCTTTGTCGAGTCTTAGCCGACTTGCTGAAGACCGGATGCTATTCAGGACAACGATCCATAACCGCCGTGAGTCGACACTGCCTCGACAGCACTTAACATGAGAGTCCTTGTCTTTGGTGATGTCTGTTGTTCAGCCGCTGGATTCAGTCAGCTGTTTGCATGTTATCATCTCAAAACAAACCACATGTTCTCTTCACCATACGCCTGACTATAAACAATGCACCAAAACACTGAATCACTTAGCCCCTCCACCATCCCTTTCTGCTAATTTTATTTGTCCACTTGGTCTTTCTCACTTTTGGACCTTAAATACACTAATAATAACATTTGGAAATAGCTCAGGCCATAAACTACTCACACAAGCAGCCAGTCGGTTTCTTCGCAGGGGGTCGTGTGAGGACAACGGAGGCTGAGGATGCAGGCTGCACCGACCAGGAGCAACACTATGACCTGCTGCCCCACAGACCCAGCAGCGCCTCACACCGGAACTTTAACCCTCTTCACAGCGACATGTTGTGCGGTGCAGGTCGCGGCTACATTATAGCAAATGGTGTGACTTCAATGGCGGCACGCGTGCTCGACAAACACACACCCGCCCACCCCAATAACCCCTCTTACACACACTCAGCACCTCATCGCTACGGTAACTGATCCAAGTCTCATTATTTGTTACACTTGGCATCTTGTTGCTGTGTCCTGTGTATACGCCGCTGCAAAGTTCTGCCATATCCCCCCCCCCCCTCCCTCATTGTTTCGTAAGGATCATTGTGTCATGGCGAAATTGTGTCGATTCCTGTTTGACGGATGTCTGATCAGCGCCCGTGTTTTACCGTCACAACCGGGTAAACCGTGTAAAGGAGCACTTTTGCTGGTTTGGGTGCCTCTGTACGCGCGCGCACACACAGGTTCGGTGGTGACGTAAGCATTTCGGAGTGTCCGGCGCGCGCCTCCAAACCCCATCACTTAACGCCGCGCCGGGACCGGTCGAGCGCGCGCCCCTGCGCGCTGCAGTTACGAAACGCTCAGACAGGCGTTTTGTAACCGCGCCGCGGCAGCCAATGAGGAGGCACCGCTGCCGTCACGTGATGCCGTTTTTATATAACAAACTGGCGAGTGGAACTGAAGAGACTCAGAGTGGCTCGCCTCGTCTCCGGTGATGGAATGTTGTCTTTCCTTTTTGTCACGTAAATAAGGTTAAAGTCCGAAAAAAACAGGGCGACCGGTGCGCTCCTTGAAACGGTGTCCGACGCCATGTCTGCGCTGTGCCCGGACCCCGAGGAGCCGTTCTTCATCGCGCCGCGCGCCGAGCGGGACGAGAGCGCGCTCGCCGAACACCAAGCGCTTGTGCTGCGCCGGACGGACGCGCTGGCCGCCCAGAACCGCCTGAAGGAGGCGCTCGACGTGGCATCGGTGGCGCTGCGCTGCGGCCCCGTGGCTCCGGGCCGCCTGGTCGCACTGGTCGACTGCGTGCTGAGCAGCTTCAGGGAATCGCGTGGGGAGTCGGCGTCGGCGCAGGAGCAGGAGCGGCGTAGCCCCTCAGACCCCTTCAGCTGCCCAGGATGCCGCGGCTTCTTGGGCGCGCCAGTGACCGCCCCCTGCGGACACTCGTACTGCCGCCGGTGCCTGGAGCGGGAGCTGCTGTCCAAGTGCAGCGTGTGCGGGGACGCGCTGTCGGGGGAGATGCGCACCACGGTGGTGCTCGGCGGGCTGCTGCGGAAGTGGTTCCCGGAGGAGGCGGAGCGCGCCCGGCGTATCGCCGAGCTGGAGCAGCTCAGCGCCATGAGGGACTGGGAGCAGGCGATGCGGCTCGCGCACGAGCTCGTGCAGTCGGGTACGAGCCCTCACTTCCGTTGCGTAACGCGGGCGCGTGGACGAGCCCGCACGGACGAGTGCGCGCCTCGCGTTGCGTAAGCGAGGTCGTGACATGCCGTAAACGTTTTGTAACTCTGCGGGGGCGGCGGCGGCGCAGGCGTGACGACACTTAAAAGTTTGCAGTGATTTCGAGATGGTTTCAACCCGCGTTTCAATAATGTTCACCTGGAGGGATGACTACACCTGACAGTAGTAGCGCTTGAGCTCATCTGGCCACCGTGCCCGTGCTCATTGACCAAGGTGTCATATCACACGCTTTCAAAGAAACTCCTTTTTTCCCCCTCCGACATTGTCATTTCTGCCATTTTCCGTCACTCCCGTTGTACGTAAGCACAATTCTTATGTTGCATAACATTAAGAAAAGTTTACTTTTCCTCTTCTGGGTACTGTGATCTGTTCTGTCAGCTGATGGCACTGTGGTCTCAGCAAAGGAACACATAACAGCCTGTGGGTAACACACAGTTTCCAGATTGACCTGTGAAGCCCCGTCTAATTTTACACAGTGCTGGCCGATTAAGCAGTAGGTGTGTTGCGGGGACTATGGTAAATTTTACCACAGTGGAGGAGAATTTGTCTGTAAACTCCCAACTTGCAGATCTGCCACTTTTGCATGTGTTGTTTCACATTGAGTAATTGTGGTGTAATTATAGTCACAGGCCACCAGGTGGTGCAGTGGTTAGACCTTTTGGCTCCTGCTGTAGTGCCGTTGACGAAGCTACAGTACTTATCCTGAATTGATACAGTAAGAATTACCTAACTGTATAAAGGAGTAAATGAGTTTACCTGGTTTATTGAAGAAAAGTTTCAGCAAATTAAGTGAAAAATAGTGCTATAAAGATTGATTTCCTTTAGATTCGTTGATATTTGTTGCTGGTGGTATCTTTGTGTCCCTTGCTGAGTGCCTTTTGCCCCCCGTAGACCCCAGCGACACTCGGGTGCGACTCTGCAGGGCTGAGGTGTACTCCGCCATGAAGCAGTTCTCGTCCGCGCTGGCTGATCTGGATTGGCTGTGGCCAAAGTGGGCTGACCGGCCAGAGGTGAGTGGCTACAGCTCCTGATGTGGGTCTGCTATGCTGGCAACACAGTGACCATCTACTGTACTACACTTTATTAGAAATTTACGTAGACATGGTACAGCCAGTAGCCAGCAAACTGGGCTTGTTACTCGCTAGTTCACACACCGTTGTCTGGTTATATGTTGCCAAGCACTTGAGCTGGTGTTCTCTGGGTGAATCTGCCATTTTCCTTCTACCTGAGTCCAAATGTGAACTTGATATTGAATTCTAAATGCAGTAATGTTTTGCTGCAGAGAGTAACAAGATCAGAGAGTGCTGGTGAAGGTGCAGAATTAGCATGCAAATCTTCACAGTAGGCAGTGCAGTGGTTTTTGCTGCTGCCCCAGGGTCAGAGGACCAAGTAGCAAGTTTGAATACCATCTCCAACCACTGTACCCTTGATCAAGGTACTGACCCTAAAGTGATGTATAAATGGGTAAATAATTGTAAGCATCTTCTTCCCAGGGGCGCATAACTTTGTCACCTGGGATAAAAGCATTAGTCAAATGAACTACATTTTAAAGAAGATTCAGTTAAGCAACTGAAGGTTTGGCCCTGTATGACTCGTGACCTCTTTTTCTTAGGTGTGTTTCCGAAAGGCAAAGGTCCTCCAGGAAATGGGGCATGTGGACGAATCTTTGCAGGTGTTCCTTCAGTGTCTTGCACTGGATGACAACTTCACACCTGCCAAGAGGGAGGTGGAAAAGGTAACGTTCGTTGTTGCATCAGGTGTGCGGGGGAGGAGCCAGAATGCTAATGCATTATTTTTTGATACTTTATACTTTGTCTGTGCTGAGTTTAAGAGAACAATCCATAATTTAAAACAGTTCTTTGTCCCAGCAAGTTAGGGTTTTGCATTAATGCTTGTTCAACTGTGCAGGGCAGGTAATTTACATAAATGTTTAGTTGAATAGATAGAATTGTTCTGATACTTGCCTGATGGATTGGTTGACAGTAAAATAGGAAAAAGTGTAAAACACATTGTACATGTGACAAATATGTACCTTTACTTATAGAATAATTCTGTAAGGATCTGTTTTGACTGTGCTATTGTCAGTGTTCTGAAATAATGAGACTTAGGGAGACTGAACCTTTGGATCACAAGATTTGTTTCTCTGCAGCATTTTTAAACACTGGCTCTAGCAGAGCACATTATTTAGAGAGGAACAAAAATCCCCTCATTACTGACCACAGCAGGTAGACAGAACTATTTACAAACATGTACCAGCAGTGCATTATGAGAAGCCACAGCTCCCACCACTGCCGCTATAATGCTAATAATACTACATTTTTTACTCTAAAGTACGTTGTTTTCGGTAAAATCCTCTACATTCAATACCATCAGAAGAGGCCTGTGATTGGACCGGGAGCAGGAAGACAGGAGCCAGTCATGTTATATCTGAATTCCTCTTATCAAGAGGATTTACTATATTACACAATCTCTATTTTTAGTTTTTTGTTTAAATTTATATTCATCCTTCTAAATTTATCTCAGTGAAATTTATTTTTGGAATAAATAGTATTGCAAGCAAAAAATATAATTGGTAAGCTAGACAATAAATGTCTTGGAGTTCCTGTCCAATTATCGCTATTGTTAACTGGAAATATACTTATTTTTGACTTTCCAGTATGTTCCAAAATTGGACTGGAGGAAATTTTGATGGAACAAGAAGAATAAAAAAGTGTTTCCTGTGGATGACTAAACTCAAATTTTTGTCAAGGTCTGTTTTTTAAACTCCGTACCCTTACTTGTCACATGGGTGTGATGAGGACAGAGGGAGAGTTTTATGAATTGTAGAAATGGCTTTGTGCCACCAGCGCTGTACTCCACACATGCCACGCAAAAGGACCTGACCCCATCGGCCTTCAGGGATCGTAGTCTCCATGGATCAAGCTTTTGGTCAATCAAATCTGACTTGGTTCACAGTAACTGCAGCACAGGGTAGCAGCAGTAGGAAACACATTCAGTGTACACTACAGCAGTCTGTGGGTTGTTCCAGTTACGCTGTGTTCTGTTTAGTTTTGTCAGTGCATTACATCCCTGAAGGTGAAGCTTTCAGAGGATCCTGCTGTTCACCCCAGTAACACATCATGATTTTTTTTTACATACCTTAGATACTTTCTTTCCTTTTATTAAATAAAAAAATCTGAATTATGTTCCAGCTGTTTAGAGACAAAAACAGTATACAGTTAATGCAAATGCATACAGATTCATAATATAATGCAAAGACAGTAGGTAACAGTACTTAGCAAACACACTCTTTCTATAAAATGGGATACTTTTATTGATAGATATGTTTTACTTTATGTACACTGGGATGTCCTGAACTGGATTTTGTATCAAGTAATGGAGCTGCTCTGCAAGTAGAACTTAATGTCATCCAAAGTTATGCAAAGAGAAAAAAACAATGTATTTTTTTCAATGTATTTATTTCAGTCTTTAGACAAGCCCTTCTTTATTTTTATGAATCTTATATTTGACGGAATTTGAGCTGTTTTCAAATTGTATAGGTTTGAGTGTGTTGGTTCTTGTGAACAGTTCTGATTGTATTAAAGCCATTCACAGGAAAGGTTACATAACCTGTGCTCTTTTTTTTTTTTTTTTTTTTTTTAAATTCTGGAACACAGTGTCTCATTCACAGAAGTGGGACTTTTTATTTATTTTGAGTTGTCAGTTTTTTCTAACACAAAATGCAGCACCAGGCTTCTGACATTGATTTACTAAAGACTTGGTTGTCTTGAATCTCAATTCAGGGTAATTACCTTGGTAAGTGCTACTGGAGCAGAAGGTGAGATTTGCGCTTGGGTCCTTGCAGCTTTAACCACCACACCTCCTGCTGGCCCTTGTTTAGTGGTTGATGGCAAGGGCTTAACTTGGGAGTGAGCTGGTCTTAGAATAGGAGAGCTTTATTTTATTTTATTTTATTTATTTATTTTGCTTCCTTTCTCAGTCTTGATGTGTAAACTGCTGCTCTCTTGCAGATCCTGTGTGATCTACTGTCACCTGCCAGTGACAGCGTCAAGGTGGGCCTGCAGGAGGCAGCACTGGGCACCTCCCCACACCTGCGGCGCAAGACACCTATGCCTACCTCCCATCAGGCAGCTGTCACCCCAAAGCAGCCAGGGCAGCTGAAGGTACGGTGTGACTCACACCATGTGGTGCATCGTAGCAGAGCTGTGTGTCTGTCTGGTAGAACATTGGGCACATCTGCAGCTCTTCTCACCTTCTAATTGCATGATTTAGTAATTGCATATAATAATAATAATTAATAATTAAATCAGGCTCAAAATAATAATATATACTATTGCTGGCTATCTTTTGAACCATTCTTCAATACTGAACTACCCTTACTGTTTCTGTCTACCTCCCCCATGAGCAGCAGGATGGCAGTCTGGAGCGCTGCACCCTCAGTCGAACCCAGTCGCTGCGAACTGGTGGAATAGGCGCCGAGGAGGGCCTCAAGCGGGTTTGCTCTGCCCCTCAGTTGGGCAGCCAGGAAAAGGGAACCCTCCTAAAGAGAAAGCTGTCAGCCTCAGAGGTGGGGCACTTGCTTGTCCACAGTGGGGGCAACAAGCACAAGAAGCAAGGAGGTCAGTGCTGATCCTTAACTGTCTTCACAAATGCCATGAGCTGTAAATACTGTGTATGTGAGTTTAATTAAAGCGGTCCATCTTCTCCGTTTAGTCCTCAGCTGTAGAGCCCGTGTGCATCAGAAACAGAGTTCAGTTTTTTAAATATCTGGTTGAAAAAGCAAATGGCTCAAAATAAGTTGGGCAGAAGTTCATCCCTTATTCTAAAAACAGAAAGTCATGCTCCCTACACTTCCAGTGGGCACAGACCCTCTGAATGCCCTGTTCTTGTCACAGAGGCCACGACTTGCAGAGCTGTTCCGGACCACCTGGTGGAGGCATCCGACTTTGAGTGCTCGCTCTGTATGAGGTAAGGGGGTCATTGGCGGGTGGATTGAGACCCATCTGACTGGACCATTTGTAAGATGTTACACCTCTTACACCCCCCCTCCCCCAGGTTGTTCTACGAACCGGTGACCACACCGTGTGGACACACCTTCTGTAAGAACTGTCTAGAGCGCTGTCTGGACCACACACCCCAGTGTCCACTGTGCAAAAAGAGCCTGAAACAGGTAAACCCAATACACGAATGCTACATTTCCCTGAATCCCATACTCCCAAGTACTATATTAGAACAATTGCCATAAAGTCTTGCGTATAATGCATTTTTTTTTAATCAGGGCATAAAAAGCAGCCTTTACAATTTATATTTACAGCATGATTATTTATAGATTTGAATTTTAACTGTTTCCTCAGCTTTACATAGTTGCAAAAATAAAGACAAAGCATTAGATTTATTAATTTAGGTATCTGCATAAATTATATACAGTGGAACAGTTTTTAAACTGACCCTGTAAAGTCATGTTCGAGTCTTTTGCATTAGGGTGACTCACGAGTGGCTACTGCACATGAGATGAACGCCCTGTATCTGTCTCTGCAGTACCTGGCATCCAGGAAGTACAAGGTGACACAGGTCCTGAATGAGGTCATCAAATGTTACCTGCCCACAGAGCACCAAGAGAGGGAGAGTGCCCATGCAGAGGAGACTAAGGAGCTGTCAGAGTAAGTGGGGCCTGACTGTTGCCCCCAAATTCCCCCCACAGCTACATAGCTATAGTAAACAAACTAACCTGGTTACCAACATCTGAACACCGAAACTGTAAATACTGTAGAAGCTAAATGAATTAAGGTGGTCCAATACTCCTGTTCCTTGTGGATGCTATTTACTATTACGTGTTATCTTGAAGGGTAAGCAGGTTGTGTTTTCTCTGCTAAAATCTAAAACAGATTTTTAGAAAATATAGACATTGGAAAATGGTTGTAAGTTGAATTTTCATAAAACAGTGGGCCAGTTTACTTTGGTTTTCAGTGGCTGTTGTATTTCTGTGTGTCTGCAGCCTGACAAGGAATGTGCCCATCTTCGTGTGCACCATGGCATACCCCACAGTGCCTTGCCCGCTCCACGTGTTTGAGCCCCGCTACCGCCTCATGATCCGACGCTGCATAGAGACAGGGACACGCCAGTTTGGCATGTGCATCAGCGACCCCCAGAAAGGGTATGTCCCTGAGACGAGGTGGTGAAGTCAAATCCTCAGTGGGCTGCTCATGGTGTGTGTTTGCAAGTGTAAGCTCCTCTCCCTGCCCTCCAGCTTCGTCGACTATGGCTGCATGCTGCAGATCCGCAGCGTCCACTTCCTGCCAGATGGTCGTTCTGTGGTGGACACTGTGGGGGGCCAGCGGTTCCGTGTTCTCGCACGAGGTATGAGGGACGGCTATTGCATCGCTGACATCGAGTACTTGGAGGACATCAAGGTGAGAGCCCCTTCCATGGCCCAGCTGTCCACAGGTACACAAACTGTGATTACAGTTGATCCTTGCATAACCCCACCAATTTGGGGGTGATCTAGGCATGATGCTACCCACCCATTCTGGTGTGTCATAACCAGCCACAGGTGGCGCAAGTTCACAGCTGTGTCGTTTCGGGCATTGTTCACTAACGCTCACATTAGGGACCGCATCCTCATCATTATAACATTCACATTATTCTAGTTAACATTTTGCCAACTCTGCTGTAATGTGTTATATTATCAATTTATATTAACTGTATATTTCCAAATACTAAAGTAAACCAGTACCAGATAGGACAAGAAATGGTTGGATGCCAGTCCCTAACCCTGACGTTAACTGGGCAATGGCTGCACGTGATATTTTAATGCTTAGTTGTAAATATTTTTTTGTCTTGTATATTCAGAGTTGTTTCACCACTAGGGAAAAAAAATAACTGATGGTTTTAAGAGGTGCAAAAGACACAGCTGTTCTGTCTTTATCTGCATATCCTCCTTTTTCTTTAAAATGTGGTAAATGCATTAAAATGATACCGTGATGCACTACATTTTCCCCTGGTCAAGTCATGTGCAGGTGAACTGTGTTTTCATGTAGCGCTCCATGGCAGTAGGTGGTGGGAGTAGCTGTTGGTGTGTGTTAAAGGAGCGCTGTGCCTCCTTCTGCCAGGTGAAGGACAGCAGGGAATTGCAGAGGCTGCAGCAGCTACACGACCAGGTGTATGAGCAGGCGCGTGCATGGTTCCACAACTTGAAGCATCGCTTCCGCGGGCAGATACTACAGCACTTTGGACCCATGCCAGAGAGGGAGGCAGACATTCAGGTAAGGGGGCAAGAGTGATAGGAGATGGAGGAGTGTGCAGAGCCCTCTTGTTGGATTTCGACCCACTGAGTAATGTTAACCATGGTGCTCTTCAACCTGTAGGCGACGCCCAATGGGCCAGCCTGTTGCTGGTGGCTCCTCGCCGTGCTGCCTGTGGACCCGCGGTACCAGCTGTCGGTGCTGTCTCTGCTATCACTGCGCGAGAGGCTGCTCAAAATCCAGCAAATCCTCACCTACCTGCAGAGCATGCCCAGCGAGTAGACGAGTAGGCTGCTGCCCAACACGTCCCCCAGCGGCCTGGGAATGACGTTACACTGAAACATAACATGACAACGGACGAGGTTTCAGGCTTGTGTTTGAGAGAGAGCGCGTGCACGTGTGTGTGTGTGTGTGTGTGTGTGTGTATGTGTGTGTGTGTGTGTGTGTGTGTGTGTGTGTGTGTGTGTCTTTCTGTCTGTCTGTCTTGTGTATGTAAAATCTCAAATGCTGAATGCCACCTGCTGGAAAGCACCACCCACAACACCCAGCTACTATGTTGTTCAGTCATGGTTCCACGGCATCGAATTTGTGCGCCCAACTCCTCACCTTTGTGTGCGATTCCACCTTTGGAAGTTGCTCCAGAGGATTGGCCAGCTCTGCCCCACACACACACATACACAAACTATCTAGCACACCAGAGACCTTCCAGTAGCTGCAGTTGTGTAATTTTCAGCATGTTTAGTTGAGGGAATAACAGCAATGGACCAGCAGGTGGCATAGTGATGAGAACCATCACAATGCAATCTGAAAGGACTTGGGTTTGAATCCCAACTCCTGCTGTAGTGCCCATCATCAAGGAAGTGGACAAGCAAAAATGACCCCGCTTTTTAAATCAGGATACAAAGCTTCAATACTAAGTCACTTTTGAGAAGAGGGTGAGATGAATGAAAAATAATCATGCTGTGAACTAGTGATGACAGGGAATCATGGAAAACCCCAGCAGATGATCATTTTGTGAACAATGTTTGAAGGCCACCTCTGGTACAAGGTGGGTCTGCCTTTGTGTACCACAGTCAATGCCCCCTGGTAGGGGGGGGGGGGTCTCAGCCCCTTGCTGTGGCCACGCTTCCATGGGCTGGGTGCAGCTGAATTCCTGCCTTACTCCACTCTCACCGCCCTGGTCACGCTGCTGCGCCTGTACATATGTGACAGTGGAGCTCTCTGTATGTAAATCATTTGTAAAACGTGTTTCTTTTGAAAAGATTCCTGTTGCTCTTTGCTTGAATATGTAACTTATCAATTTTCAATAAAAATGAAAGAACACCTGTTTGTGCATATTAACTCTCTATGAGCAGACAGATTCTTGTTCCCACCTGCAGGTGGCGCTCAATAATGGTTCACTTTAAAATATTACATCACTGAAAATTTTTATTTTTGGCAACATAACAGCAAAGTAAGCAGCCACAGGTTGAACAATAATGTGAAGTTTCTTCCTAAGTGCAGAAAGTGGTTTTTCAACAGACCTTTGAAAGTCTTAACTCTACAAGCCATGAGGTGGCATACAGGAGCCAGTCATTGAGTTTACTGACTGTAGTTATTAAAGTTGGGAGCTAGCGGATAGTAGCCTCCAAAATTATGCTATGTGACATGACCAAAAACAGCACATTCAAAACAACAGTAGTGAATTGCATTCTTCAAAACTCTCAAATCCTATTGAAGTGCATTTCAGCGTATACAGCTAATCGGCAAGGGACCCTACCCGCACACCCTGTTTTTGATTTAGCGCTTCTTCATCTTTTCCATCAGTGCCAATAATTTTGGAGGCCATGGTATACAGGCCATGGTATTTTCGACGGTATTGTCCTCATTGTGCCATTTCAGGTTATGAATATTATTTCTAAAACAACTAGGAATCAAAATACTTTCTACAGACCCTCTGAACGTATATACATGTACATCTGCATCTTTATTCACTTATTTAACAGAGGGCATGGGGCTGACTTATGCAGTTATCAGGAGAAAAATGTGCCTCAAAGAGGTGGGTTTGGTCAGGATTCAACAGCTCTGAGGGACGCAGGAAGCTCAGGCTTCTATGCTTCTGTCTGCATTTGCATTTATGCAATGACCTGAAGAAGTTCACACTCGCAGGGCAGCTGTCTCAGGATGAATACCGATGAACTGTAATGCCCCGTTACTGTGACGACAGCATCATGACGAACTCTGTGGGCAGGAATATGGGATGATGGGTGTCAGCCTTCTAGGATCTTAATGCAGAACAGAACCGTTGGTCTTTCCTCACCATTGAAGTCGATGACTCCATCACCGTTTAGATCAATGTCCAACAGAATCTCCTCCACCTCCTCCTCCTTGAGCTTCTCGCCAAGATGGGTCTGGATCGCATCATTCAGCTCCTGCATGGTGATCCGCCCATCACCGTTGTGGTCAAACTGCCAAAGAGGGACAGAGGAGACAGGCCAGGGGGATTGTTGCTGAATGGAAGAGAATTGGAGGTGTGTTAATCTGACCTGAGGTTTGGTTACAATCTGTCTGGACTGCTTGGCCAGGTGTCACCTGCAGCAGTGAATGCTCAGAGCGCAGGTGCAACCGGAGATGTCGGAGCACCATTAGCACCCATTAATGGTCCACTTCAGAGCTAGCAGCATTAGCGATGTTAGCAGTGTGCTGTAGTGGTAAGGTGCACAACGCACTCACACCTGCTTGAAAGCACACCTGAGCTCCCTCAGTCCCAGCATGCCAGCCGTCTCCAACCTCATCCTGGGCCCCATCAGGTCACAGAAGTCCTCGTAGTCCACAAGCCCACCCACTACAAATGTTGGACAACAGTACATTCTTCATGTGCCTGGTGCACATCTGGACCATCGAATGCTTAACACGTCACACAACCAAGTACACACTCACGCCTCATTTTGATCTGCTGGATGATCTCAATGAGCTCCATCTCTGTGGGCATGTAGCCCATGGTCCTCATGCACTGCGCCAGGTCCTTGTAGTGCAGGTAACCGTCCTGGTCGTGGTCAAATTCTTTAAAGGCCTGTTTCAGCTCTGAGGAGGACGAGAAGCCCTGATCAGCAACATCTAACAATTAATCGTTTCACCAACATATAAAGTGTGGTCAGTAAACATCTAGACAGCATTCAGAGCCACATTTGGAATTTAGATGCCAGCAACTCTTTTGCTGATGTTCATGTTTTCTGACATACTTGAGATATATATTTATTTAGTGTGAATTTTCATGCTGAGTGACTCATCCTTCATACACTTTCAACTGCCGATGCTGCTTTATTTGTACTGCAGAACCACAGACTGAGGGTACATCTCCGCAGTCCAACATCAAGGGTTTCTTTTGAAGCCGGAACCTCCGGCCACTCCAGTCCCAGGTACTGTTGTCTAACCACCAAGTCTGTGGACAGGGTTAGGGTTAGGGTTAGGGTTAGGGCCCACTCACCGTCCAGCTCCTCCTGAACCAGGTTCCTGTCCTGCATCCCAGCGTGAGCGTTAACAGAAGAAGAACGTGGGACAGGCATTTGAAAAGGAGTTTCCACTCCAACAGTCACCCCCTCGAGCCTTTCTGCCCACAGAAGTACTAACTCCAACATTTCTATCATGGGATTACTTTATTTAGTGAAACAACAGCAATACTGCGTCACAGAAACAGGCAACAAGAGCAGCGCAGCGAAACGACAGCTACATCGACTGCAAAACATCCGTAACCGAACGAGTTCCGCCATCCAAAAAAAGTGCTCATTGTTAAGCAACTTCTGCACAGAGAGGACAGTTTGAACACAGATTACAGCAGTAAAATGAGGTGGGATTAACACAAGTCCTTGTAAGACTTTGGCCAAATATTAGACTTTCCAGTGTCCCTTCAGTATAATATTTAAGCAAATTTAAATCCTTCTATCTATAATTATTGTGGGATCATGAGGGATACATTTAACTGGAAACTCAGATTTACTGTTAAACAATAGAAAACCCAGTCCAGTCCTGCAGGATGTCATTTTGTTAGGGACAACTGGGACCAGAACACATGACCAAGCATGAGGGAGGAAAAGAGAGGGAGAGAGCAGGAGAGAGAGAGGCCTTCAATAATTTCCTCCTCAAAGAATTATATTTACAAGTGACAGGTAGCACTGGCACCTCCTGACTGCTAGACATCCCTGATGACACCCCCCCCCCCAGGACCCACCACTGGTGAATCAAAAAGAGTAAAGCCACACAAAGAATTAATAAACCCGGTAAAAGACGGTATGAACAAGAAACAGAGGAAATGATATAAAGCAGTATGTAGATGAGGGTGGTTAGTTTTACATGAGGTCTTTGCCCTGTTATGTGTATTTTAGAGATGCTTATTTAGTGTAGGTATTTTTTTAATTCTTTGAATTTTACTAAAGTAGAAAAAAGCAGGATATAAAGCATGCTGATGCCAAAATTTGATAATCCTTGTCCTCTTTCAAGTGAGATGTTTCAAGTTTTATTAGTCGTGCCATCCTAAGATCATATAGAAAATAATATGTAAAAATTGTGGGTTTCTGCAGAGGCAACAGAATTTGTCTACCTGAGCATTTCTACCTCACAGGTTTTTACCCCAGCATTTCTAACCCCAGCATTGCTACCCCAGTCTGTTCATTTCAGTGTTTCTGCTCCTGTATTCCCACCCTGGCCTATCTGCCCTAATAGGGGTTACATGAGAAGGAGATGTGGAGGAGGGTGGATGTAGTAATTATCATTTGTAAGTATTGCTGGAGATGGTTATGGAGTAAAGAGCGGTAAAGTGTGAAGTATAGGTGTGGTAAATCTGCACATGTTGGCAGAGTGGAGCCCACTGGGCCACTTTAAATTCTGTGTAATTGGACAGCAAAGAGCAAATGGAGGAATCCATAGCAATTCGCATGAAAGAGTCTCATCAGAGCACACGGCAATGGTTTTAACGCTTCCATCTAATCGGATTTTCCTCACATGCTCCCAACTGTTTCCACCCGCTCACACACACACACACACACACACACACACACACACACACACACACACAGTCAAACAAATCAACAGTACCCCATGCACTCACAAACTGAAAATAAGACAGATGGATTTAGGTATGCGTCTCCTACACAAACAGTAACATTCGCACATTCCACAGGCATCAAGATTAATATAGTCTGAAATCTCTCTGTCTCACACACACACACACACACACACACACACACAAAGCTTTCATGTGAATCTGTGTGACACATCCTCCCACAGGAGTGTTAAGACTGATGAAGGGTGACATTGACTCCGGTAACAAGTTATCAATACATCAATAACGCTGCAGATTAACACTCTGACTGGAGGTGGATCTGCACATACTGGACCCTGTGTGCTGACATCAGTCGCAGGTTCGTGTAGGGTCGGTGTAGGATTGGTGTAGGGTTGGTGTAGGGCCAGCACAAGGCTGGTGTAGCATCAGTGTAGGGCTGGCGTTGAGTCAGTGTATAGTCAGTGTAGAATTGGAGTAGAGTGAGTCTAGGGTCATTGTATGGCTGGTGTAGAGTCAGTGTAGGGTTAGTGTAGGGTAGGTGTAGAGTTAGTAAGGCCTGACAGGGGTCCCATAGATCCCAGGTGGACACTCACGGGGCCAAAGAGGCCGCTGAGGAAGGTGGAGTAGAGCACGCTGATGGAACACTCGCTGGTACTCCTGCCAGAATGGGAAGAGTTTGAGGAGAAGCTCCTCTTCAGCCTGTGGTACAGAGAGCGGGGGCTGGACGCAGTGCTGGAGAAAGGGCTTCTGGGCAAGATGCGCTGTAGGGCAGCCCTCAGCAGAGTAGGGTCCCTTGCAGAGCGGAGTGGGGTGGAGGGGCAGCTGCAGGAGGAGGAGCCACAGAAAGACTAAACCCTCATGGTCTTCAGAGTTATCATGACCGCCATCATAATCATCTTTACTGTTAGCTTGACAGCCATCATCATTATGCTTCATTGGAGAGCGAGACAGAGACGGTGGCAGCGAGAGCACTGCACAGGCGGCTTGCGCTCTCACCTGCCTCCTGGGGGCACTCTCCTCCCAGAGCCCTTCCTCTTCCCCTGCTGTTCCCCTGTGCCCAAGCTGACTGGAGAGGCAACACAGCTGGGAGTCTGATTGGAACCGCAAGGCGGTGCTGTAAGTAAAAGAGGGAGATCAGGAAGGAGAATGGCATCAACAGCAGAGCCGAATGGCAAATTGCTATGCCGCTGCAGTGCAAGAGCCCAACAGACCCAACTGTTCCAACTGCTCAAATTCAGCCGCAGCAAAAACAAACACGTTGCATCTGCCAAGTTTGTCCACACTATTATTATTATTATTATTATTATTATTATTATTATTATTATTACACTACACATATTATTCTCATTAGTATTATCGCTGGTTATTTGAGATGGGTTAATCCACTGAGATTTATAAAAGCTTTGTCTGTGCACAGAATTTGACATTTAATGAAAAAGGTGAGGTTTCTAATCCCGATTCCTGAGCCCTGAGGAATGTGAGCAACCAAATACACCTTGACTTTCACTCTCTCTCTCACACACACACACACACACACACACACACACACACACACACACAGCAGGCCGAAGTGTCCTCACCTGCAAAGCGGCGGCGGCGGCAGTGAGACACAACCAGGCCTACGGGCATTGCAGGATGTGTCCTACACAGGATGACGAGGACAGAGGAGATGCACGATGATATGAACATGAGCTGCCGTGCTACCGGCCTCCAGCTGTCAATAAGACCATCAGAGCTGATTATCACACAGGCTAAATATGTCCAGATTAGGATGCGAATTATGGGAAGATGACAAGGACATCACCCCCTGGGGGAGGGGGGGAGGGGAAGTGGTGTTGATAGAGGGGTGCACAAGAGTAGGCAGTACTGTGTGCGTGTGTCATGTTCGGCTCAGCACGTGCGAGACTTCTCCCCTTCCTCCCAAATCGTTCCGCTTTGTCAGAACCGGGTTATGGTGCCTCTCACTGCCGATTACCCCCTTAATAAGTTTAAGGAGCCAAACAGAAGATCTTAATTAAAACTGCCAGGATAAAAGATCCTTCCAGTGGCCACATTTCCTCTGTTCCTCATCCCGTCCGTTTTCTCAGCAGGACTTAAAATCTGCCAACTTGCAGCACAGTGTTCTATTCCTCTTTTCCTAGAGAATTTGGATGCATGCGTGACAGTTGTAAAAGAACAATTTTAACGTATTAAATGAAATAAAACAAATGTTTGCAAGCTGCACATTTAATTTGTACGGCTTTCTCTGTCGCTCAGAACTGCTGAATCCCTCCCAAACTGATCTCTTTGAGAGTCGGTTCTGTCTTGGCCTCCTGACAGCCACACATATGAGTCCAACACCATCTGCTGTGATTATCTGTGTATTTGCTGTTGCACTGTCACTTCTGTAGGCAGCTACTCAAGGGATGTGAACCAGCAGCATGGTGGTGTCAGACACACAAGCTGTGCTGTGATCCTCCTGTATCTGTGTCTAAAGCTCTTCATCTGCTTTTGATGCACCTCCGTTCATGCCGAGCTGTACATCACTTTGGGGAAAAAGTGTGTAACAAATGAATAAATGTAAATGTACCCTCATTTCGCGGATTAACAAGAAAGCAGTGAAACAAAGCTCTTCATTACCCACGGTGCTCACTGGCTCTCCACTGCATGTCGTGTTGTGTTCCACAGTGCTTATTTTGGATAAATGCTGATTGGGCCTGGGTTAGAACAGTGCTTTTGAGAGAGAAGAGTGTGTGTGTGTGCGTGTGTGATTTATGCAGGACCTGCGGTTTTGTCCCTGAAAAGCGACCAGTCGTTCATCACGGGGGGTATAGGACTGCCGCATGGTCTACAGGGGGCGGCAGAACTGGGCCACGTGCGGGAGAAGGAGCTGACTTAGTGCTGAGCGGCGCCTTAGCGCTGTTACCCATGGGCCCCCAGAAAGGTGCTGTATCAGATTGCGGCACCTTCCCTGCCGGTGCAGTACGCTGAGACCCATGCCGCAGCCAATCCCACAGTTCTTTGCTGTCAGACAACAAGAGTTCCAGCTGTGACCCAAGGTTGTCCCGTTTTGTCTTGAGATCTGTAAGGCCATTGGTTCCGACCTGCTTGGTGGAGGGTACAGGAATCTCTTTTGACCAGGAGAGGACAAAAATTCCAGCGCTCCCACACAGGTGCGCAGGTCAGTAGGTGGTACAGTCGCTTATTAGAAAACAGCAGGGGTGGTAGGTTCAAAACCCAGAAGCGATTGGCCTTTTCCACCCTGGGGCACAGAGCTCAGTGTGCACTTTTCTGCAACTCCATCTGTCCAAACCTGTAACTGAACCCGACTCTAAGTTATGCATTTCACCCTCAATGTTCTTAGCAAGTAAAAGTAATGAGAATGTATCGGGACCTGGTGTCTGCTCTCTGCAGGGGGTGTCTTTTGGACTCTGAGGTTCAACGCCCAGACTGCTCAGGCCCTCCAAAAGATTGGTGTCTTTGACAGGATGTGGGGCTCCTGTTTTCGCTCATTGTGGTTGCCAGCGGCCCGATGCTCCTTCCAGAATCACTGTAATCCCCTGGTGGGAAGACTGACGGCCAAATCAGGGCTTCCAAACACCCCAAAGATGTTGGTGCTGCTGCCCGTGCCAAGCGGCGGCCTGACGCAAAACTGCAGTGGAAGCATGTCATTTTCACACCGAGTGGGAGTAATTGCGTTTTCCCCGGATGACAGCACATCCCCGTCCCCTGGTGCCTTTCCTTCACCTTTATCTCCACCTTCTCCGCCAAGTCCTTTGGGTCACCAGCGAGAAGCAACTGTGAGTATGAAGACTCGTGAACACAATGCAGAACAGAACATGTCGATTGTGTCTTAGCTTTTCTCACCACGCCCTCTTTCACCACAAGCCCCACACCCTCACGCAGGATCCCAAATGTGAGGCCGGGACCCCAGAGGCTCCTTCAAGCCTTCGTCTTGACAGTAGGTCCCAAGTCAGAGTGAGTGAATCGGCCTTGATGACCTTCGGCCTAAACGCTGCACCATGCTTACTGACCCCCGCCTCCCTCATGCCCATTGGCAACATGACTGAAGCACGACTGAGGCGTGTTCGCGGGCCAGGAGCACCATGCCGCAGCAGCATACTCGGCCGCCTTTGGGGAGCATTCCCCTTGACGATGATGCGAAAATAAGGCTTGACAGAAGCCAGAGGAGCTAAAGAAAACTGGCGGATCTCTTCTGTCTGATGGGCTGGATGCGCTTTCCACGTCCCGCTGCTCACATGGCACACTGGGCCTTGTGGTGCCCAGTGATGGTCGGGGGGCAAAGTGAGCTGTTTGGCTGTATCCAATTGCTCAGGTCATCCCTGGCAAGCCAATACTGGGCAACCAACACTATGCACTTATTTTAATCTTGCCCAGACAGTTATCACACCTTTCGCTCGGGTTATGGAGATGAGGCGTTGCTACACCTCCTCGATCACACACAGTGGCGTGCAAATGTGTGATGTCCTGTGACTGCTGATGTCACCACCGTGTTGGCAGGCGATGCGGCTCGGGGCCCTGCTGCTGGCACTCCGTACACACGGCTCCCGGAGACGGAGCACGAGAATTCAGAATTTAGCAGGAAACGTCACAAGCAGGGGGGTGAAAGCAAGAGAGAGGGGGGAGAGGGAGACTGAGAGAGAGAGAGCGAGTGAGTGAGTGAGAGAAAGAGAGAGCGAGAAGGAGGTTATATTGACTCAGCCGAGCTTTTGGTCATTTCAGCAGCGTGTGATCGACACAGAGGACATGCAAGAGGACATGATGGAGATCAGAAACAGAGCAAGACTCTGACTGGGTATGTGTTTGTGTGTGTGTGTGTGTGTGTGTGTGTGTGTGTGTGTGTGTGTGTGTATTCACTCTTGCCCATGTCTAGTTGCCTTTTTGGGAGAAATGTGTCACCGGGATTTGTGTAGCCCTCATTGTGTAAGCGCTCACCAGGTATTCGGAGCAGACCTGGGAGGGATGAATGAATGAACGAACGAACAAATGAATGAATCCTTGTGACTGACAAAACTATGGTTTCTGTTCACACACTATATACAGTGTGTGTTTGTGTCTGTGAGCGAGTGTGTGTTTGCATACATGTGGTTTATATGTGAATACATATGCAGTTCTGTGAGTTATTACTTTTGAACATCACATTATTATTATTATTATTATTATTATTATTATTATTATTATTATTATTATTATTATTATTATTGTTGTTGTTGTTGTTGTTGTTGTTGTTGTTGTTGTTGTCCCAACAAGCATTTTAAATTCCCGTGTTTTGTCTTTCAGGTCACACATACCTTCACTGTAATCTCAAAGACTACAAAAATAGGATCACAGAGGCAGTTATCGCATCTGTTGTGCGGAAATGAGGCATAATGTAGCAGAAAGTTATGATTTTCTATTCTTACACTTTAGTGTAAGGGCTTTGTGCTGAGAGGGGCGGTCAGCGCAGTAAAAACACAGTAACTTACTGCATAGAGAGGGTAGCTCTTTACAGAGAGAGGGGCCAACAGTGTGAGGGTGTGAGGGAGAGAAGGGTGGAAGGAGAGGAGGACCAAGGTAGATGATCGTGTGTGTGTGTCCTGCCACCTTGACCCTCGTGCCCCGGTCTCTCAGCATGAGCGTGTCGAAGCCTGCCCAACCTCACTCCCACTTCCTCCCGCACCCGCAGCCCCCCAACTCCTCAACCCACCTGTCCCTTCCATCGGGGGGGAGCTCACTGCCAGCCTCACCTTCGCCCTCGCCCACCCCTTCTCCCTCACCCATTAAGATCTCCATGCAGGAGCACTTTGCCATCAATGTGTGCCCAGGCCCCATCCTGCCCATCCCACAGATCTCTGACTTCTTCCCACGATTCCACGACTTCCCGTGTCCAGCGGTGGCAACACAACAGCAACAGCGTGACAAGCAGGCGCAGCAGGAAGCCAGCAAAGAAGGGGAGCGGGAGGCCGAGGACAAGCTGGAGCTGGCGGACTCCGATGACGATGAGAGTGAGTCTTCCATTCGCGGTTTTACAGCGTGTGTGTACACGTGTGTTATGCGCCTGACATCAGCGTGCAAGTGTGTATTTGTGCTCATGGGGTTTTACCATGTCTCTGTTTTCTGTGGCCGTGTCTGATGGATACTGGCCTGTATGGGAAGCTTTTTATGGGGGCCAGTTGTGCGTGTGCAAGATTATGTGTGTGTGTGTGTGTGTGTGTGTGTGTGTGTGTGTGTGTGTGTGTTTATGGACTACACTGGTTGCATTTTCTTGGGGGGGGTCACATTAAACTGGCCCCTGTGTTGACAGACAAAGCTAAATAACTCTTAGTGATGACGATTTTTGTTTTGAGAAATTGTTTGGAAAATTGCTTGAGAGAACAACTGAGCGTTAGCGTTATTAACTCTGACGCACTTAAGCATCACAGTTCCACAAATGGTGTTGGGTCATAGGTCTACTGATGGGATAAATTTGCCCAAATCTTGAGCTCAAGGCTGTGAATGTAGGTTCGGCACATCCGTGGTTCACAAGAGGCTTCGTTTTCAGGTTACTCGCCCTGAGCGTTTGTTAACAACATTAATGTGTGATGTTGTCTTTCAGCCTATCTGGGCACCCTGGAGTTCACCCTCCTCTTCAACCAGGAGAACAACTGCCTGCACTGCACTGTACACCGAGCGAAGGTACGGGACTTGCTGCATACCTGCCCACATATCACCGCAGACCCCACCTGGCCATCCTTTAGGCAGCTGACACACCTACACGGAGCTCTACATGTTTATTCATAAAAGAAGCAGAATGCTGACCACACCTTCCTAGAACATCTTAACCAGGTTAAACCTGAAACCTCTATGTGATATATCCATATAATGGGATTAATGACTCCTCATATGTCATGTGACCTGTCACTTGTGTCTCAGGGCCTGAAGGCCATGGACTCAAACGGACTGGCTGACCCCTATGTGAAGCTGCACCTCCTGCCTGGAGCCAGCAAGGTCAGTGTCACATTACTGCCGGATGGTGGTTGTGGGTCTTATTGCCACTTCCGGGTCTGTGGTATGGCAGCATCCCGTTGTGGCACGTTTGATTGTAGTGTGGCGTGAACAGGTGTGCCGTGCCTTTAAGACAGCAGTGGTTGCGTGACCTCAGGTGGGACAGCAGAGTGCCACAGTCATCAGTGCAAACCACAAACAGCAATAGGGTCACCTGCATGGAGGTGGCTGGGGAACTCGGACGCACGCGGAGCTGGAAACGAGTGCAGCGAGGTGGAGGCGGCCGGATAGAGACGTTTGAAGGGAGGTGGCTAAGGAGAGAGTAACAACAACACCCACATCCCATTGCTGCCCCCTGTTTTCCCGCCTCCCTTCATCTGCCATTATTATCGCTCCATTCCCCCTCCACCTGCTTTGACCTTGGTTTGCTTTGGCGGAGGATAACAGGGGGAGGGATCTAGCGAGCGACCAAGGGAGTGAGGGAGCGAGGGAGGGAGGGAGGAAGGGATGGAAAGAGAGAGTGAGAGAGACAGGCGAAAGGATGACAGCAGCAGGTGGTTGTCATGGAAACAGCGAGGATCGTTACACGGCTCACGTCAACGGCAGCGCGTGGATGAGGAGGGGAGTGAGACGGGCAGAGCTAGGGAGCTTGGCGTGGGTGCGGCAGCTCTCACTACTCGCAAGGCGGCCAGAGGGCACCACGGCCGGGTCAGGTGTCTGCTTGCGCGCCGAGGGAGGGATCCAGGGGTGGAAGTGTGACGAGTGGGAGATGGAGGGCATGAAATATTCAGGGAACTGAGCAGCAGCGCAGACGAGGCCATATGACGGAAGCTGCCGGAATTTGCTGACACCATATGTTGTTTTGAACTCGAACATCCCTGGTGGTGTGGGTGGAGACAGGGGCGGGGCTGAGATCGGCGCACATCAAGAGTAAGAGATGTGACATGTGAGTCACACTCACCTCCATGGCTTGGTCACACACACCACCAGTGGGCTGACCCTCAACCCACCCCCCTCCAGCCCTCCACAGCCTGACAGCTTCTGACAGCTCCTCTGCTACCCACCCTCTGCTCCACCTTCTTGTCCACTCACCTTTGCTCACACCTCCCACCCTCCACCCATTCTTCAGTCTAGAAGCCCTCACCTTCACACTTACATATCTCTAAAGCCTGGGCCTTCCTTCTTCCACCTAGATTCCACCCAGTTTTCTACCCTAATCCTGCCTTGACTGCACTCTTGCTCCAGCCTTACTTTGCCCTTATCCTGCTCCGCTTACTGCGCAGTTACTCCACCCTTACCCCGCTCTAACCACCGCTACCTTTCCTCCCCCTTCATACCACCCTTTCTCTGACCACCCACTTGATCCAGCATTCAGCAGGCAAGCTCCTTCCTCCCCAGATGGAGGCAATGGCCCATCTCCAGCGGCAACAGCGGCAAGATACGGGAGGTCACTCCCTCTAAATGGGCTAATATGCAGCACCGTATTCTCAAACTAAAGACTCTTATTCTAATCACGTTTGCGCCGCGTTTGCTGGATTTACTGTCAGAGACCATTTTTGCCAATTCCTCAGCACATGTCTGCGTTAAGAGGACGGACTTGGTCCTTCCTCTCCTCCATGAAGCAGGTGAGCAGATGTGAGAAGGTACCTGTGGGGAAAAGATAAATAGGCTTCTCTCTCTCTGTCCTTCCCTCCCTCCCTCCCTCTCTCCCCCTTCCTTGCTCAGGCAAACAAACTGCGCACCAAAACCTTGAAAAACACTCTGAACCCAGTGTGGAACGAAACTCTGGTTTACCATGGTATCACTGCAGCTGACATGACCACGAAAACTCTCAGGTACAGACCGCTGGGGTTTCTTATGCTTGCTAACTATAGCTCCCAGAATGCCCAGCATGGCATCCCTTGCAATGGCTGACATTCCCTCACCCTGTCACCTTACAAGGACACACGTCTGGCCTGAGGGGTGGTGCTGCTAGGAGCGGGTGGGGCGGTTATTATTAAAACACTGAGCACCACACTTTGATAAAGAAAATTAAAATAAAATAAAATATATTAATAAAACACACTGACACAAAATGGGGTCCCCGCATCTTTGAAGGGTGGGGGATCTCAACACAGCCTGAAAATATTATTATTACTTAGTTTTACTATTATCTACCCTTACTTGTGCATAAGAATGAACATCTGGAAAAGTAAGAGCGATAAAATAATTCTTTAAATGCCACAGTTGCAGCATTGAGGACAAACTGCTGTTGTTGGGGGGGTTGGGTGATGTCACAAGCAGGAAACAGACTGATTTTATCTTCAAAAAAAAAAAGAGCAGCCCAAGTTGTCATTTTCACAGCATAAAACAGCACAAATGCCACGGTAACTGCAAGGTAACTCGCTTACACTCCAAGTGTGTATCCCGTCTGCAGTCCGTGACAAATGAGCTTCACTGGTTTCTGCTGCTTTTCAGTCACAAATATGCGTCTTTCATGTGGAAACAATGGTGCATTTGCCCCCCTGGGGGTGTGCGCCTATAGCACGAGAGCTGCGTCCTCAATTCCGCAGCACGATGCCTGTTTGCTGTGAACGGAGAGCAGCGAGTGTCACTTAGTATGCAAACAAGCGACTCCCACCAACGCAAGCCAGGCCAACCATCTTAAAACAGCCAAAGCAGCTACACCAGCTCTCATAAACCAGCTAAACCCTCTAAACCAACCACTGCAAACAAAGTAAACCTACCAAACCAGCTACAGCAGCCACTGTAAGCCACCTAAACCGGTCTGTGTGTTTCCTTGATCCTTGTTCAGTGCTCCGTGTCACAATGTGAGATGGCTCACCATAAAAATAAGGGAATAAATAAATGAATAGAAGTGAATTGAACTAAACCAGGTAAACCACCTAGTGCAAACCAGCTAAACCAGCTAGTTATGGCCTCATGACGAATGCACGGACTTTGGTTTAATTAGCTGCAGGGCGCTAGTGAAGCAGCATGCAGCTCCTGCGACCTCCTGTTGCTCGTGTGGTGAACAACGCCAAGCCGAGGGCGAGCGGGGAGTTAGTGTCTCTCGGCGTGCCCTGCAGGCTGTGTGTCTGCGACATGGACCGCCTGGGCCGCAATGAATTCATTGGCGAGGTGAGAGTGGCTCTGAAGAAGCTGCGCGAGGGGGAGACCAAGCGGTACAACATGGGCCTGGAGAGACAGGCGCAGGTCAGGAGTGTGTGTGTGTGTGTGTGTGTGTGTGTGTCTGAGTGTGCCTCGGCATGTGTTTCGGCGTTGCGTCTGATCTGAGTGTTCACGTACACAGGAACGTGATGTAAGTCGTGTATTTCTGTATGGTCCTCGTAAAATTCTACGCTCATGTTTTTACGCAACTCTTTCCTCCCACCCAGAACAGAGAGCTGCACAACACCGTGGCAGAGCAAGGAGCGCCGGTGGTCGAAGAGGAGGCACGTATCACACCTGGCTCCTCCTCTTTGCGGACGTCCCGTTGTTTGAACTGTAGCGAAACCGTGTGTATTATTGTCTCTGCCGCGTGCTGCTGTCAAACTGTCCAGCAGCAACCCTAGGTGAAAGTGTTATATGCTGGACCACATGGACACCAATAATTGGTGGCTCAGTAGGTGGGTCAAGTTAGGTAATTACGTGCAGTGATTTACCCAGCATGCCGCGGGATGTGACAGACTGTGAGCCGTGTGTGTTGTTCTTAGTGAGACGTCGCTATGTTGCTCGGACACGGTGAGGAGCTTCTCTGCCAAATATAAAGTGTTGGTTCCTGCTAGCTGGGCTGTGACCCAAGGTGACTTGAGACATCCCAACTCTTCTCATATAGTTAGATCACCTTCCTTGTGTTCCTCGGGTTGAAGTCCTAGTGGTCTTTGGCCGCAATTGACCTTGGCCTGAGGATCCACTAGTTCTTGTCTTGAGGTTTCCAGATTCCTTGGAAAGAGGTCCCAGTGGTCATTATTTTCAGGATTCCCTTGGTTTGAGGTCCTGGTGGTTCTTGTGGTCTAGTTGAGGTTTTGGTGGTACTCAGGTTGAGGGCCCTGTGGTCCATGGATGGAAGTTACTGGTTTCTCCAGTCTCAGCTTTGCACTTCTGCTTGAGAAAAAGAATTCTCAGGTGGCATTTTGGTGGTTTGGACTGACTGGATTTTCTGATTGGTTGTTTCTGTCCCCGCCCATTCCCACCCTTCCTCCAGAGGGGCCGCATCCTGGTGTCACTGTGCTACAGCCAGGAGAAGAACTCACTATTTGTGGGCATCATCCGCTGTGCCCACCTAGCAGCCATGGACTCAAATGGGTACTCTGACCCCTTCGTCAAGATGTGAGTACAGCCCCGGGGGTGAAGGGGGCGGGCCCAAAGTGCTAGCAGTGGTTTCATTCAGACGGGTGGGCATAAGAGGAGCGATTCTCCCCATGATACCGACAGCAGCAGAGCCTCAGCCTGGGTTTCAATGAAATATGTGGGTACTACAGCCCCCCTACTGCAACGGAGACCATTTATAATTTAAAATTATTATCAGAGGCCTCAGGGTAGCTAAAAGTAGGAAGAATTAAATATGCTTAAATGTTCTTAATTTAAATGGAAAATACACCTACTCAGCAGTTCAATGAAAACTTATATTGGGCTGTTTTGTTCTTGCCTTATGTATGTGGGTGTATTCATAATGTCTCTGCATTGCTGCCGCTAAAAAAAGAAAAGAGGATTGCTTTGGTGTTGACTGAATAAAAACTCCCAATTACAAAATGCTGTGACATCAGAAGGTATAAAGCAAGGATTGGGTGTTTGTGCCAATAAAATACAACAACAAAGCAAAGCAGTGCTCTCTGGAGGTGTGTGTGCCACAGTACTGCGAACCATACGTCATCACACCCCTGCTGCACTGAACTGCTCTTCACACAGGAAGCTGCTGGGTGACGCAGGTGCTGCTCTTGCAGGAGAAAATCATCCTTTTCTGGCTTTGGCTGTGGGTGCTCAGTGGCTCAGAGAGGAGAGCCCATTTAGCTGTATCTGTGTGTGTCAGGGTACTAAATGTGCCTGCTGCGCTCATTCACACTCCCCTTCCTCTCAGACATCACTGCTCCCGTCCTGTCGTGCTTTCGTAGTTCCAGCTGAAGAAGATGAAGAACATCTCACTGCTTTCAGACACATTTCTGCACATCTTAATCAATCACTAGTCAGACAATACAGGAATCATACAAGTACAACTCCAAAGGAAACCCACACCATGCCCCTCTCTGCTTCTGCTTGTCACCGTGTCCCTGACTCCACCTTTCCTCTCTTCATGCCCAGTGTTCTGCAACCGGATGTGGGGAAGAAGTCCAAATACAAGACGTCAGTGAAAAAGAAAACTTTAAATCCGGAGTTCAATGAGGTACAGTACCCCGGTACAGTACTCCTCCTAAGACCCGTGTGCCTGAATGCAGGATCGGGGTGAAGGGAAAAGAGGTGGAATGGAGTGTGAACTCACCGTGTTGAGAGCTCGGCCACTCAACCAGCCTCTGTGGCGGGTTCATGTAGGAGCGCCGTGCTCAGTGGTTGGGCAATAGCTTTTCCAGATGTGCCACTCATGTGACCATGTGACCTGTTTCAATAGGAGTTTGTGTATGAAGTTCCTCATGACCAGCTGGCCAAGAAGACCCTGGAGATCACAGTGTGGGACTATGACCTGGGGATGAGCAACGACTTCATAGGTGAGAAAGAACGCATGCATGTCTCATAACACCTGGGCTGTTCAGGTATGGGTTCAAATCTAGCTCAGTCGGTGTGGAGTTTGCACGTTCTTCCAGTGTTTGTGTGAGTTTCCTACAGGTGCTCCGGTTTCCTCCCACTGTCCAAAGACCTGTGTTTCAGGTTAATCCATCACTTTGAATTGCCTGTTGTGAGTGTATGTGTGTTTAGCCTCTCTGCGATGGTCTGGCAAACCGTCCAGGGGGTAGTTTCACAGCCCGGCACCCTGTGATTCTGGAATAGGCTCTGAACCACCACAACCCTGACCCTGAAGCGGTTAATAATAACAGATGCGTGAATAGTAATAATAAACCTGTAACCTTTTTCATGCCAAATGCAGGTTCTAGTCTACTGGGTCCTCTGTGGTGTTGAGCTTGGCTGCGAGGTCTAACCCTGAGCCTTATCCTACCTCTATACATCACCCATGAAAACCTTTGGCTCCCTGTGTGTGAAGTGATGCAATAATAAGGGATTCTCTCTCTCTCTCTCTCTCTCTCTCCTTTTCTCTTTCCCATGTTCCCCCTACCTTTTGGTGCCCATCCCTTCCTTCACCTGCATGCCAGGGGGGGTGGAGCTTGGGATTAATGCTAAGGGCCAGGAGTTGAGGCACTGGTTCGAGTGCCTGAAACACACAGGGAAGAGGGTGGAGTACTGGCACACGCTGACACAGCAGGGGCAGCCCAGCAGTGACTGACACACAGGCCCGAGTGTGCGTGCGTGCACACACACATACACACACATACACTACATGCACACACTTTCCTCGTACAGAGACCTATGCATGCATATAGACAAAGGCATATCTGATGATACAATAAAGAAGTAATGTAGTAATAATCATGACATTGACAATAATAATAAAGATCTATTATAATATCTTTTTAGACAAACCACTGTGCAGTTACTGCAATAATATTACAAGACCAATAAGAGAAAATAATAGTACAGCAGTAATAATGATTGTTTGTATTGACCTGTCGGTGTTTGTGGTCTGAGTGACGACGCCACCTGTGATTCTGTTATCACAGTTACACTCTGCAGTGAAGTTACTCCACATACGTCTCACTGTCTCTCCCATGATGTCAGCATTCATGTGTAACTGTGCTCTGTGTGTGTGTGTGTGTGTGTGTGTGTGTGTGTGTGTGCGCACACAATGGGGACAGCCACTCAGCTGCATTCCTTCTCAGCTCTTGTTACGAATGTGAAGCAACCCCCCTCCCGTAGTGGGAAGGTGTTGTGCCTCCCATTCTGTGTGTTCCCTGTGTCGTCCCCCGGTGGTCTGTGGGTGTATGCCTGGGCCCATCTCTGTGTCTCTACCTGTTTCCATGTGCACCTGTTCCTGTAACTGTGAGCTGGCCTCCGTCCTCAGGTACAGCTCCGTGCAGCGAGGGAGGGGGGGGATGAGAGATGCATGCTGGGAAATGTGGGATGTGTTGGAGGGGAGATGTCTAGGGCCCAGCGGTGGCTGAGGATGACCATGTGGCTGTGGCAGCAAACGCCTCAGGCCTCTCGTTCTGTGGAGGACGTCCCCTTCAAAGCCGCATGTCAGCCAGAAAGTGAAGCGGCACCCCAGAGGACCTTGGGATGCCTGGAGGACCATGCAGAGCAAGATGCCCCGACAAGCACACTTACAGACACAGGGAAGAAAAAACATGAGCGTGCTGTTGTGTCTCTCTATGCACTTTTGCACAAGGTGCCCATGTGCAGATGGTGGCGTTTACATTGGTAACGTGGTAACGCGTCCCTCTCAAGCATGAGCCCAACTGTGTTACAATGTCCTGTTTTGTAACGTTTTTGTATTTTTAACGTCTGTGTGGGAAAACGTGACGTGACCGCCTTCGTGTGGTGAGTCTGTGTCAGTGCAGCCCCAATAAACAGATCATGTGTCCAAGTTCTGGAAAAGCTAAGCCGTGAAATGGGCCGCCTTCTTTAACCGTGGAAACGGGTTTGTGTTCGATGACATCCCGCATCACTTAGCATCAGAAGTGCAACTTCCACATCACATAGGAACACTGGAGTTCAGTCCTAAACACTTTTTGTCGGCTTTTCCTACTGTCGAATAAGAAAAAGCAATAAGGACAAACAAGGGTGGCATTATTTTCTGCCAGATTTCCCTTCAGTGGTTTTTGCTTTCTTGTTTTCAAGATCATAGATTTTTTCTTGTAAATCTGCAGGAAGCCAAGTTGGAGTGTGAGGCCTGGGAAGTGTGTTGAGACCGCTGTCATTTTGTGAATATGCTGTTTCCATAAGATATAAACATTCAAGTTTCACATTTTACAAAATACAAACACTTGATTTTTTTTTTTAAATTTAACTTTAATCACTTTTTTCAATTATCTGACTAGTGAACAGTTCAACCGACAATCTATCAGATGGCAGTCAAGAGCACCCAAAAAAATCAGAGCGGGGGACCATCTCAATTCACAGCTCCTGTCCCTTGTTCCCAAGCGCCATTATCAACAAGATGAAGAACACTGAAACTGTTTGAATGATCAATCGGCCAACAATTGCTATTAAACAGGAGTTTGTCGACATTCCTTATTTTTTGTCATTTTCAGCTAGTTTTAGTTTTAATGTAGATAATAAAATACATCATCTAACCTGCAGATAGGTCAAAAGACATATAAACCTTTCATTTATTGTGACTTAGGGATAAAAGTTATTTTGGAGCTATGAACAAAGCAAGTCATCAACACATATAAATCCCAGCTGTGTTTGTGAGGTGAGGAGCACCTGTTTCTCCAGGATGGTCACAATTCATGGACACTTGCAAACACCCAGTCCTCGACATGTTGTCCAAAGCTCATGTTATCCTTTACTACATAGAATTATGCAACATTTAATTAGAAAATATTTTGTCAATGGGTCTGTAAAATATGATTCCGCTGGACATCAGCCCAACAAATCAAAACAGTGATTTGTGTGAACAGAAAATACTGTGATTTTAAGGTCAGCCTTGCTTACACAGCTAAAATATTCATAGTTCATTTTATTCTTTAAAATTTTTCTTACATTTAGCTTGATTGCTATTTTCTCTTTCCCTGTTTGATATATGTGTAAGATTGAGAAGATCTTTGCAAAATTCCCATTATCCGCAGTGGTTAGCCCCATCAGGGCTTTACCACCCGTCCCATGAAGAGTGGGCAGTTGGTCTGGTCACTCCACAGAATGAACAGGAAGGGACGGAGCACTGAGAAGGAGCGGAAGTTGCGCGAGAAGGAAAGCGTGGTTATACCCGCTGCCTCAACACCACTCTCCGTCAGAGAGAGGAAGGAGCGGTGCTGGGCCTCTGAGACTGCCAGCGGGGGGTCCACGTCCGCTGCTGACAGACCGCACAGGTTCGGGGATCCAAACAGGTCAGAGAGGCCTGAAACAGCAGAAGAGACACCTGTCTCTGTCAATCGCTCGCACAGACATGGAGGCAGACTCAGAGATTGACACAACAGCAGCCTCATACCCATATTCTCCAGAAGGTCCATGAGATCGGTCCTGATGTCTAACTTGATTACAGGCAGAGTGACCTCTATTGGCTCCGGTGTCATCTGCTCCGTGGTCTTTGCCAACTCCATCACATTCCTTTCATTCATTATGCTCTCCAGTCCCTTAAGATCATTTGTGGGGAGCAGCAGAAAAAGGCGGGCCTGGCCAGAGAGTGGCAGTACTCCCACCTTGTGGTACATGGAAAACAGGAGAGAGTGAGAGAGACATTTTAACTGGATGCAACAAATGGAGAGAAATCACAGAAGTATTTAAAAATACTGACCACCATTTCCAGAACCTAAGAGACAATAACTTGGTACCTTATTTATTTGGAGAAAAAAGACAAGGTGTGAGGCTAGCAACGCAGTACTAACACACCTGCCATGGGAACAGAGATGTGGAGTGACTGCATTCATCTGACACCTGTTGTTACTACTTAATGTATTTGGTTTGTAGAATTTAATCGTTTTTTTTTTTTGCAGAATAATCATGTTCAACCCAATTGTTCAGCCGTTGCTTTGGCAATACTTTGGCAAAACCTGCCGTTTTTTTTTCTCCATGTATCATGTAGTTTGTGCTTATTAATACCACATATTGTTGATCTGTCCACATATATCTGGTCTATTATATTTGATCTGACATCATAATTTGAGACCACATTTTAAAACTGCACCACATAGCAATGAGAGAGACTGAGGTACACACTGCACTATGGGAAATGCGTACCCATGCTTTCTGCTGCTTCTACAGTCTCGCTTGCACATGCATGGGTTTCCCCCTAAAATTTTCTAATTATTCATTAATTAATTAATTTAAAAATGAAAATTGAGAGGGAAAAAGGGGGAAAAAAGAGCGAGAGAGTGAGTAAGAGAGGTGATACCAGTATTGTTAGTGGAAGAACAACAGGCAGTTAGAGGGCTGCTTAAGGTGATGTCTGGACTCCGTTGTGAACCGTTTCCCATCAATCAAGGACACAATATGAGCACAGAGCCTGCAGGCAGCGAGAGTCACACTGTCACAACGGAGTGAGAAACACATTGCCACACCTGAGCCTTGAGCTCTTTGCTGTACCACAGCACCATCTTGTAGTTGGAGCTGTAGAGCACAGGAACAAGCACCAGGTCCCCTGAGGCTGTGACGAACTCAGCTGGTTCATTGTTCTTCTGGAACTTCACCTTCCATTTACCTGCAAAAGCAGACTCTGGTGGTATTTCTCTCTCTCTCTCGCTCTCACACACATACACACCCACACACACACACACACGCACAAAGAAAACAGCAACCTCACAACTGGTGATGATTAAAAAATGCCAAGCGGACCGTTGAAGTAGATGGCGTTGACTAAGATGAGCTGGACAGAGGATGACACGGACTCGACCAAGTGCGTGATCCGTTGGTGTGTCTTCTCAGCCACCCAATTGTTGATCATGTCCACGTTGAGCTGGCTGCTGTTAGTCAGTTTCTGTGGACAGGAGTCATACAGCTGCTCTGACTGGTTTATGAAGGTCTGCTCCAGCTCAAGCTCTAGGATGAGGGAAGAGGAGCGACAGAATAATCATACATTCTAAACTTGTCCAACCTCAGACACCTTCGTCTAATCAAACCATATCCATTGTCCATCCCTGAAGTGTACATTAGAATCCATACAAACACTGAAAGACACTAAAATTCCCACGGAAGGCTCAACTTAAACAACTGTACTATTTGTTTGTATTCTCTTCAAAGTTTTTCACCTTATACTCTGTTTTGAATATTGCTGTATAATTTCTGTTCTTATGTGTGAAATGAGTCTGAATGACCATCTAAGTCCAGTTCCTTGTATGTGTAAACATACTTGGCCAATAAAATATCTTACTTTATCTTACTTTTAAAGGGTGTTTTTTTTCTCAAAGCCTTCACAGTCAGGCACAAAACTCTTTAGCCAAGGCCCTAAAAAATGACAATTTCTTAAAATGATGGTGAGACCATGGCTACACAAAATAAACCTATTTCTGCGTTTATGAACGTAACTGGGCCTGTTGATTCTCAGGAATGATAATGACCAAAAAATAAGATGAACAAAATGATTTTCATGTTATTTGTTAAAGTGACTTTAAGGATCAAGGTGAGACTGCAAAAGGAACAAATGTGAAAGTATTAAACTGCTCAGCAGATACCAGTTTACCAAGTATCCTTTATGCAAAACATCCTTCAGGTATCTGAGTCCTTTACATACTTGGGTGTTCGTACCTGAGCAGTTCAGCATGGTAGTCAAGGATGCTATAAATGTAATCATAGATGGGGATTGAATCAGCAGGTTACAGGTCCATGTACTTAAAGAGTATGCTGCCTCTTGCTTAACAGTGAACTAGTTAATTGTGTGTAAGAATGAAGAACAATGAAGAAATGGACAGATCTCCTCTGTCGACTGGCCAGTACCGGGACTGTAGTAGATCTGGGATGCGATCTCCACGTTGTCCTTCAGCTCCTGCCGAAGGTTCCTCATCTCAGTGTGGGAGCAGTGGAAGAGCGGAGGGAGGTGGAGAGCTTGTTCTAAACTTGTTCTGGTGTCACCACGTGCTCCTGATCAAGGGAGACACATGCAGATAGACAGGCATGTCCATGCTGTACAGTCTTTGCTGTACCACATGGTAAAGACATCGCAGCCATTCATTTTTCTCAACTCCAAAAGACAAAGTTGTCTTAAACTTCACGTGCTACTATGCTGGGTCCTAATATGCATATGAGAGGGCATGCCATGCTTTTAAATGATCCCACATATTTGAAGGCGGGCTTGGATAACTTCCCAGAAATCCTAGAAGTAAATCCAAAATCCTGTTTTACTGCTTCTTAGGAGGACAATTACAGCCAGTTACACATATTTACTGCATTTTTACCAGGCAAACACTCATTTTAAAGCATGAACACATGGAGGCCTGAATATAAGATATCCCACCCTTGTGGTTGTCGTACCCAATAGCAGGTGAGTGAGCACCTCGGCGATACTGAATGGCGAAAACAGCAGGTTGGTGGAGTGATGTGATTTGCTAAGCAGAGAGTAGATATGCATTGAAAAATCCATCAGCGATTCGGTCAGAATTGCTTTTCCTGATCGGCTCTGATTCACACAGGGCTCCCACGGTGTTGTGTAACTGTGGCAACGTGAGGGAAGTGGAGTGGGTGGTACTGTAACGGGAAAAGGACATTAAAAAGACACTTATAGTGTCAACAACAATATTATTAATGATAAAAATAGTAATGATTAATCATTGTACAGAGCCTTGCCTTTCACTACGAGCTCCACTGTGTGATTCTTCTGCTCCCCATTTTCCTCCCAATGACAGTGGTACATGCCTGAGTCTTCTGTGGTGACATTGTTTACCTTAATGGACCACTGTCCTGATGTGGAAAGAGCCCAGTGTATTTTCATGGGTCCCTCGGCCCTTTCCTCCGACCTAGGGCGGAGCTTAAGCTCCTCCTTCTGTCCCATGACATCCTTATGCCAAGTCACAGAAGGGGCTGGGTCATGGGAGAGTGACGTGGGGCTATATTCAGGAGCCAGGGGGCAGGAAAGTGTAACACTGTCCCCAACCATGGTGTCCACCAGCTCCTCCTGCTGGATGTCTGCAACATCTGCAGAGGACAGGAATGATTGGGGACTAAACAAGGGATGAACACTGAGATGCCTGGCAGTAGGAGCAGCACACATGAAGGCTGGAGGATGGATGGACATACTTATTTTTGGATGAGATCCCCACCTGCAAGGTCCACAAAGAAGATCATTTTGAGCCTCATCTTGCGCTTGTTGCCCCATTTCTCGATTGAGCCCTCTGTCACACATTCGTAGACCCCGGTGTCCTTCAGCGCAATCTTGTCAATGGACAGAAATTCGCCCTTTTGGTGGGTCGGAAGGGTATCCTGCTGGGGCATGCGGGTCCAGGAGAAACTGGGCTCAAATAACGGTGGGTGACTGGATGGAACGCAGTGGAGGATCAGTGTTGAGCCCGGAGTCACGTACAGTTTGGTGACAGAGAGGCACAGCTGGGAAGGGAGGTGATGAGAACCTCAAGTTCCAAAACCAAACTCACTCTACATACCATTTGTGATCTGTGTAGTAAGCGCACCATGCAGTCAATATACACTGCTGACAGTTTTGTTGTGTGTTTCTCAGTGTTGCCCAAATCGCCCTAAAGAAGACGTCGCTAACTGTCCCTGGAGTAACAGTCAAGGGATGACAACACTTAGAGATGGCCATCACCATGCTGAGAATTACCGACATGCAACCACGGGGCCAGACTTACCTCTGTGAGGAGCAGCAGGGAGAGGATGCGGAGGGTAGCCGATGAGCTCATCTGGGGAAAAAACACATCAGTTTGGTGCGACAGTCCTTCGATGCTAGCTGCACACCCCTTTTCCTTCTAAGATATTTTTCTGTTCGTATTCATTATACACTTTTCTTTCAAGTTTTGGTTACAAAAGCCAGTTCCACAGCTGCAGGAAAAACCACAGCTAACTACAATCTATTAATGCCACCTCAAACATTCAAAAAATGTTTTTCATCTATGGCCTATGGTTATTGCTCACATCGTACCTTTCTGGACTCTGTCCGTGTCTGTGTGTCTGTCCTTGCTTCACACTGCCTGTCCTTCTGTGCAGACCAATAATTAATCTGTTTGCTGTTGACTTTAAAGATGTGTTTGTTTACACGGCCGAGTGCTGGACGCATCTGAGCTGATTTACTGGAAGTCACGCTGTTGCCGTTCTGGCAGCTAAGCTCAGTTTTTTCTCCCCACTGGTTCCAAAGGTGCCCCTTTGCCCCTTCCTAAGGGCCAGTGTGGCTTGGTCAGAATTTTAGCTGCTTTTCCCAAAAGTATGTAGGCTGAGTGACAGAAAAACATTATTTTACAGAACTTTGTTTTGGAAACTGGTTGACCCAAGACATGTTGTCTGCCACACCCTTCTTTGAACATTTTATAAAAATTAGGGAAAAGGATCCGTATATTGAGTTCCTGAGCAGAAAAAAAGTCCTGACCCCATGGTGGAAAGTCTTGTTATATTTATGCTGGCATTTTTGATGATCAAATATAATAGTCCTTTACTCTAGAACTTCTTAACCAAACGATTTAACAAAGAATCTGTCTTGAGATTTAAAAAATGATATCTGTCATCACTGCAGCCAAATTCACGCTGTTTATTTTCCCATTTGTCGGGAATGCTGTTCGATCTCATAATCACGAAAAGGCAAATCATTGTTTACCAAAGATCCTTTGTTGCATACAATACAGTGAAAAAATATGAAAATAAATGCGCAAAAGTGTCATCCCTCCTTGCCTAACAGACAAGTAAATATGAGTCTGGAGTTTTTCACTAAACTTTAATTACAACACAAGTGATGAGCGTCAGCGCTCGTTCGATGTGGCCGATTGTTCGATTAGTCGAGTCTACTTCCAGCTGCTCTCGCACTTCAGCCCAGGCAGAACAAGTGGCTCGATAATCGCGAAACGGAAAGGAAAAGTTTTTTTTTGAAAGTTTTCAGAAGAGATCGCATTTTAACTCTTTAACGGCAAAATTAACTTCGAGGATTAATAAGGGGACTGCGAAAATGAACAGAAAAATACGATAAACCGAGTCATAGGTCAAATTTCTCAGGGGCAAGGAAAGCTGAAAGTAAGTTTTTGTCGTTGTTTGCAAGGTGTGCTAACTAGCTAGCATAGCTTCGGCTAACTTGTATTGTCTCTTAACACGACCAAAATAACCTATAACAAAGAAATAAAATACATTTTTAAATATTTAGAATGATAGTTATTGTAAACAGGTCTGTTACAATCGTCCACTGCGATGGTTAATAATTTACATTTAAACCTGAGATAAAATTGATAAGTCAATGTGGCGCACCACAGTCGCATTAACCAACACATCCACAACATATTTACAATTTATTTTGTCTAATATTGAGCATTTCGGGAAGAAATGTGTCTTTTCTGCTCCGGTTTAATGTTGTCATGTTTATGGAACAGAGATAAAAACAAATATGAGGACCGTGCCGTTCAGCTATTTATTTATTACATAAATCCCTTTTATATTGTGATTTAACTCAGAAGGTAGAGGGTTAAAGTTACACTTTAAGTCAGGAGGCTTATTTGAGGGTTAAATTCATCTTGGAACTGGTACTTTCTGGTATGAATTTTTCAAAACTATTTTTGCTTCTCAGCAGATATTTTAGAACACGCTCAAACTGTGTGAACCGTTGTGCTGTATGTAGCGCTGGTTTGCATTTCACCAATAGTTCTTATTGTCACCGATAACCAATTCTCTGTGTTGTTGCAGTGCGTTTCCATCAACACAGCATCAGGCTCTGATTGGCTATCGCTATGGCGACAGAGTTCAGCATCGATGATGCGTTTGCATTGGAAGGTGAGGAAGTTGGCCAGGATAAGGAGCGAGAGCCAGGAGATGGTGCCTCCTTGAGTTTTGGGCCGCTGTCCTTCTCCAAGCCACAGGGTCTTCCCTCGGCAGGAGTGGTCTCTTCTGACCACAGCTCCCTCAAGTACCAGGTGAGACACTGAGTGTTTCCACATGCTGGTGAGTAGCGATTTTCCCCTTGGAGATTGGTGGTGCTTTTGTTTCACAGTACCTGACTGTGATTTTTGGGTGTGGAGTTGAATCCGAGTTTGTATCTTCTTCCTGTGTTCATGTGGGTTTTCTGCCATAGCCCATAGATGAGTTTCAGATACAGCTGTATCACAAAATTGCCTGTGTGTGTGTGTGTGTGTGTGTGTGAGAGAGAGAGACCGAGCACCTCACCTGGGAGAAGGTTATTAGTAATTGCTGAATGAGTGAATATAGTTGTGGTGCTGCTTTTATGCACAGATTCAGACACTTTTTTACTAGGGAAACACGATGCTACTGGTAACATCTGATAATTATTTAATTTTGTTGGCATTGAACTGATGCGTAGACTTAATTGATCATTCAAATCAATATTTGATGATTCAGTCAGTGTTACAGTGCAGAAAGATTTGCAGATGGGACATTTTTAAATAAGTGACAGTGACTAGTGTAGACTGTGAGAAGTCATTCACTGTGCCTTCTCATGTGATCAAGAAATGTACAATCGAATTTCCTGCAACAATGCAGAAGTCTTGTTTGTTAAGAAAAATGTGCCTATTGAGCTAAAAAGTAGAAGAATGCACTGCAGGAAAAAATACATTGCTGTTAAGTGGTGTTATTTCTTTATCATTGTATCATTTTACCCTTTTTTGGTTTTAAATGTGGTTTAGCAGATGCTGGTTATTTTAATTATTCTGCAAATATCCAAGATGAAAAAGTGGAATGTTAAACAAATAAATGTTAGATTTTTCTATAATGGCATGCAGGCAGATCTCTAGTTTTTCTCTGTATTTTGTAAATGTGTGTATTGGCAATGGAATTGACATTAGTCAGTAGATGCATAAAAATTATCTGATATCGGCACAGAATTCTTACATTGTGTATCTTCACTTTTTACATTTTAAATAAAACCGTAATGTGTTCATTGAGATGGAGTTGAGTGCTGGATGGAGGTTGCAAGAGAAGACTATTTGTCCCTGGATGATGACTGACTGCTGCCTGATGCATTGACATCCCTCCCCATATTTTTCACAGAACCTGGAGAATGAAGAGGTCTTGAGCAGTAGCAGAAATTCCTCTTTCAATAACTTCTTCAAAATCAGGTGTGAGATCTATTACGATGGGGTTAAAAACATTAGTAGATCCTGTCTGACTGGAAAAAAAAAAACATTTTTTTGAAGAGAGAGGGAAAAGCAGCACATGATGCTAAAACTATTTGGTGTGTTTGCTTAACTGTGTTTTGGCCTTAAAAGTTATTCATTGGTTGCACTGTGTTTCTCTCACCTCTCACTGTATCTCTGTGTTACTTCAGTGACCCCTCAACACTGTCCTACTGCAGCTCTCAGTGGTCCTTCAGCACCATCAGTTCTGTCACTCAGCTCTCTGCCCACTGCTGCAGGTAATAACACACTAACACACCTGTGGTGGCTACACACCGGCTGCATAGAGACCGAAAGGACTGTGAGGTCAAAAAGAAGCCGCCTCACAGTTGCACCCTCAGGCAGAGCAAGGTCACCCAGGTGTTTTACTAAATATCCAGCCGTTGAGGTGGCTGCATTGTGCTGTGTGCAGATACAGAGTATAAATTTATAAGAATGCACATTACTGTAATTAACACTGTCTCCTTTTGCCCTGGTTTTCTGTGTCTCAGCTGGACCTCCCACCCCCTTGTGAAGAAGAACAGAAGAGTAGTTCTGGCTTCTTTCCTCCTGTTTATCACTGGACTTGGTGTGTGTTTTGCTCAGCTTTAGTTTGTCTGCTTCCCTGTTGTGTATGAACTGTAACCTGAGAGTTTTGGTGTTTCCATCATCCACACAGCAGAGTAAATAGTGTTTTTCAGCATTTAAATGGACACACTTCTCATGTGATGACTGTGTGTCCTGATCTCTCTCTCTCTCTCTCAGCATTGATTTTCACAGGTGTTGTCATACAGCTGAATTCGCAGGCAGGTAAGATGGGGGGGAGAGGGATGACGGTCATTGGAGTAACTGCAGTCCCCTCACCTTTGGACTTTGTCCCCTGTTCTCAAGGTGTCTCCAGTGCCATTTTCTTTGTGCCTGGCTTTCTGCTGTTTATCCCTGGCGGTACGTATTATACGCCTGCTACCGTCTCCTGTCTCACTTCCTGTTTCTTTGTGCCAGGTTCCCAGTGTCAAAACACTGGAAAGAACTGGAGCACAGGTGATGTTTGCAACCACTGTGTTAAATGAGGAGCACAAATTCAAACTGCACTTTTAATTTCCTTAATTTAGTTTAATACATTGACATATACTGTGGTCCAGTAGGTGGTAATGTAATTTTTGAATGGTCAAAATGTAATTAAAGAATGCGTAATAGAAAACCCCCAACTTGAATCTGGCTTGCTGCTGTAGTACCTTTGATCAAGCATAGGATTGGATAGAACTTTAATGATTCCTGTAAGGAAATTTACTGAACAGCAGCTGGACACAAAGGATACGTAACAATAACAAGGCTTTACCCTGAACTAATGCAGTAAGACAGTATTTTGATGCATAAATAAATAAGATTATTTGACCTTTTAAGTGGACTAGTAATGATAATGATGAGGATGACAATGCCCAAACTGAGTAATAAGGAGATTCATAAACCATGTGGATTGTTGAAGGGTGAGTACAGGTAGGAAACTGTAAAATGTATGGAAATGGTTTTTTTTGCTGATTGTTACATTTGACATGAGAGAAACGGGTCTGAAGAGTACATCTTAAACTGTTTTACCTTGTTGTCCACGAGCTGTGTACTAACACTTCCTTTCCCTTCTTGTGCCCAGCATACCATGTGATCTACATCATCTGTGCAGTTCAAGGACACAGAGGATTCAAATTCTTCTATTTGCCCTATTTTGAGAAGTGAAGTTTCACCGTCTCTGTATTCATTCCAAAGCCAAAAATGCTGGATGTAGCCTGTGCGTGTGTGTATGTGCGTGCGTGCATATGTGTTTAAATATTGCTCTCTCCCCCATTTCTTACCACTTATTGTAATAACTGACCACTACTAACTCTTGACCACTGGTATTGATGTTTCTCAGATGTGTGCTGTGTAAGAGAATAATTTTTTTTGTTGTTTAGTGTAATTTACTGTGACACTACAATAAACCTGTTTCTGTATTACTTTTAAAAATGGACATTTTTTTTCATCACCGTATGTTCTTTTGGAAACATTTTCTCTTTCTAAATTGGCAAAGAATGTAGCAGCAATTATTTTGCTGTAAATAAAGTTTTTTGACACTTTAGCAGAGTGATTTGTGGTAAGTACCCTGTTGAAGAATATAACAATGGTGGCTGAGAATGGGATTCAAACCAACAATCTTCTGGTTACAAGGCCATGTTCTTACCCACTTAATGTGATCTGGTTTTGGTGCTTTGAAAGGCAAACGTCTAAAAGTACACGTCTATTTTCTTCTTATTAATATTTACATTTATGTAGCCGTCAGATGTTTCTTCCGAAACAAAGACGTGAGCAGCGGAGGATGAGCTTCAGCCGCAGGATTTTCAAAGCACAGCTTGTACCATTTTTGCCAGAAAGATTCTCGAAGCGCGCCAGTGTCAATCGCTGTAAATCCGACTAAGTCCAGACCCAGGGCATTACAATTGGTCGAACCCAACTCCGTTCGACGTCATTGGTCCGATTTCGACTCCGGGTCGTAGCGAGACTCCGCCTCTTACAGCGCCAACAGGGATGGAGGAAGTCGCTCTTAAGCTCAGTAAAGAGGGCATCCAAAAACGGGTGCTCAGTGCCGGCAAAGGGGACCTGCCGACCTTCCCAGATGGCACGAAGGTAGGAGACGAGAGGAGAGGAGAGGAAAGTAGAGCGCACCTGGACTGGACTGGACTGCGACGCCATTTCGCTGCACAGCATAGGGGCGCGTAGCTTGAGCAGCATTAGCTCGACAGCTAGCTGCCATCGGTCGGGCGCCCCTGTCTCTCTGATGCCGTTTAAATTTTAACACATATGTACGGATTGCACTGGTTTACTATACAAGTCAAATCCTAAAAAAAACCTTAAAGGAAGTTTCTGGATGTTTTATTTTGTTTCAGTTTGCCATGTCAACTTAATTGCGACTCTTCTGACTGGGCGGTGCTTTTGCGCCGAAGACATGTTTTTCTCGCTGGCGATTGGCTCCGTCCTTCATCCTGCGCAGCTATTGGCCTATGAAGACGTTGCGTAAACGTTTTTCTTTTGGCCGTGACCTTCTGTATGGCAATTGGTGCATAAAAATGTCAGTCATTGTTACTAAAGCTTTACAATTGAATAAGCGTTATGATCGACAGTGCACCGTCAAACCAGAAGACACTTTTACATCACTTTTACCCTGAAATCCTTTTGGAGGAAAAAACATTGTTTAATAATTTTCAATAATTATTTAAAAGGCACGTTAAGTTTTTTTTGTAGTTATTAGTCATTATCATCATTATTGGCAAATGCAGCTGCGTAGGGTCCTGTTACATTAGTCCTGTACATATTTGGTAATAGACCACTACTCGTTTGAAGCAACAGACCATTTTGAGGGCCAGAGAATCAAGTTTAAAATGTAAGTGCATCAACACAAGAAGGTTTTTTTTATATATATATATATATATATATATTTGTCTCTCATGCTCACTGAGAGTGAAAATACACCCGTACCTGGGAGATCCTTCATGCCCTGAAATGGACAGTTTCTAATAATTTTTTTTGTGTAACAGTGTCTCACAAGTTCACAAGACAGCGGCTGCATATTGGTTAGAGCTGCTGGATTTGGAAGTACTGGGTTCAAATCCCAACTTCTGTTAGAATAGAATAGAATAAACCTTTATTATCCCACGAATGGGAAATTTCGGTGTTACAGGGCCCTTATCAGGAAGGGAATATAGGAGAAGAACAAGTAGGTTAGTATTAAAGAAGGACACAAACAATTAGATTAGTAAGTCTGTACACAAGTACAATAAAATAAAATAAAATATAGAACAAAGGATTTACTATGAATTAATAGAAAAAGTTACCCTGCTGTATAAATGGGTCAAGCAGTGTAAGATGCATTGGAGAAAAATGACCGATTAATAACTGTGAACAACTGTAAAGGTTTAAAAATAAGGCATAGTGATTATTTTGAACCCACAACCTCTCTTCCCAGGTGGTGTTTCATTACCGCACAAGCCTGCTGGATGGCACGATGCTGGATGACTCCCGCACAATGGGTGGGCACTGCAAGCCCATGGAGCTTATCCTGGGCAAGAAGTTCAAGCTGCCTGTGTGGGAGCTTGTGGTCACCACAATGCGGGAGGGTGAGATTGCAGAGTTCACATGTGACATCAAGGTAACCTCCCCCCACCCAATTTGTGTGTCTGTGCACACTGCTGAGTGTGACCTCTGACCCCGCGACCTCTGTCTCTCGAACACAGCATACGGCCCTATACCCTCTCGTCTCTCAGTCCCTGAGAAACATCAGCATGGGGAAGGACCCCCTGGAAGGACAGAGGCACTGCTGTGGCATCGCACAGATCCATCCCCACCATTCACTGGGGCATCCAGACCTGGACAGCCTGCAGGCCACCCCCAAGCCACTGGTCTTCTCACTGGAACTGCTGCAGGTGAGTCTGGCGGTGCTGCTCTTTCACTTTGTCCCAGTCTCACTTCTTGCTATAGTCTCCTTTGTCAAGGTACTAACCCTGAAGTGATACAGTAAAAATGACTCCACTTATAAATGGATAAATCAGTGTAAGCAGACAGACTGCCAGTCCATTGCTGGATATTTTGCCTTAATCAGTGGACAAATGAATAAATAAAATAAGCAATTTAGTTGAAAGTTAAGTTGGTAAATTATAATTAAAGTTTTACTTTATAATTTTGCCCTCATTTGACTTCTTGATGTTTGGTTGTTTTCGTTGTTGTTTCTCTTACTCGTGGAGTGGAACCACACACAGTCTCCTGAATCAGGGAACATTTCACTACATGGTATACTTGGTAACCATGTATGTGACAAATAAATTCTTTTGATTCTTTTGAGTCTTTTGATTCATTGTTTTACCACATGCTGTGGCAGAACAGATTGCTCATCTTGCCATTTCCCTCAAAAAGCCACCAACTTTGACTCTCTCTGGCCATGCATGAAATGTGTCTCCACTTATGCCTGTCTGCCCCATTGTGGTTCCACTCACAGCTAACACTGACCTCTGATTCCACGCTAACCATCCGATGTAGGCTGTGTTCCGGCCGTGTGCTTCCACACACTGCTGCTAAGGTCTTGTTCGATTGTGCTCTCTATTGTCCGTGTAAGTCAAGTACTAGCTCGACAGCTAGCTGCTGTCGGTCGGGCGCCCCTGTCTTTCTATAAAAACAAGTTTTTATATAACAGATATTTATGTTTGAATCGGTGAATTCTGTCATCTCGAGAATACTGTCTGATCAATTGGAGCTGTTTCCATGTTTGTTTTGCAACAGGCACAACAGGGAGATGTGAAGTGCCACGGTTGGTTGCATGGCATCTTTGTGACAGTAGTTTGCCATCCTGGGTCGCTTCCTCAGTCACTCATGTGGCACAGTTCCTTACTACACATGGGTGGGGGCAGCATCACACCTGCCCTGGATGGTCCCAGTGTGACTCACGCAGGCCGTCTGTCTGTCCTTTAACCATTGTGCTGCCTGCCAGGTCCTGCCACCCGGCTCCTTCCGGCTGGACACATGGGCTATGAGTGACGAGGAGAAGCTGGAGGTCGTGCCCCTGATACATGAAGAGGGGAACGTGCTCTTCAAACGGGGCGAGATTGCTGCCGCTGTTGAAAAATACCAAAACGCCATTGCCTGTCTTAAGAATATGCAGATGAAGGTGAGCGTCTCTTTTCCCAGTGATGTCATCATTGAGGGACAGCATTTATTGCTTCATTATATGCTGTGGGACCAACAGGGGGTTTAGTGGTTTGAGATGCTGCCTTTCCTATATAAAGGATCCGATTTTGAATCCCGCCTACTACTGTAGTGCCATTGATCATTGTGCTTGCACTGAGACGATATAGTAAAAATTAGCCCACTGTTTGAGTAGATAAATCAGTCTTTTGGATTAAAATATCAGATGAATGAAGATTTTTGCTTTGATTGGCCAGTGTTTCTATCCACAAACTTGGAAACCACAGCAGGAACAGTTCCTCCTGTGACCTGAGTCACTAGTTTTTTTAACCACCACAGAACCTACTGTATCTTTATTATTATGTTCAAGTTTCATTTTAAATATCAGTGTACCTGAACTGTCTCTCCCCATCCATTCCTTTCTTCTTGGTTGGTTGAGATTAAACTACATAGTAAACCATGCTGTAGACTGAAGTGGCCAGTTTAACAGGATGACCAAGCTGGACTTACTCCCACAGGGTGTTTTGTCCTTGATGCCTTGTTAGCTTTGCTGTATCTGGAAATGTTTTGGGGTTACATTCATTTTTGCTAACATCACATTCCAGCTCATCCAAAGATGCTCTGTTGGCTTGACAGAGACAACAGTACAGGCTGCTGTAGTAAAGTAATCTAAAGTACTGTCATGTTTGTGATTCTGTCGTCTGTAAAAATCCCACAAGGTTAACTGTTCTGAAACCCTGGAACCAGTGTGACTGGCACAATGATCAAGCTGTTCAAAATCAAGAGTTGCTCCAGCCCCCTTGGGGGACTCAGTAGGTGACCAGAGGAGCTGCGTGATGACTGCAAGTCATCCTGCAAATAATGGAAAAATATCAGCAGAAGGTTTAAATTGCTAAAAATTAAGCAATAGTAACTAAAGAAAGAAGCAAAAAAGTGTTCAAAGCAATGGTAGATATCATTGCCTCAGATCTTCCTGTGAACATGGAAGCCATATATTCACTGTAATGTCCATTCAGGCAGTAAGTGGTCTTTCATGTGCCCAATTGTGGAGTGTGAATGTGTCCTTCGTCTCCCTTCTTTGCCCAATTAGGAGCGACCAGGCGATGAGGGCTGGATACGGTTGGACCAGATGATCACACCGCTGCTCCTCAACTACTGCCAGTGCCGGCTGATGCAGGGCCAGTATTACGAGGTTCTGGACCACTGTTCCTCTCTGCTCTTCAAATATGAGGGTGAGGCATTATGGGAATATTGCGCTCGTACTGTTGGTCCGTCAGACTTGATCTAAAACCCCTGCTCACCTCACATGCCCCTGCCCTTGTGCAGACAACGTGAAGGCATACTTCAAGCGAGGCAAGGCGCATGCAGCTGTGTGGAATGAGGCAGAAGCACGAGCTGACTTTGCCAAGGTGCTGGAGCTGGAGCCGTCGCTGGGGCCATCGGTGGCACGGGAGCTGCGTGCCATGGATGAACGCATCCGCCAAAAGCAAAAGGAGGAGAAGAGCCGCTATAAGAACCTGTTTACCACGGCTACGTCATCCCCTGGGACCACTGCCTCTGTAACCAGCGTGAGTCCAGCAGCCCGATGACCGCAGCGTGGGGGAATGGCCCACCTGCTCTGTGCCTCATTTTACTCTAGTGAGTCGTGTGTGTGTATATAAGTAGCCTCACAGACTCTAGTCTTTTCCCTCTTTATTGCTGTATTTACCACAGTAACCATCACTTTCACTGCGTGCTTTGGTTTTGCTTTTAAAAATGAGCCTTGCCGTTGTGTATGTGCAGCTCAGGCCAGTCGGATAAACAGCGTAAATGATGGGTAAAGACGAGAATCACCATCTAGTCCGTTTCCTCCTCTTCCCATCTTTCAGGGCTTAAGGCTGAGAAAGCGTACACATTCACCCCCCCCCCCCCATGGACACACTACACCTCACACAGACACACCTCATCCTACTTTTTAAAAGGTCCAGCAATGACCCAAATGCAGTTAAACAAAAATGCCAGTGTGTGTAGGTGTGTGTATACATATTTATAAACTTCCCATCCCCTTTCTGGAATATTTATCATACTGTCTTTGCAACTGCACTAGTTACTTATTTCTCTGTGTATTTATCTTTATTTTTGTATATTCATTATTAGCCTGAATGCTTGATGTTTTAATGCTTTCACAGTTGCCGTGTATTTGTTTTGCTGATATGCGCCTTTGAATTAGTGACAAGGCCAGTTCTTGTAGCAACAAAGTGGTCTATTTTTCTGTATGTCTCAGTATTAATTAGAATTTCTGTGTAAACTGTTTTACACAAGTCAGGTTCCACAGGAGCTCTTAAACACCACATTTATCCTTGTGTTGTGACTGAGAATCCAAATAAAGAAGCTGAGCACCACACATCAACTTGTGTTCCACCATTACAGCAGGAGACAACATTCTACACAAAACTTTTATTAGGTTCAACTGCAAAAATTAGAAAATATTCACAATGGAAATACTGATTGGATGGGAAGGGTCAGGACCAAAGGTGAAGCAGCACATGGGCAGAGGAGATATTGCAACTGCAGTTCAGTGGCATGGAGTTGCACAGAGGTCTGGCAATAGGCAGGGCAGCTTGCAGGAGGAGTGATGGGTAGTGGCAGGCATGTCCATGTTGCGGAAGGGCGCTGTCACGTACGGGCACTTCTTTCTGTCTCAGCCAGACATTCCCTGACCAGTGCCCGTGCGTGGATAATGCCTTTGGGAGAAGCGAACACAGTTACTTTTCATTAATATAAGTGCAGCACAGCTTTCAGCTTCAGACACAACCAGAACGGTAACTCATTTTTAGTGGAGACTCACCAGTCGCTGCAGTTACAAACTTATAGAACCTTCAGAAAACAAACTGTATTTTAAAGAGTAAATTAAAAAGTTCAAAATTAAATTACAGCTGGAAAGGAGATCAAAAGATTTGGGTTGTAGACAAAAAGTTGAAGAGATAAGCATCTATAAACTGCTAAATAGTTTGTAACATTGCTACTGAAAGTGCCCTTTTGAGCTCATTGAGATTTTTGGACAGTTCATGTGAAACCGCAGCACGGAAAGCGTACAGGGACACAATGCTATAAGCATGAGCAGACGCAGCAGCAGCAGAGTTTGGGCCACAGGGACTCGCACCGCCGAGAAGGCGTTTGCACTCAAATGAGCTACGCCGGAAACAAAAGATGTCGCACCGCAACCACAGCCCGCACAACACAGACACAAGTAAGCAACGGGACGCGCCGGAGCTCTAGCGGTCACTGTACCTCTCTTGAGCCTCTCCATGGCGCTCTTACTCCCCGCGTACGTGGGTCGGATCTCGCGGCTCATCTCCTCAATGACTGACAGCAGCTCGCTGTACGTGGAGCCCTGGGACACTTTGACTGGCTGGGAGGAAGGCGGTCGGTGAGGGCAGCGGACAGACAAAGCACACGCACACGCACACGCAGGGCCCCGACCCTTTGTGTTCAGCTCTACTGAAGGGCGCGGAGCGAGGCTAGCGGGGCCGTCACGTGTGTTTACCTGCACGAAGCCCATGGACGGGGGGCCGAAGTCGCTGAACGCCGGTCTGAAGGTGGCCGAAGGCGGCAGTGAGGGAGAGGGCGCGCTGGAGCCTGCGACGGTACACACTCAAGTGAGGGGTCCGCTGTACGTTAGGGATGTTCGCCGCAGCGTCGTGCTGTCCAGCTCTGTAACTCACCAGGCGGTGTGTGGTTCGAGCCGCTGGGGGCCGGCGCGATCGGTTTGTAGCTCATCCCAAAGCAAGGGGCTGCTCCTTCTCGCCCGGTGCTCCTGTACTTCTCCCTCTTCCACTTCCACTTCCAGTTCCGGCCTAAGCCCCACCTCCGTGTTTTCCGTTCCAGCGGAGGATGGGAAACTGCAGCGTCCATTCCAGCGAGCGCCAGCGACTTTATGTCACACGACCTCACTTCCTGTGGCAGCGGCGACATAAACAGCGCCTCGTGGGCAGGTGGTGGTCAGTTATCCTTGTGGAAAGGACTCATCATCATCATCATCACCACTTCTACGCCTTTTGGCTCAGATCAAAGTGTAGTATCACCATCACCATGAGGAAGTAAGAGTGTCGAACAAAACACAGACGTTGCGTGTTTGCGCCATAAAACGACAGCAACCGATCAAAAGGTTTGCTCCCCAAATCTGAACCCTCCTACAGAAATGTCCCTGGAGCCCACGGGATTTTCCCACATCGTTCGCGGTGACAGTTTGAAAGCGCCGCCCCCGGGCCAGTTTTAAATAAAAATGTCAAGAGGATGAAGCGCAATATGGGCAGTGGCTTGACACGTTCCGAAGAAATGCGGTTTTTCATTTTTTAACGCGCTCATCGGTTTATCGATTATTTTCAATTTCTTGTATTATAAATGTTTCTTTTGTCGTTCAATTGCTTATTCGGTAAAGTGAAACCAGTCCAGAAGATACAGCATCGAAACAATATGACTCCTCTTCTAAATCTATTGTTTGGCCGGGAGCTTATCTTTACACGCAGGTGCTGAAAATGAGAATAAATTTTAACGATAAAGAGAAACCCTGACCCCGACGTGATTTGAACACGCAACCTTCTGATCTGGAGTCAGACGCGCTACCGTTGCGCCACGAGGTCTACATCCTAGCAGCCTCCGCTTCCACTTTAAGCTTGACGGCGCGCACGGCGTGAGCGTAAGAACGCGTGAAGCGTCGTCCGTGCTGCTCCTCGTCTGTATTTCACGCGTGGGCGTGCTGCGCTGTGCACGTATACCTGTTGCGCCTTGCGCGGGCTTCTCCGCGCCGCCTCCCACGCTTCGCGTCGCGCACAACAGTTATTTTGAGACTCGACACAGGAAACTTGGGTCAGAAATACAGGTACGCACCCTGGAAACTGCGAACATACGTGTGCGTGACCGCGAGTTTATGGTAGACCAGGTGCCACAGTGAACGGCCAGTAAAAACGATGTAAGCACGGTATGCCCTCCCCACAGATTCACCCATTTAAACGGCAGATTCATCGTGACTAGAGTCAATTTACAGGCACCACACAGCCGTAGTGCACGAAGGATTCGACCCCACCACCTTCAGGGCGGCAGCTCCAACCGTTACATCACTTACACAGAAAACGCTGTTTTTCCGGCGCGTTTCTCCCGGCTCATTGTCACTGAGGTGTGTGCACTGCACTGCTTACACTAATTTACCCGGTTATACCTTGGTTAAGGGCACTGCAGCCTGTACCTGTAACCATCGCGCCACCTGCTGTAATGTTTACACTAAAACCAGTGAAGACTGCTGGCACTAAGACATACAGGTGTGTGTAACACACACACACACACACTCCTCCAGGACCGTCACTCGACCTCAACACGATGGGGTGGGGCTCATTCTATTCCCTGTGCAGGTGAGCAGGGTCAACACCATAAATACTGGCAGTCTTAAAACAGCAGAACCAGTACGGACCAGTTCTCAGCACTCAGGTCAAATTAGACCATCAACAAGGATTCATCATGAACTATAAAAACGTCTAGAACTGGCCTTCATCTGTGTGAAAAAGGACAATACAATATGGGACACATTAATAAACTGAAATAATATTAACATTGCAAAGTCATGTCTGTCACCTGTATTTGTACATATACATTTAGAGCTGCAGACTTGAAAAATTATACATATAAAATACATATCTAACTATTAGATACAGTAAAAAAAAAAAAAAAAAAAAAAAAACAACCCTAACACAAAACCAAAGCTATTTTACAAAGTTTTTTGGGGTAGTTTTTTCATTTTTTTTTTTTTTTTATATGTTCACAAGAGTATTTACAGACAAAAAACATACAGTATGTCTCACTGGAAAAATGTCAGTGACCAGAACAGGGGTCTGAAATATATTTCTTTCTGTACAATGAGAACCTTCCATCTTTGAGTATCTCAGGTAACCGGAAACGGGCATCATTAAACATCATTAAACTACTTCAAGTATACAACAACAAAAAGGGACAAACACAATGTTGGTTTTTGCAGACACGTGGGGATTGGGGGGGGGGTCCTACCAGCTGCATTCCGGTACATTCCCTGGGTTTGATCAGTGTCCTCCAGTACAACGGTCATATATTATTAATAATACTACTACGTATTAAAACAGCTGTCAGTGAAGCACCGCCACTGTACTGTAAAAATACAGCAACAAACATGCAGCTAGTCTGTATGTACGATACTTCATGTGTTCACCAGAGGTACGTGGGTGGCACATGCTTCCATCTTGAAAAGCAACCATTTTAAAGGTGTGGCTCCCAGCAGGAAGATGGACTGAAAAAAAAGAAAAAAAAAAACACTGTATTGCACTCGCTCAGGTTCAGGTGGAGAGACTGAGTGTGTCTGTAGGTGTGTGAGATTTTCCTCTCCGTTCTCCTCACGGGTACTCTCCACCATCTCCGCAATGGTCCATTCCGGCAATGTCCCTGACGCCAGACACACTTGTTCGTGCCTGGAACATCAGGTGAGGCAAACAACTGTCCGATGCGCAACACCTAACTGTGATCAGAGGTAGAAAGAATGAGCGTGGCGCATCACTGGGTCTGCCTAAATTGCCACGCCAACTGTAACCGAGTGCAACTCCATTACAAACTGTGCTTGCCAAGCAGCGCAACCATAGCTAACGGTTGTGGTGAACAGTTCTGCTCTTTGGTGGTGCCCCAGTCCCCCGTCTGTCGCCCGCCCTCAGATGGTAGAGGAGCCGCCCTGCTCGGCCCCTTCCCGCCTGCCCTTCTTCTTCAGCAGCTGGATGCGGTTGTGGCAGTAGAACTTGATGGCGCGCCAGTCCCTGCGGTTGGCCACCAGCAAGGGGCAGTGCTGCAAGCAACGCTCACAGTCTGCCTTGGCTGGCACCCGCAGTTCCATGATGTTCCTTGTCAGGTGGGCCTCCACAGCAGCACGCTCCGCCTCTGACCATGGGCGCTTCAGGACCCCACGTTTGCCTGCAGTGGGCAACATGCAGATCAGAGCTGAAGGCATGACATGTCTGTAGCAGTGCGCATGTACGGTGTGTACAACAGTCACACACAGCCATGTGGACAAAGCACGTGTGCATGCACGCACGCACACGCGTGCGCGCACACACACACATTTATCCAGAGTGGCAGAGACTCCAGTAACACACAGTGTGTACAGTGTCACCACAGCAGAGGACACATCCCACATGTGTACACAAAGCTCACCAAGCAGCAACACATGTATGCGTGACCACACACACCTGGCTTCGGCTGGCCACTGCCCCTCTTGCGGGACACTGAAGTGGAGCCAGCAAGGCTGCCAGACAGACAGGTGGAGCTGGCTTTGCCCTGGCGGGGTGACTTGCAAGTAGTTGCGCCCTTCTTGCCAGCACTGTCCTTACCAGGTGCCCGCTCTCCCTCAGAGTCGTCGGAAAAGGAGTCGGCCGAGTTCCCTGACATCACTGTGGGAGCCAAAGAACACAATCATCCACATCTTGCTCTCATTTACAGTCAAGTTTTCTCCACAGGTGCTCACACTGATTTAACTACTCACACGAGGTAATTTTTACTGTATCAATTCAGGGTAAGGACTTCCTAGTCCAAGGGGGTCATTCTAACCACTACACAATCTGCAGCCCTGTTTGTCAAATGTCCCACCCCTTGCAGTGTCTCACCGTCCAGCTCCAGGCAGATATGGTGCAGGCTCATGCCACGGAAAAGCACCCCGTCCCTCTCGCCGCACAGCACCACGCGAGCCACCCGTCCCATCAGCCCGGGATCCTGGCCAATGCCAGCGCAGCTCTGTGTCACGTGATACTCCTTCTGCAAGAAGTTCTCAAGACGGCGAGTGGCAGTACCCCCTTCACTTCCCTCGCCCTCGCCGAGCAGCAGTAGCTGTGTGAGGATGGCCACCTGTCGCCGCACCCGTGTCTGAGTCAGGGCCCGTGGGTTGCGGGTCCCGCTGGCGCGTGCCAAGCTACGTAGCAAATCGGTACCCCGCAGAGGCGTAGCTGGGGAGTGGTAGGGCCGAGCAAACACATAAGGGTTCTGTGGGTCTACGCCGACACCAGGGCGCGTCTGCAGGAGCAGCTCGAGACAGGGTTCACTGTGGGGTGGCAGGATGAGGGGCTGCACACGACCCCGCTTGCCCTGCACGCCCACCCGTGGCAGATGGGGAAGCACCTGGCGCTCAAAGGGTGACAGGGATGCCTCCAGTGGGGTGAGGGCAGGCGGGGCTCCGGGAGGCACCGGGGCAGGGCACTGTGGACGTACACGTGCGCAGTACTCTTGCAGAGTGAGCTTGGAGGCCTCACACTCACGCCGCCGGTTGTAGAGGATGAGCAGTGCAAGGCTCGAGTGGCAGAGCAGCCGCCAGGCCTCGGCCGACTGTGGCGAGCGTGACAACGACAGGAAGGCCGAATGCTGCAGGCGCTGCAGGTACACGACGAGCGCCGAGAGTGACGACAGTAGTGGCAGCATGTGGGAACGCCCGGTGCTGGCAAGGAGACACCGACAGGTCCGACACATTACCATTGCATATTAGCCACAAGTTTAGCATTGCTACCTAGCCACTTTAGCTTTGCATGTTGGCAACATATTAGCAACACCCATCAGCAAGACATGTTAGCACATGGATACTAGCATGCTGAATTCACCTTAGAAAGACTATGTATGTGTGGTATCTGCAAACAATAACATTTCTTTGCAGAATTTACTCTCAAATTAACCGTACTGGGAAACAAAACCGATGGCCTCTCTGCAGCGCCAAGGCGATGTAAACAAAAATGGGAAGTGAAAGGAGTGCACAGCCTCACATCATACCTGGACACAGCTTTTTTGTCCTCTCCTGCGCTCTCCTCCTCTTTTCCTGGCGTTCCTTCCTGTTGCTCCTCCCCCTTTGTTGTGGGGGGTGGCTCCTCCTGCACCTGGTTGGCCCTTGCTGCACCTGACTCAGCCTCTGCCTCTTCCTCTTTCTCCTTCTTCATCCGGCGCCCACCTTTCCTAGGCGGAGTTGAAGGGGTGGGACTTTTCTTTGGAGTTGCAGCAGGGATTGACCCCTTCCTGGGTGGGGTTTGAAGGGCTGGTGCTGGGCTCTTCCTGGATGAGGTCGACAGGGCAGGGCTCTTCCTGGGTGGGCCGTGGGATTGAGCTGGAGGGTTAAGTGACAGAGACAGGGACATCGTACTGTTCTGCATTTCCCTGGCAAATAGGCTGTTAGGAGCCAAGCTGGTGGCAGATGAGGAGGAAGGGAGAGTGGAGCCTCCTTGAGAGTGGTTGGAGCCTGCACGGGAATGAAACTGGCCGAGCTCCATGGTGGACTTGACATCAGGCTGCTGGGGGTGATGCTTGGCCAGGTGGCGGGCAAGGGAACGGAAGTGTCTACCACAGTGCTGACAGCGCTGTTTTGGGGCAGATGCCCCCGTGGCCCCGCTCACACCACGTCCGATGTTGACGTTAATGTTGTTGTTGATGCTGCTGGGGGGTGCTGGAGCGGGTGGCTTGAACAGTGCCCGAGGAGCGGCTGCCTGAGGCCCAGACCGGGAGAAGGAAAGCGAGCGGCTGGTGGCCCTCGAAGATGGTTTTTTCTTGGATGCAGCAGGCGTCTTCCTCCTCTTGCGTCGCCTCAACATCCGTCCACGCTGTTCCTCGAGCTCCTCATCTTCTTCATCCTCCTCTTCATCCTCGCGGTCAGAGTCACTGGGTTCTGAATGGGACAGTGGAGATGACGAAGGCGAGAGGGACCAGGAAGGGGTAAGGTAGTCGGACACAGCGAGAGAAAGCGACACAGGGCCCGACTCCTCCTCCTGTGGGTGGAAACAGCTGTGTTACGTTGATCCGCTACACGGTAGGTAAAGCAAAGAACCTAATCAACCCTGACAGTCAAAAGCAACTTGACTATCCTGTCTTCCATCAACATGGTTTAGACATCTGCTAGTGATGTAACAAAGACCACCAATGTATATCTGATACAATCGTGACATTATAGATTGACAGGTCTGGACAATATCGCAGAAGTGGACGGTCACAAGATCAATGCCTACCTGAACACATCTTTACCCTTAACACCACATCTAAGTCTACCCTGTTGTTACCATGGTCAACAGTGCAGTGGACATCCTAGAAGGAATTTGTGTCTTCACTAAAGCTTAAAAACAGTTGGATGTAAGGAAGAAAATGCTGGCAGGGTGACAGGGGGCACTACCTTCTTGATGTTGTTCTCAGGGTCGGAGCTGCACTCAAAACCCCCGGGAGACACTGAGCTGTGAAACCCCTGTGAAGAAGAGAAATGCCATAAAGAAACCACACAGCAAATGCAAACACTGGAGAAAACTATGAAAGTAATATATCAATAAAGGTCACCATTGATAGTTCAGACAGTCAAAAGCCTAGATGCAAAACTCCACATGGATGTTTCAATTATAGTCATCTGAAATTGTATCCACAGGTATAAGGTTGCAAGGACAACTGAACTGAACCGAAAAGGGCAGCACCTCAGTCAGGAAACACAAGAAGCAGCATTAAAACTCGGTGCTATAGAATTTACCATGTCTTTACCATGTCTTACCATGGCATTTTCTCCCCACTCAGTCAGACTGTAGTTCACAGTAATCTCCTCGCCCTTGGAGATGTCTCGAATTGCTATGACGACAAGCCGCACTTGACTCCCACAATGCACCTCTCGGATGCGGCAGTTGGGGGGGGGTGGGTACAGCACACTCCCCCTGGCCCCACTGCCACCCTCATCACCGAGGTCCGACACACTGAGAGAGAGAGAGCGCGCGATGTAAATATAGACACACATCTATGTAAACATTTACAGTAAACATCCCCCAGCATGAAGCCCCGCCTCAAACATAAATTGATTAGCACCAAACATCATTTAAACTTTTTTTTTTTTTTTTTTTTAAACTTATTTTATTTTTAATGGCATTTCTTCCCCTTAAAATTTCAGCCTGCAACAAAGACCACTTGTATTTACCTTCTGAGCTGACAGATGGTAGTAAAGAGCAAAAATATAACAGGAGCATCTTACTGCCTTAATTCAACTGTCTTCCACGGTGTTTACAATTTATGTCTCCTGAGTGGCAGTGCTCAATAACATGACAAACAATAATGTTCACACGATTACTCAGTCATAAACATGCACTTGAAAGAGGCTTGTGGACACTTTTTATTCTATCATTTTAAATTACAGCAATCCATCAATCTACAAGCATACGTACCTATTTACAGTCATCTGTAAATAGAAAGCACAAGTCCCATTAAATTTTGTTACAATTTGTTTAAGGATTCTGAACGTTCAGACGGTAGGAATGCAAATTTTATCTCTACACGCATATCTGACATAGCGCCACCATCACGACATGCCACCGCGATGATCTCAAACACACTGAATATCTGTCCTACAACTCCCCGTTTGTTCTTTTCGAAAAAAATGTCTAAAGACATACCAAGACACAAAAGTGGTATTAACAGCTATCCAAAGCACGTCATAATCTCACCATTTATCACCTCCAACTGTACTTAAAACTCTTTATTTAAAACCAATAACATTCACGCATATCTACAGTAGCAAGGCATGATGGAATAACCACAGCTCTGTAGTACTTGCATTTCCCATACTTTCCCATAATCCCTCGGGTGTAAGCTGTATTGAGATGGTAAGTTTTTACCTTCTTAGTTACATCCCTTTATATGCATTCAGTGAATCTCTTTATTTTACTGTATGGTACTGATATGATGATGTGCACTTTTGTACTGCCAAAGGCAACATTAAACAACCTTGAGAACAAGAGTGCTTTGCAACAAACAGTAACAGGCAGCTCATAAATCAATAATAGGCATTAAAATGTTCCAACTATAAATAAGAGAAAAATTAAATAACTAGAAAATAATTAGTCTAAACTACATAGCACTGTGCGTGTTTGTGCGTGCAGTCACTCTCATTTCATGCAAAAATACTAATATGATACCAGAACATTACAAGCTCCACTCTGGATGGCAGACTTTTGGCATCATTTGCTGTGTACTGTACTTGTTGTTATAGTTATGTTTAATAAATATTTTGGTGTACTGTCATAAGTCACTTACCTGTGGTTTACTAACTGGAGTGGGTTATTGGATTTGTGTATTTTTAATATTTGGTTGCCCTCCCCAGTTTGGCTTTTGTTGCTTTCGGTGTCCTCACACTGTGTTTGTGTGCGACTAGGGCAAGAACTAAGAGTTTGTGCTTGTGTTGCAGCACATTCGATTTGGCTGTTCGTTATTGAAATAGCAGTAATAAAGGAGACTGTTTGTCACAGTAAATGTTTACATTTAATTTTTAATGTAAGATGGAGAAAATTAAAATTGTTAAATAAAAAAATCTGAGTATTTTTGATTTATTACAGCTCTGTGTAGGGTTTTTATACAACCAAACTCATAAACAAATGCAGAGATGCCTATATTAAGATTAAGATTTTCCTGACTGAGGCTTTGGGGCAGAGGGCAGAAGAAAGACTGTGGAGTTACAAACAAAACACTTTGTTACAAAGTTACAAACAGATTACTCCTGCTGGGTATATTTGTAAGTGGAGGAGCCACTCTGCATCAACTCACAGCCACGGTGACAACCGTTATTCACCCTTTCTCACTTATTAATAACAAGGTAGTGATGAAATGGAATCAGGTCATGGTTTGAACCTGCAGACAGTACCCCAACAACACAGCAGCACTCTCATCCCACACACAAACATACGCACACCACTGTGTTTAACACAAATTGAACCCCAACACCCAGAACATGTACAGTCAGTTAAAATGGCCACAGAAAGCAAATGTGAACTCGGGCCGGCTACTATAGCTATGCAAGTAATCGTAACTATGACGACGCCCTTTGTATACCCCCCACCATGGACTCCAGGTGATGCCACGTGCCACAGGCAACACACAACGCGCATCTCACCAGAGCGGGGAGGGGTCCGCCAGGTAATAGGAGCCATCGGGTGGAGGCAGTCTGTCCTCCTCGCCCTCCTGGTACTGTGCGTCACCTAGGAGGAGAGTGGGCGGGGCCACAGTGTCACACGGGCGTGCGCACGCGCGCGCACACACACGCGCACAAAGTGTGCACACATGTCAGCCTCGACACGAACGCGAGTTACCTGGACAGAAGCTGTGCTCTGACAGACTCTCCTCCTCATCCTCGGTGGCAAAAACTCTGTCACACACCTTCACAGGGGTCCCCTTCCGCTTGCGGCCACACACACGCCTGCAGGACACACGGCCTTGTCAGTCACACACACCAATCAATCAATCGTATGAATAAATGAAGACACCGGGTGAAGGGCGATGCCCCCCCAGTCTGTGCCAATCAGTACTTAAACCCTCACCGTCACAGTCCCAGGGCCGGCGTGCCCCCTTCCTTGTTTGCGTTCCCATGTCAAGCGGAGGACGGGCTTGTGAACAGACACTAACACACTAAAATTAGCGTGTTTATTGTTGAGTGTGTTCTGTGTCCATCATCCACATGCCGCTGACTCATTCGATTTAATTCTACGTCCCTTCGTAACCAAGATGGTGCAACCAAGGGTCTTCCACAACTGACCAGGGGATCTTTCATTCAGACAAGTTACTTCTCTCTCCCACTTGTCAGCATTTTTATTGCTATTATTATGTCATATTCACAGCGACTTATGCTGTGAGGTTTGTACACTGACCTGCTTACACTGTTTTACCCAATTATAAAGCAGGGCAGTTTTTACTGTATCAGATCAGGGTTAATACCCTGACTTGAGGATACTATATAAAGTCTTTTGACAGCTGTTCACAACTCCACAGCGCCACCTATTGCTTGGAAGGAACTCTCTAGGGCCTCGAACCTGAGTCCATCTGGGGTCATTTACTGCAGTGAAAAGGCCTCAAAACACAAAACTGTGATTTATAAGTGCATGCGTGCGCTTGGGGGAGGTTGTCAGGGTTACAGGGTGACCACAAATGGACACATACGACCAGAGGCCGCTGTTCGCACAACTCAGCTCGTCTCCACGGTACACCAACACTGTCTGAAAGTGAGTGTACACACATGTGAGTGCTGCCCCCACCCCCAAAGAATAGTCACAAATGCATGCACACACAAACAAACTTTGCATCCCTCCATCAGCAATACATGCACACAAACACATTTCCGTTTTATGCATTGCTCATATATGTACATGTAGGTAGACAGACAGTGAGACAGACACAGACATCTCCCTTTTGCTGGACATTTTCTCTGCCTCGGTAATCAAACACACACCAGCTCTCTTTCTGCAGTGTGTGCACGCACACACACTCTGCCCTCCCTCCTCACATATAACATACCCACCCACACATACAGACACACACTTTCCTCTCTTTCATAAACAAAGCAGATGCACAAACACTCCCTCCCATTTCGCTGTCTCTTTCTCACACACACACACACACCTCCCTACCCTTTTTCAAATTACACATGTACACACACTGCCTCTGTCCATCAAGTAAGTACACACTCTTAATGCTCCTCCTTCTTGCAAACACACAAACACACTTCTTTGCCCTGTCTCATACACACACCCTCCCCTACTGTCTGCATTAAACACACACGCGCGCGCGCACACACAGTTCCGTCCTCATACTCTTACTGTGTAACACTGACCTGCACTGTTCTCTCATGTTCGCAGATACAGACACACAGTTCCCTTCTCCATTTTTCACATACACACACTTCTCCTGTGTTCCACACATTCTGTATTCCACACACTTCTTTCATGAACACACAATAACCCCTCTTGACACTCTTCTGCTCTCATACATGGTCTTGTCTGTTAAACTCACACACCCAGAGACACTTGCCTTACCTCTCACGCACAAATTCAGTCCCCCTAGCCCCTCCTGTGTGTCACACACTTTTGTCCACGTGCACAGCTCTCCTGTCCCCCGTCACTCTAAAACACACACACACAGACACACACTCTACTCCCCACAATACTTTAACAAAAAAACACACACACACACACCTTTCCTCACACAAGCTCTCTACATCCCTTCTGTTCCATTGCTTTCACACACCTTTCCCTCCCTCATACACAACCCCCATTCTTCCTCTCCCTCCCTCTCTCTCACACACACACACACACACACTTTCCCTCACATTTTCTCTCACACACTCCCCTCCCCTCTAGCTCTCTCCCTCTTGCACGCACACACAAACACACACCCTCCCCTCCCCCTATCACCCTCTCTCTCTCTCTCTCTCACACACACACACACACACACACACACACACACACACACACACACAGACACACACAACCCCTCCCCTCTTGTCTTTGACACACATACCCCCCCCAACACACGCACACACACATCCGTCATATTCTGTCTCACACACACTGGACTACCCTTCTCTATGGCTGGCTCGCGCACGCACACACGCACACACACACACCCTCCCCCTTGGTCTCTCTCGCTCTCTCTCGTCTGCCTGCTCACACACACACACACATCCCCCTTGGTTTCTCTCTTGCTTGCACGCACGCGCGCACACACACACACACACACACCTTCTCCTCCAGTACAAATTCCCCCTCCCCATCTCTCCAGCTCTCTCACACACACACACACACACACACACACACACTGCTGTTCGCTCTTTGTCACACACAGCACAGTGCTCCCTCTCCCCCTCCTCCACGCGCGCGCACGCACGCACACACACACACACACACACACACACACACACAGTCGTTCTCTCACGCAAACAGCTACCCGGTTCTCTCTCTCTCACGCATACACCCGCGTCCCCCCCCCTCCACCACCACACACACACACACACACACACACTCACTCTTCAGCAGTGTGTCTCTCTCGCTCGCTCTCTCACACATACGCACGCACACACACTTCGTTGAAGCGCTGAATAGTGAGTAATCCTAATCATACCTATGAAATATATTACAGGTGGTAAATTTTACTGATAGCATCTGCCTCAAAAAACAGTTAGGTATTCTCTCTCTCTCCCTCTCTCTCTCACACACACACACACACACACCGCCTCGTTCTGAACCCACAGCTGTGGGATCATACATGACACAAAGACGTACACACAGTTCTCCTGACGCAAACATCCTCTCTCTCACACACACACACACACACACACACACACACACACACCCTTCAGTACACGGTCGCACTCCTATCATGACAACAGACGCTATTACACACACGATGATAGTGACAGTGCAGCACGCGGCATCGCAACCGTGTAAGATAACATTAACAAAGTGCGTGTCTATTTCACTGCACCGGGGTGACACTGTCATCGGCGTGTCAAACACTCCACGGACGCGCTAGTGTGTGTGTGTGTGTGTGTGTGTGTGTGTGCATGCGGCGCGCTCTCACCCCCGCGCGGGCGCCGGTTTGCTGCCCTCCCCGTCGCTGTCCAGGGTCGGAGGCTCGCGGTAGTCGAAAAGTGAGCGCACGGGCTCCGCCATCTTTCGGTGGGCTCGCACTCTACGACGTCCGTCCGTCCGTCCGTCCGCCCGCCCGTCCGTCCGTCCTCGCGTCCTCCTCGCTCTGGCGCCGAGCGCGCTCACCCGCTCGCTCCCACAGCCCGTCCGCGCGGAGAGCGACACGGACGCGTCCACGGCGCGGCGCTTCGAGAGGGGGGAACTGCGGAGAGCCTCGTCGCCGAAACGGCGCCTTTTTAACACCAGATCGGGGGCTTAACGATGACGCGGCGCACACACCCGCCACCACAGCACAGCCGTGGAGTCACGCAGCTTTGCCACACGACTGAGTCGCTCGAGGCCCACATTCAGCGCTCGGAACCCCTCAACTCCACGTTTGGCCTCGCAGTGGTCCGGTCCACCGAAAAACACAACATTTGACGGCGTAAACTAGAGAGGAACGCCTGGAAAACTGCTTCGGCGTCGCTCGTACTGACATTTATGTTACTTTTTATTCTCGACATGCGAATATCTGCGTGAATGCGAGAGGAAGAACCGCGTTTATCGCTCCTTTACCACACGATGCTGTCCGATCACGTAGACCAGCCAAGTGTGGGACCGTCCGCGGGAAACGGCGCCCTCTGCTGCGCCACTCGGGGAACTGTCGCACAGCGCGCGGCACCTCCGGCCAGTTTCAGCGAGCGGCCACAGGATGGCGCAGCCCAGCGCTGTCGTTAACCGTTCAGGCCTCGACTTTTGCGCAAACGAGACCCAGCGCTCCGTTAATTGAACGGCTCTCGCGGGGCCGCAGCGCGGAAAACATGCGGCGAAATTCGCTCCGTTATGCTCATTGCGCGTGGGCGTAAAGTCAGAGTAAAAAATACGCGGAGTTGCAAAAATAACAAATAAATGGCAAACGTCTGTGTACGAGCTGCGCTGTATCATCAATACGGGCAACAAATGTGTGAAACATTCTCCCTGGCAAAGACAAACAATCTGTCCTGTGTGTATATGTCTCACACACACACACACACACACACACACACTTCCCCCTCCCCCCTCTGGCAGGCACGCACACACACACACACACACACACACACACACACACACACACACACACACACACACACCCTCCCCCTTCTGCCACACGTGTAGTTCTGCGCCCCCCACACACACACACACCTGAACCATTTTCTTCCAACGTCTATTAAGCGTCGTACATGAAGAAAACACACACAGGCCAAAGCGCACCTCAGTGAACGGACACTTTATCGTAGTCAGGCGTTACAGTCGTGAAAACGACAAGATCAACACTTCAGGATTCTGTTATTAGTTTTCCATCTCAGTGAAAATGTACAGCCTCACAGATGCATGGTGTTGTCAGAGATACATAACTAAATACTACAATGGTGCGCAGGCAGTCTTTGCACATGTACAGAAGTCTTTTCTGTTCATATTCTAGCGGCAAACCACGATTGTCCACCGCAGGTTCAAGGTTCTGCCTGCAGTACAGCCGACTTTTTACAGAAGCCACAACCTTTATTTACCTAAATGTTGGAACGCGTTACAGTAACACAGCATCGAGGTGAATGCCAATTCCTCCACTGACCTACAGGAGGCACTGGTACGGTTTCTCGTCATTTAGTGAACTAAGCCCCATAGCAGCGCAGAATCAATTCACACATTGTTAATAACTTTTCACGCTTTACATTTAAATTATTTTTTCTAAATAAAATATTAGGTAATTAATGTCTCTTTAATGCCTCTGAAAGCCCATTCTCTTCTTTCTCCAGTTGTCTGCTTTCTTTCTGATGACCTGACTGGTGCAGATTCCTCATTCTCCATCTCGTTCCATTCATCACTTTCTCTTCCCTCCACTCCTATACATAGTGTTTATCCCTTAAATATCTTCATATGCTCTTCTTATTCTTCCCCATTGTCTCCTCACCCTGTGCTCCCATCTCCCTCTGCTCCTCTCAGCTCTGTGCTCCATCTTTGCGTCATTCCTCTCCCACTCCCAGTCTCATTTACGTAGCCCATCCTTCCCTCTCCTCCCCCTCCTGGTTGCCCTCGCAGGCTCCTTCTCCTTTCGTGAATGCAGGGTGTGAAGGGTCTGCGATGCCGCCAGTGTCCAGTGGATCAGCTCCTGCAGAACTCTATAGGTCCACACCTTCAGGCCAAAGCTGTTGCCTTTCTCCAAGCCATCTGTTGTCTGGGAGGGGTTAAAATTATACCATGGGTGTGAATGTGGATAAGTTCCTCACACTGTGATCAGTTTTGATATAAAAAATTTAAGGGAAATGAAGAAATAAGCAACAGCAGTGAGGTTCACCTGATGTCTTAGTGGTTTTGTTTATTTAATGATCAGTGTTTAAACAACTTAAAGACTTTTTTGACACCTTCTCCATTGTCTTTAAGTATTCCTTGTGTCCGTGTTACAAAAGCAACTGCTGTTTTAATATTCTGCTGTTGGGAAGCAGTGCTCAAGGTGCAAAATGAGGCTGGAGATCGGGTTTTTGCTATACCTCTTTGGAAGGAGTCAGTCCTGCAGTTCCATCCCCGGCCACTAGGAGCTTGGTGCTCCCCAGCAGGTGCCCCAGTCTGTCTTTCACAGTGTTCTGCATTCTTTCATACTCCCCCTTGTCGTTGAGGCCAAACTCCTCCTTCTCCCTAGCAATGACGTCCTGGAAGAGGCCGAGGCACTGCTGCAGTGCTGAATGTAGGAACCAGAGCTGCTCACTAGGTGGGAGGTGGCCCAGCACTGGAGAGGGGGACACAATCCTCTCCTGGGGCACTGTGACTCCGGACAGGAACGCTTCTTTCTCCATCTGAGACCAGAACACAACCACATGGAAGATGTGGTTGAAAAAAGAAAATCACAGCAATGAGAGGCATGGTCTTCAGTTGTGACCCTGAGAAAGCCACACTGTGTGTGTGTGTGTGTGTGTGTGTGTGTGTGTGTGTGGGGGGGGGTCTCGACCTTAATAGTGTGTGTTTGGTCATCTAAGGGACAGATACAGTTTGCAGTTAATCTGTGCGATCACAGTTTTGCGCATCTGAAACACAGAAAGTCTCTAAAATATCATTTGGAGGGTGCGAACATTGGCAATATTTAACTCTCCACAAATGAATCACTTTTTCTTGCACTACCATATATTTCAAACTTACATTTTACTAGTAATAAGTTTAAATGGGTGCATGTAAATTTAAATAAAGCGCTAACATAAAAATTAGGCAGGACTAACAGCATTCCTTCAAGGAAACTGTTTAAAATAGCAGGATATTAGAGATTTTGCTTTATTGCTAACAAATTCGAGAAAGGAAGAGTATTTTGAAGCTAAATCTGTCGTCACAGAGAGACGCGCGGGGAATCGCACTTACGACGTAATGACGCAACGACACAGTCAGTGACGCAACATAGCGTCTTCATTATGATGGCGCTCATTCTTTTGTATTAAATTTATTTGTATTGTCCGCCTGTCTTTCGACCCAGGATCACAGCAATTCTACCTGTGTGACAACTGTTAAGATCATAAACTGTCGTTAACGTCCAGCCTTGAGGGGGACGTCAACACTTGTAGGACGGTCACAGGGCGGATTAACATTACATAAACATGAAAGGTACCCTTATAGACAGAACGCTTGCATTTACTTGACATAAACTCTTTATCAAAGTATAAAATATATTCCAGCTCTCGGAGCGGTAAACGAAGCATTAAAGCCAGAAACGCATAAATACAGTAAACATCGGCAGGGCGCAGCGTTTGCGCAACTTCTTGAGGGGCAGCGGGTTTAATGCGGCACATAAACTTAAAATAAAAAGTCATTGAAACGATTTACGCTTTTAAACAGATCCTACGACATTTACCGAATTAACCTCTCACCTTTGACCACATGCGCAGTTTTTTTTTTTTAAACAAACAACGTTTAACTATTTTATACATTTCAGCAATCGGTCCAGGTTACACGTTCAAACTTTTTTTTTAAACTCACTTCCATCACTATATCTGTACTCAAATGACATCGAGGTCCAGTGTTATAAGACATGATCTCACACCATGTCGCGCACACTTCCTTGACCAGCTAGGTCTCCCTCAGGCTTTAGTGAGGTCTTGAAGCGAGGATGCTTGACGCTCCAGAACAGCTACTGTTCACCCTGGTTAAAGTACTCAGCCTCAGTTACAGCGAAAGCTGTAACATCACAAAATACACAGCATCCCCATCCAAGTTGTACTGAAGAGGATTTGCCAGCCAGTTGCAACAGACCGTGTATGAGGTCCTCTGTCTTTCAAGATTCCTTCAAGTGTCAGCAGGCACGTATACCCTCAAGCAAAGTTCTCAAGATGAAGAGCGCTTATACACGCATCCAGCCGGCTAAGATGGACAAGACAGAGCGGTGGAACTCGAGTTTGGTATCAGTTAAACAAATAAATTATGTAATAAATTCTCCGCTACGAAGGCTGCAGTAATGGAATTAAAGTGGGACTTGGATTTCAAAGAGCCCATTGAGGTCCAGTCCAGTTCAGTCCAGTCAAGACCAGATACAGCTCATGTACCGCTTACACAAAGTGTATAAAAAACAACTGCATAACTAAGGAGCCTGTCAAGCTCATGCTTATTAGATGCCTTACGTTTAAGCTGCGGTGCCTCAGAGTTGCTGAGGCCCCACTCGTCTTGGCGTCCATCACCTTGAAGAAGTCCTGCCAGGTTACATGGAAGATTCCTCCGCCTTGTGAGAGTTGCATCCCAGCCAGGAGATTCGGGGAAAGGGAGTGGAGCCCGAGTACAGGCTTTCATTACGCACCGACAATGGGTGTGCACAAGAGAGACGGAGCGCGCAAAAGGTGCGAGTGGGCGTACGTGGGAGAACCCCGCTCCCGGTGCCTCCCTTTCCCGTCTGGATCGGCAGTCCCTCACTTACACGCTCCGCCCAAACGCACTTTCAACACAATTTCGTACACAGGCGTCTAAATATAAATGCGCCATTTGTGGTTGAACCGTTTGCTTTGAACCTGAACTAAATAACTGATGTCTGACAGTTTGCGATCGGTGATGACGATGGCGATGAAGATTATACTTACATAAAGATCGAGCAGCCGACTGCAGTCCTGGTGCAACAAGCGGGCCAGAGCAGCGGCTTTACCGGCACCGGACCCTGTCGAGCCCCGCCGCCCACCTGCCGCCGTGCCCATGCCTATGCCTGCCCCGGCCATGGAGTTGTCGGAAAATGCTCTTTTCTGGCGTTTTGTTTCGTTTGTTTGTTTTTTTTTCCTCCCGCGATCCTGTCTGCGGGGGTCCGACAGTCCGCTTACGACCTCCGCTCGTCCCCACAGCGAAGCTGAAACTTGCGGAGTTTTAACTTTCACGCCGTTTCCACCTCGCGGTGTCCAGTTACAGTGTTGCATTTCAGACGTCACTCCGCCCCCCCGCAAACTTTACAGAAGCGCTGAGCACGGGAGGGAGGGGGGAACACAACGAAGCGCTGAGGGTGTAAGTGTGTGACACAGTGTAACTGTAATTCATAGTACATCAGTGTGTTACGGTGTAAGTAATTCATTGTGTGTGTGTGTGTGATGCAGTACAGTTTAAGGTCGAATAAGGTTAACAGCACTGAGTCACAGCAACGCAGAGACGGACAGTAAAAGGGGAAAACGTGGTGGTCACGCAGCACCAGTAATTCCCAGAATTATCCAGACATTCCAAAACTATGTATGTACCGTACTCTTAAAACACATACAGTGCTTTGCCAGCCGGTTTGCAAAAGTATTCAGAGCCCCTGAAAGTTATCGACATTGCCTGGATTAATAAATGATATTTACATATACTTTTGTGGTCAGAGTTTCTATGGTGAAGTCACATGCACTAAACTGTCAGAGTCAAAATAAATTCATTGCAGATTCTGAAGGAAATGAAAAACTGAAATATGCTGGCACAAGTATTCAAACCCTACACATTTAATATTAGGCAGCGTACAATATTAAATAATTCACCTTTTGCTGCACAATCAGGTTTAAACTTTTTATGGTAAGTATGGCCCAGCTTTGCACACCATTTAAGAGATATTTTTCCCACTTGGCAAATCTGCAGCAGGTTGTTCAGATAGACTGGATGATGGTCATGAAGGGCATTATTGAAATATTGCTACAGATTTTCAGTGGGACTAAGGCAAGGGCTCTGTCAGGCTACTGCAAGGCAATTAGCTTTTTGCAAACAAAAAAATTAAAAGCAATAATGTTTAGGCTTTGAAAAAAAGTGTGTTGATGCACCTAAATGACCCACATCAATGCTTCTGTTGTTCTGCTAGCTGCTCAAATGCCTTTTTACAGCATTGTAATCCCCTTTTCAGGACCTGGGTGTTTGACTAATCCTTTTTCCAGTAGCTGGCTATTTATTTTAAAGAATGAGACAATACCTCAGTTTGTCCGGCACTGCTCGACTCGCAGAGCTCAATACATGAATTTTTATTTCCAGGATGCATCCATTTCTGTTTAAAACACCAGCATTTCATGTATTCACAGTTACACTTTTAAAAATACCCTGCATTATTTCACTGATCGCTAAAGTAGTTGTAACACATAATCTTAAGATTTAAAATGATATTTTCTACCTGCCCATTTTTATGCTCAATACCATGTGTAATGCATCATCAAATGCAATGCTTTTAGTTCCCTTACCTGGGAAAATTAATGTGAAGTGAGCATCAGATTTTTGCTTTTGACAAATCAGCCTACAGTACATATACAAGTACGCTAACAGCATTGAAACGTGAAGCCGAATTCCCTGTGTGTTTGTGTGTGTGTGTGTGTTTGTGTGTGTGTGTGTGTGTGTGCATATTTGGCAAATAAATCTGATTCTGATTTTGATATTGTAGGACTCTGGCCTGGGGTGCGGATGGGGTAAATCAGGTAAATCATCAGGAGAGCTTATATAATGCCACAAGGCATTAAAGGCTACAGCCAGGAAGGGTACATGGAAATATTGTTTTTTCATCCTCAGGACTTGCAAACATCAAAAAAGTCCAATTATCTCAACAAAGTCTGTAGGGAAAGTGATATTAACCACATATATTACCCCGCTACAAGTATCTCTGTATCTATAAAGCTCAGTCTCTGTTTGTTTTTTATGCACAGTTTTATTTTTCAAGCTGCAGACTTGAAATTTAGCACAGTGGTACTACTCACCCTACGTGAGGTGTTTTAAATATTTAAGTTCATTAAATGCTTAAAAGGCCACCTAATATCTTGACAATTTCAACTTTTGACTTTGACATAAAGCTTGGAGCATATTTGCATGACAGAGTGTATTTCAGCCAAACAGGGCAGTTCAGCCACTGAAAAAAAATGTATGAATAATAGCGCTTGGCGATGTATAATTTGTTATTATTGAGTGGAAGGAAAAAATAACACTTTGGGTGCAGGGAGAGTTACACTTTATTGATCGATCAAATACGCACCATTGCGGGAGAGCACCTTTGAAAAGAGAGTCTCCTCGAACAAAGGATACAAGGGTTATTTATACTGTAGTTCGCAAGGTATTCACGCCTCTTCAGTAGTTTTACACTATAATTCTTTGCGAGTGCTACCTTGGACGTTGTTATAAGGAAGCATTATTCTATCTTAAGTGCAGTGGATAACTCCTGATTTAGGGGGTCTCAGTTGAGCGAGTCTCACGTTGATAAAGAACGGCACAGACTTCAGCCAACCTTGCAGCTGGGCAGCAATTACATCCTAGGACAATTTCCCATTTGTACCTTGTTCAGCTCACAGGTTACAGGATACAAGAGTTGTAGCATAATATTTTGAACAACATGGTTATAATAAAATATTCATTCCACCATTGATTAATGCCTCTACCATAGTAATAGTACAAAACATGCATTTAATGTTTAACTTTAGAAGCTTAACTTTATAAATTTCTCTCACAATTGTCTACGCATCACTATAGCCCACATGTGTGTTGCTATCTGTGGCATCTGAGGATTTTATCTCACGTTCCACCTTCTTAGGAGAGTGTGTGTGGTACAGATATGTACCAGTTGTACCACCTTTCAAACATCTAAAGTACTAAATGGACTCAGTTTAAAGTCCTGCTGCCAACATGTCGACAAGAGGCTCCGGGCTAGAAAAGATAGGACACAGTAATTGTTATTTATGAGCATTTACATGCTGAACAGGACATATTTGTGTGACTGATTTTTTTTTCTACATTAAAATAGAATCACAGTGGGGACTAAAAATGGAGTGAAAAACATTGTCATCATTGCGATGCCAACCAGTGACATAAGGCTATATTTGTAATATGTGCACAAGCAAAAATAACAAATTGCACAGTCTGTACAAAGTGAAAATGTAAAAATTAGTAAAAAATTTTACACACACACACAGCACCAACAATACTTATGTACTTAATACCACTTTAATAGTAAAATTGTTTGGTGATGTATAAAATAATTATTTTTTTATCTTTAAACTTTTAAAAGTGGCTGTGGGTTACTCAGCTAGCAGGTATACAGTTCACAAACATTTACAGTGGAATGCCAGCTCTTTGAGCAGGATGGAACAGTAGAATTGCATCCCCCCGGCATCCCTCGCTTCTTTTCAGAAGCTTAAACACGTTTGCACAAGTTAATGGTGATGCAACATAAAATGTGACCTTTTCCCACATATCTTGCACAAATTACACCTCCCAATGTGGGAGAGGCAAACAATCTGAAAGCCTTTAGAGATATCATAGGAAAAGTTTCTCCCTCTTACAACATTTTGTCCAGAAGATCCTCCGGTTAGCCATTGCCCTCCACATGTCATACATGTGAGTAGTTGTGTTTGGAGAAAGAATTTTACAATTGGATGTCCTTCCTGACACCAACCCTCTCTTTTTAGCCAAGGTAAGGACCAGCTGACAAACCAGCAGCTGGCTAAAGACACACCATCATTTAGAATGACCAAATAATTCGATACTGTTTTTTGAACTAGAGGAAGAAACCCACATTGACATGTGGGAGAACATATAAACTCTATACAGACTAAGCTGTATTTGAACTTACATATAACCAGCCCAAGCATTCTGAAGCAGCAGCACTTTGCTGTGGTACCAAATCACACCATTAGGGAAAAAAGTGCTGCTCAGATAGTAAATCAAATTCCATGTCCTGTGAACAAATGTTATGAAGATTCATTTGAAATCCTGTATGATTATTCTTTAATGGTTACTTTTATTGCTGTCTTTATCACATTATGATATCACTGATCAGCCACAACATAAAAACCGCCTGCCTAATATTGTGTAGGTCCCCCTTGTGCCACTAAAACAGCTCTGCCCATCGAGGCATGGACTTCACGAGACCTCTCAAGGTGTCCTGTGGTATCTAGCACTAAGACATTAGTAGCAGATCCTTTAAGTCTCTTTAAGTTGCGAGGTGGGGCCTCCATGGATCAGACTTGTTTTTCTACCACATTCCACAGATAGTTGATCGAATTGAGATCTGGGGAATTTGGAGGCCAAGACAACACCTCAAACTCTTTGTTGTGTTCCTCAAACCATTCCTGAACAATTTTTGCAGTGTGGCAGGGACACTGCCATCAGGAAATATCGTTGCCATGAAGGGGTGCACGTGGTCTGCAACAATGGTAGGTGGCAGGTAGGTGATATGGGTCAAAGTAACATCCACATGAATGCCAGGACCAAAGGTTTCCCAGCAGAACATTGCTCAGAGCATCACACTGCCTTTGTTGGCTTGCCTTCTTCCCATAGTGCATCCTGCTGCCATCTCTTCCTCAAGTAACCCAGTCATACACACGATCTTAAAACAGCAGTCTCCAATCTTTTTTGCACTACGGACCGGTTTCATGTAAGACAATTTTCCACAGACCGGCCATTGCACGTGCATAATAAAGCACAATAAAGTGCATAATAAATACAACTCACCATAACGCAGAATCAGTGGGAGCCCTGAGCTTGTTTCCCTGCAACGACATGGTCCCATCTAGGGGTGATGGCAGACAACGACACCCAAAGTACTTAATTTATCGGGTATCAAAACTGTGACCGAGACAAATGTGGGAAAGAGGCGCAGACAGAAGTGATGGGGAGATGATCTGGTCATTTTTCAAAATAAAACGCCCTGCAGACTCCGATAGTCAATAAAATAAAAATAAAAAGGCTTTAATCTTTCTGTGCGGCTCAGTACCGGTCCATGGCCCGGTGGTTGGGGATGGCAAATCTAAAAGAAAATGTGATTCGTTACACTGGGCCACTTTTTCGATTGTGCCACAGTCCAGTTCTAATGCTCATGTGCCCATTGTAGGCACTTTCTGCGGTGGGGGTCAGCATGGGCACTCTGACCGGTTGGTCTGCAGCAACACAGCCCCATACACACCAAACTGCGATGCACTGCGCGCTCTGGCACCTTTCTATCATGGCCAGCATTAAGGTTTTCGGCAGTTTATGCTACAGTAGCTCTTCTGTGGGATCGGACCAGACGGCCTAGCCTTCGCTCCCCACTCAAATAAATGAGTCTTGGGTGCCCATGACCCTGTTGCCAGTTCACCGGTTGTCCTTCCTTGGACCGCTTTTGGTAGGTACTGACCACTGCATACACAAGACCTGCCGTTTCAGACTGTCCCAGTCGTCCAGCCATCACAATTTGGAACTTGCCAACGTGACTCTACGCTTGCCCATTTTTTCCTGCTTCCAACTCATAAACTTCAACAACTGACTGTTCGCTCGATGCCTAATACACTACCCCACCCCTTCAAAGGTGCCATTATAATAAGATAATCAATGTTATTCACTTCACCTGTCACATTTAAACATTTACTGTAATTGTACATTATATACACACAAAGAACTGTAACTATGTAACGCCTCGGTCACATAATATTGGAAAACATTTATTATATCTGTTTTTCAAAGAGTCTCAGATCATTAACCAACAAATCTGTAATACTGTTTAGGCCAGAAACTAGTCCTGGCCGCCAGATTCTTCGGTACGACTTCTCACCTCGTGTGTTTGCTTACGTGACTTACGCGTGACGTCACGCAACGTAACGCTGTACCGGTACGACTTCTAACCTCGTGCGTTTGCCTACGTGACTTACGCGTGACGTCACGCAACGTTACGTTGTAGGCGCTAGCTGCAGCGGAAGTAATGGTGCACTCGTCTCGGTGCAGGAGCCGCGAACGTCTGTTTACTACGCTTTCTCTCAGCGCTCTTATTTCATCTCCTATAGCGTTAAGACGGTGTTTCGGCTTGTGAAATTCGAGCTGACTTCAAGCAGTCAATGATAATAGGAGTAAAGACGTTTCCAGCACTGACGCGTTCTGGTGGAAAGATAGTTTTGGCCATGGAGGGCCTGCTGGGTTACGGTACATCCTCCGAGTCGGATGGAGAGGAACAGGACGGGGACCAGTAAGTTGTAATATTTTCCTTACAGAGCCATTTTAGACCGGCAACTCAATTTGCGAACACAGTGTGTCACCCGTTCTGTTTGTATCTCTAAAATTCCTTTCACCCCTAAGTGACTATCTATTAAAGCTTCCCAAGAGATAGTCATCGTTTTATTAGAAGGTTCTGATGTAAAAAAAATAAAAAAAACTCTGATAAAGCGGTTTACTGAAATATTAATTTTCAGCTACATTTGACCAATTTTAAATGACAAAAGTGAAAATACAGTGTTTACAAGCACCTTGTTCACTGCCAGTTGTTGACTGATTGGTTCCATGAACATGAGCCGCACTCTTCACCTTGTCATTGATCACCAACACTGAGGAACACCAGACATGAGCTGTAAACACCATGCACGCGAGTTGAATTATGGTGGCTCTCTCGTGTGGTTGGTATTCTCTGGGTTCATCCTGTTTGAACCCTGTGGAGTCAACCCTTCAGTCCAAGGCTGAGCTATCTCTTCTGTTACACCTTCACTCACCCGCTCAAGGTATTTTCTGCTTTCTTTTCAAGATCTGTTCAAGGCAGGAAGGCCGCAAGTGGAGACTGTGGACCAGAAGTGAAAGTCCGGAATTTCTTGCTAGAATTGGGATCAGAGTCAAGTGAATCAGACTCTGAGCTAAACCCTGAGTCGCAGGCTGCCCCAGATGTCTTGGAAAAGTCCGTGCCCAGCCCCCCTAGGTCACTATCGCCCTGCCTTGGCTGCAGATTGCCCCCTCCTCCCTCAGCTGTGCTCTCAGGAAGCAGCGTTTTTGCCAACCCCTTCAGGGAGCAAGTGGCGGAACGCCTCAATGTCCTGCAGAAGCATGTGCCTCTAACGTTGGATGCCCGGCCCTCACAGATTGGGGGCCGCAAAATGTGCGTCTCATACCGGCGCGATGGCCGCTGTCGCTTTGGCAGCAGCTGCAAGTTTGCCCATGACAGCGATCTACAGAGCCCACCGCCCTCTGGCAGCAACACATCCAATCCCCTTGGACTCCCCTCAAGCCGCTTGTCAACCACAGAGCGGGACTCGCAGGGGCCGCAGGGAGAGTCAGGGAGGAAAAGGCGGGTCGGGGTCAGTGACAGCCTCACCCCCCCTAAGAAAGCGCTCCAACAATACAACTCACAGCGGAAAAAAGAGCGAGTCACTTGAAGGGAGGACAGTGAATGATAGTCTGAAATAAGACACAAACTATCCAATGTGAAAAATTCAACAATACCATAGACATTGCATAAAGAAAAAAAAACTTGTAAAAATTCTAACTCTACAAAGGATAGCAGTTCTACTTTCACACAAACACACTGAATAAATATAAACCTCCCATTGCTGCAGTGACTTCAATTGATGAATATGACTAATATTATACTTAACAACAGTTTGGGCCTGTATATTTGTGCTTAAATATTTGTATGCTTCTAACAAATGACACCTTTAAGACCGTCACCTTTCTACCCTATAGGAAACAAGAGGCCACAATGTTGCAACTTTTACATCAGTCTGCTAATAGGAACAATTTATTATATTTTTCCTGTGCGTTGCTCAGTAAAGTATTAGTATATTGAAGTTGGGAACGTCACTGGTGGACACATCATGCCCGCATGACCATTAACACTAGTGTTTATTTTCAGTTTTGATTTCACTGTGATTTGTTCTGTAGTTAAACCTGATAAAATGTTTCCTTACCTCAGTGTGTAAGTGACCCTGATTTTCCTTTGGCTGAGCTCGGATAAAGTACCATAATTTCCACACTGGATTTTATATTCTGTTGTTTTCCCTGTGGATTCTCCAATAAAAGACCTTGGTGTTATCTGAAATGAGGCAAACATTAAAAACTGAGAAAAGATTCAAAGTTTGGGGTCATGGTTCCAGTTTTTGGGACAGTGTCTGTCTGCATTGCTGTGCTGTTTACACCAAAACAGACAGCAAAGAAACTCTTTAATGTACTTTATTATTTATATGTTGGTTGCTGTTGTCACTGCCACCCCCTTGTCAGTGTTGTGGCGTTTCACTCCAGTCCCTGAAAGAGGGATGCACATCACACCTTCCTCATCCAGTCACCTGAGGGCCCCACTAGCAAATCCACATAGCAACAGCCTGTTTCATCTTAAGGCAAGCCATGTACATACTGCTATCAGACAAAGGGGGGCAGTACAGGAACAGCTACAGGGTGCTGGAGCACTGGAGTCCAGGATGGGGCGGCTACTGACAGACATTAATAAACTCAATAAACACAATACCCAATAAACAGTGCACTCAACTTCATAATTGACATTCACCACCAGTCTCTTTATAGCAAAAACTGCTGTTAAAGGATTTATAAGATGTAAAGTTTAAACAGAAATGGTTTGTTAAAATTATGGGACCTTTCTAATACATGATAAAAACAGTACAGCGAATGAGCTACTCTGCCGACTGAAACACAAGCCCACGCTGGTTCTAGACCTCAGATGCGTGTTCCCAGATGGAGCCCCTGCTGGATCCTCTCAATCAGCCATCTACAACAGTGCATGATGGTCTTCTGGTTGGCTATGCCCTTTGGGCCCCTCCCTTTCCCAAACTATACTCCCCTGCCCCCTGAGATCTGCATGCGGTGCAAGGGGCATGTCACCATTGGGGGCTGGGATAGGAGGAGGGGAGGAGGATGGGACATTGGGAACGGAGCAGTCTAACTCCAGGAGGTCCTGCGTATGCTGGGATACCGAAGGGGTCACTGTAGGCAAGAGTTCTAGCTGTGCCGGTGGGGGGCCAGGGGGTAAGGTTAGGGTGAGTGACATGGGCACCTGGAGGGTGTGGAGGCTTGTCCCCTGGTTGAGCACCACTACACGCTCCACCTTTTCCTCCTGGTCTGTGTGCATGGGTTGTGGTGAAACCCCTTCATTGCTGGGCAGCAGGGATGTGGGTGTGGTGATGAGCGCCCCTGCATTAGCTGCCAGCGCCTCCGCGATCAGCACCTCGGGGTGACTCTTGGCCTTGTGAGCCACCACGCTGTCCTTCTTCTCAAATTTCTTGCCACAGATGCTGCAGGAGAACTGGTAGAAGGCATCAGCGTCATGCTTCTTCATGTGCCAGTTGAGCGATGCCTTTTGCCGGCATGTAAAGCCGCAGATCTCACACCTGCCATGACAAAACACGCCCTGGGTTACGGCTGGGCTGGTGAGGGGCACACTGTGAGATGTGAAGTGTGTACTCACTGCAGCGGCTTTTCTCCTGTGTGGATCATACGATGTACAGCCAGGTTATGAGAGCTCTTGAAGGCGCGGGCACAGTACTCACAGATATAGTCTCTCTGATCTGTAACACAGGGAGAGCTTCTTCGTGGGCAGTGGAAAATCTGAAGGCCATCAGGTCTCAGTTTTGTCCTCAGTGTAGTGGATTAAGCTTCCTGTGTCCCTCAGAACTGCTAAATACCTTCCAAACCCATTTCTTTGAGAGTTATTTCTCTGCTGACCTCCCTAAAGCTACATGCATGAGTCCAGCACCATCTGCTTTGATGATCTATGTTGGTTCATTATAATATAATGGATCCATACAACAAAAAAATTCATAACATTTTTGCCCATTTAGTATAACTGGTTGTGTTGTGTCAGATCCAGCAAGGCTTGTCCCTCAGTGGTGTCAGTCCTTCTATTTTCCTGCTAAACCTATTACATTAGCCGCCCCCCCCCCCCCAAAAAAAAAAAAAAAAAAAAAAAAAAAAAACCTTGGAAACAATTACAATGGGGGAAATATGTATTGAACACATCAAAATTTTTTTTCAGTAAATATATTTCCTATGAAGCTCTTCACATGAAATTACAGATATTCATATTAACTCAAGAAATCTACAAATATAAAGAATTGACAACATTAAAGGCCATAAATAAAGGTATGTGTAAAAAAGTGACACAGGAAAAAAGTATTGAACACACTAAGAAAAATCAGTACACCAAGGCAAGGATACCAGCTGAAATGCGTAAGTAGTTAGAAAAAAAAAACCACCTCCTATCTGTGCAAATTAACATCAGCTGAGTTAGTACATATTGATGGGTTATAAAAAGGTGTTTTGCTACCAAGGTGTCACACAAGAAACCTCTCGTATTTCAAAACTTCTGAATCTTCCAGTAAGCACCATTGGGGCCATTATCCGCAAGTGGAAGGAACATCACTCCACCATCAAGTGGCCACGCACGGGAGCTCCTCGCAAGATTTCTGACCAGGAAGTCAGACAGTCAGAAGAGTAGCCCAAGAGCCAAGGACCACTCAGAAAAAGCTCCAGAAAGACTTGGAGGCAGCAGGCACAATTGTTATAGAGAAAACAAACCAAAGCTGAACTTTTTGGCTGTCATACTACATACCATGTTTGGAGGAGAAATGGCACTGCACATCACCCGAAAAACACTATACCAACAGTGAAGTTTGGAGGTGGAAGCATTATGGTGTGGGGCTGTTTCTCATCTCATGGTACTGGCAGACTTCATGTAATTGAAGGAACCATGAATGGGGCCATGTACAGATAGATTCTTGAAATAAATCTGCTGCCATCCACCAGGATGATAAGGATGAGATGTCGGTGGACCTTCCAGCAGGACAATGATTCAAAACATACAGCAAAGGAAATTCTCAATTGGTTTCAGAGAAAGAAAATCAAGTTGTTAGAATGGCCCAGTCAATCACCTGACTTAAATCCAAGTGAACATTTGTGTTAGGAACTAAAGATCAGGGTTCACAAGAGGGCTCCCTGGAATCTTCAAGATTTAAAGACAATCACTTTAGAAGAATGGGTCAAAATCACACCTGAGCACTGCAAGCGATTGGTTTCTTCATACAGGAAGCATCTTAAAGCTGTCATTACAAACAAAGGCTTCTCCACTAAGTATTAAATTAGCATGTTCAATACTTTTCCCCATATCATTCCACTTTATTACACATACCTCTATTTATGGCCTTTAATATTGTGAATTCTTTATCTTTTTGGATCTCTTGAGTTAATACCAATGTCTGGTGAGAATTTCATGTGAATAGCCTCACTGGAAATATATTTACTGATAAAAATGTTGACGTGTTCAATACTTACTTCCCCTACTGTTTTGTCACAGTTACTATAAAACATCACCAACAGGTGTACCTCTAGATACACAAAGAATGGATGCAATTCAGTGTCACTTATATCACAGACAGCTTTTTGAGTGATGCTGATATTAAAAATGTTGATATCAGACAAGCTGCTTCAGTTGTTCCGTATCTGCATCTGAAGATCGTTCTTGTGAAATTGACTTTTTATGCTGAGGTCAATGCTACTTTGGAGGACTGTACTGGTTTAATAAACAAATGTAAGCAGGTAGCTGATCTAATCTGAGCATGCTACAGTAACTCACCTGTGTGGTGTTTGGCATGACGGAGCAGCTGTTTCTGCAGGCGGAACAGTCGTCCACACGAGGGATGAGGGCACACATACTTCTTCTTCAGCAGATGCTGGTACTTGATGTGGTGCTGTAAATGGCAGGCAGGACATAGACCTACATTATCACACATAGTGGCACATGTTTCAACACAGAGCTGTCATTATGGTTACCCACCTGCAGGTAGCGCGGGTGAGCAAGGACCGTGCCACAGCCCTCCATCTCACAGCGTACGTACTGCACTGGTGGCTTCTTCCTGTACAGAAGCAAAAACACTTCCACATTCAAATCCCAGGTGAGCCCCTACTTTTGTTATTATCATCACTACATTTATTAATTTAGCAGATGCTTTTCTCCAAACTAGAATATAACTTAAAGGAAGCAAAGTGTGTATTATTATTCCTTAAAATTGATATTTTTTTCCATGGCAACAGACAGGGATTTATTACTTATCAATTAACATATTTATAAAGGCTGATGTCAAAGTAATCCTGTTTTGGGATCTTATCCTAGCCAAACAACGGCTATCCAGGTAGGATCAACAGGTGGCATAGTGGTTTCAGTCACCACCTTGGAGAGTGTAAATCTCTGGTCCTGCTGTAGTGACCTTGATCAAGGTACTTTCTTTGAACTGATACAGTAAAAATTTGCATTCAATAAATAGGTAAATCAGTACAAGTTGCTCACTGTACAAACCTCACACTGTAATGAATGATGATAAATAATAATACAAAAAAGATGAAGCTCAAACAATGTTCCTCCACTCACTGAAGCACATATATTGGCATGGTGCCATTTTCTTGAGCATCTCAAGAGGCAACACTTTACCTTCTCTTTGGAAGACGTGGGCTCTTATCATCTTTCCGCCGTCTGCCTCTTCTGCACAACAGAAACAGATGAAGGTATACAGCTATGAACAACAAACAGGTATGAACTTATCGCTTACGTTTATACAGGAGTCCTTGTCCCCCCCCACCCTCCCTTTCTCACTCGCACTCTTACTTCCTGGGTGCCTCAGCCAAATCCCCAAACTCGTTTTCCAGCTTCACATCAGCCACTCCCCCTCTCTCCGTCTTTATCTCCTTCTGTTTTTCTCCATCACCCTCCTTTTCCTTCTTTTTCGTTCGTGGCAGTCGGCGCCTCGGTTTTGTGGTTGTCCTGCAGAAACCAACCATATACCCGAGGCAGTGAGTCGGACACCTTAATGTGATCTTCCACACACGGATGTATAGACACGTGCACTGCATGCACACACAAACATGCCGGTACCTTCTCGTCTGGGGTACGTAGCTCTGGTCATTAAGGTCATCTCTGAAAGGATACTCATCCTCACTGGCTTCCTCGCTTGAAGAAAGCATATTAAACATTTGCAACAAAGCACTTTTTTTTTTTTTTTTTTTTTTCTTTTCAACCGTCCAATCTCTGAAAAATCTGAAGGTAACAAAATTCTCACTGGATTATCATTTATACACATTATTAATGTCACACCAAGTGACCCCGTTTACAGTTACAGGAAGCTAAATATGCCAAACCAATTTTTTTGCTTCCTGTAACTGCCCTCCTTTCCTCACATGAGCAACACATAAGCAGTCGGGAATCACAAGTTTCTACATGTTCCTTCATTCTTGCCTAAAACTGCACTTTTAGTTACACCTGTAATTATACCTCTCAACATTTGGCGTGTATGTCTGATCAGTCAAGTCATCCATGAATGGTGGATCCTCCTCACCCATCTGCATAGCACTGTCTTCATCACTATGACACAATAAAATTAATCATGTTAAATAAAGAATGCCAGGAACTAGTCAAGATAGACCAAGCATTTTGCTGACACCTTTGTCCGAAATGACTCACAATGTCATATATACAGTACTATGGCAAGCTCTCTCAAGTCATTCATACATCTATACAGCAAAGCAATTTGGCATGCGCGCGCACGCACACACACACACACACACACACACACACAACGGGCATTTTAAAGTGACTAATCCACCTGAGATACGTCTTTAGACTGTGCTGGGAAACCCGCATAGACAGCGGGAGAACATGCAAACTCCACACAAACTCAGCTGGAATGAAAAGCACATCCAGGAGCTGTGGGGCAGTAGGTTCCACCACACCAACCACAGTGAGCCCCCAATGAGAACTGCTGAGCACACTCACCTTCCCTCCACCCCATCTGCTTTCTGTTTGTCTGTCACTGAAACACAGAGATAAAGGCTCAGTACGGAGTAGCCTCACCATAAACCTCAGCTCACACTGATCATAGAGAGTGCCTTTATACCTTGTGATACACCACCCTGTTCAGAGGGGGTCTCTGTATCCGGCTCGCTCTTGCACACCGGCACTGAAGTAGGGCTGAAATTTTGGGTTGAGAGACCCCTGTGCCGTGACGGCACCCTAGGTCGGCAGGTCCTCCAAGTTCTAGATTCTGGAAAGGCTGCAGCAAAAAAGGGGGGTTATAACCCCAAAAATGACCAGAACATTACTGACACCAACTGGACAGAACTTGACACTGGACTGACAGAACAGGTCAGTAAAAAAAACAAACTGCTGCTGATCAAATTTTTCAAGCCAACAATTTGTTACCTTTAACTCCAGACACATCCTTTTCATCCTTAGAACTGAATGGAAAATGAAAAAAGGAAAAAAAAATACATTAAATTAATTCAGGCAACTCTCCTTTACACTGAAGTCAGTTTTTCAGTTTCCTCCTTGCTACAGGGAAAATGAACTAAAGTGAGACTGGAAGTCTGATAATTTAAAGAGAAGCTTCCAGTTTTAGATTTTACATTGCTCTACGGTTTCGGTAGTCTGTCTGCTGCACCAAGAAAACCGTTCATTGTTGCACGGCTACCCAGTAAATACAAATTCGTGTAAATTTCACTTAGTCTGTTTGTATTGGCGCTGTAGCCCTGCCCACATGATCATCTCGCCGATTCTGCGCATGCGCACCAACGCGCGGCATGGCTGGGCGGAACTTGCAAAGTTTTCGATACATTTTGACGGGTCGCTTACAGCTGCGCCTTTAAACATCAACGCAATTCTAATGTCGGTCTGTTACCGTAGCGTGCAATACTGACCACAGGGGACACGGATGTGTTAAACCGAGCAATATCTACACATATATATGTCTCGCAAGCGTGCTGAAAATCACTTAACTCATTAATGTTATGCTTACTCTACTGCCAGGCCGCTGTCATCCCCGACCTCTCCTGAAATGGCAAACCGCGGTACGGCGCTTCTCCTACGCCGTGGGTACGCAGCTTTCCTCTCGCTATCATGTTTGCCTTCCTGTGCACTCTTCCCAGCAGCCGTACCCCGAACTGCCCGTTCCCGGAGAACCCTGCCAGTGCTCGCTTTATTCGAAGGCGGGTCATCCGGGCCTGGCGAGGAGGGATCCCCGGTCTTGAGTCGACGCACCCTACGGCCTCTGAGAATTTGGTGCTGAGCGATTGCCGCAGCGGGGTCGCGCACGGGCACCGTTGCAGCCCGATTCTCGAATTCAATGTCTCCACCCTGGCCAGCGTCGCACGTTTCAACCCGGCTTCTTTCCGACTCCATCCCGGCCTTTCCTCGCTTTCTACCGCAAGCTGAATTACTGTTTGGTCGAGAAGAGAAGCTGCTGCTAACTCGTTAGCCGCGACGCAATATTACTGCTAATTCAATAAACCCTCTTTCTCCCGCCCAGTAGCCCTTATAATCACGGTAGCAAATTCGCTGGCATATATTGATTTTTCGCTTACTGCATATATTTAAAGTTATCAATTTAGTTTTAATAAATTCTAAAGACATATAAGCTTTTTTCTCTTTTAAAGCTATAGTAAACAACGACTTTCGCCACCGTAAAGGTCTACGGACTCAGTACGCTTTTGTCGCGTCCCCTTTAAGATAAACAAGCGAAAATCCACCCTTCGCATGTAAAGCTTAGTGAGCAAAAGGGCTTCTGGGATCTGTAGTCTGTAAGGTAACGTTTAGCGGATTCTGAGTTGTGGGATTTGTAGTCTCTCTGGCGATGGTCTATACCAGGGGTGTCAAACGTACGGCCCGTTAGTGGGTTCAATCCGGCCCGCTTGATGAATTTCAGAAGTAAAAAAAAAATATTAAAAACATGAACTCGAAATTCGTAATAAAATGCAATTCCTAAATTGTCCGTAAGGGTGTTAGTCAGAGGAGAGGGGTGTTCCGTTTTAATTGGAGTAAAAGAAGCGGCAACTCTGCCACCCAGTCTGAACAGCAGATGGCAGCAATGCCCCTTCTGCTAGATATGGTGTAGGCTACCTTATTTGATACAGTTATGCGCAAATGAATTTTTGGTGTAGAAATGGTCAAAAAATATTCAATTTAATGTAAGTCAACAGTTTCACTACAAAAGAGTTTGGTTTGGTGGAATCCTATTGTTAATGCAATTCAATACATTTTAAAGCGCAATACTATATTTTCAGTTCCAAATGTCTTTGGTTTAAAGTTTTGTTTGGCGAGGAACGCTTCGGCGACGACGTTTCTCGTTTTAAATCAGAATGCATAAATATTTGCCTTTCCGTTTATTTGTGTTATATTTTATTTATTTAGCTGACGCTTTGTTCCAAAGTTAGAAGTAACTCAAGTTAAAGTTTCAAATTCATCCGTGATCATCAATAGTGCACCTGTACATAATTTCAGTCATTTGCCAAACCATTCAATAAATTTGCGTTTAGTTTATTGCCAACTTTTTCCCCGATTTACGCCGCCGATTATATAATATTTGCGGGAAATTCTCACGTTTTCAACATTTCTGCTTTTCTCGCCGCGCTGCTGCACCCGTCCAGCCCCCTCCTCCTTCTCCTCACCCGCATCCACCCAAGATCACGCGTTTGTATGTTGGAAGTTAAGTAAATTATAAATAAATAAATATGTTTTTCTGTATCATTTTTAAGATTTCTTAAAAATCTAAGGTTGGTATATATTTTGATGTGTTGATATGTTTTGTAAAAGGATATTTGATTAAATATGAAGATTTTCTAATGTACTTGTACTTTTCTGCATGAAAACAAAGCGAAAAAACATGGATTTATTATTATTTATTAGTAATTATGTTGTCATTGTACTACTCCGGCCCACTTAACATCTAATTCGGCTGTATGTGGCCCCTGAACCAAAATGAGTTTGACACCCCTGGTCTATACTGTTGGAGGAAAAGCCAAATGCATTTGTGATTTGTACACTAATTCATTCGAGAGTTTGCAAAACAGTACTCAAGTACTATTGCATAAAAATAATCATGGAAAGGACTGATACAAAATTGCCAGAGTAAAATAAAATTGGAAGTAACTAAATTTACTTGTGTACTAAGTTTTATGTAGATCAGTCTTTTTCAGTGCTATGAATCTTCAGCAATGTTAACAATCCAATTAGATCTACAAAGATGGATACTGTACACTCATCTGTGCAACAGAACAGTATAAAATAGTCACTCAAGCCCACATGCACACTGCAAGCAGTTTACACATGGGTATATTAAAAGGTATCCACAGTATATTTAACTATTCTTGTGTATGCACTGGTTCATCTGAAACAAATATTTGGACTGTGGGAGGAAAGGCACCCAAAAACATAAATATACAGACTGAGCACAGATTAAACTGGATCTAAATGCACAATCCAAATAAAATTGCACAGTTTGCAAGACATTACTATCAATGTTCACAGTATCAAGTTTATATACTTATTTGCTCATTTATACAGTGGGGTAAAATTTACTGAAGCATTGCAGGGCAAGTAGCATGGTCAAGGGTTCTACAGCAGGAGGTGGGATTCAAAGTCATGTAATTTGATTACAATTTGCAATCCAGTTGGCACTTCTGCCCAAAACAATATAAATAGTTCACTCATTGATACAGCAAGGTATTTATTTTGGAATAGTTGAGTGCAAACACATTGTCTGAGGGAGTACAACAGTGGCAGGAGTGGGGTTTGAGCTGAAAACCTTTAAGTTGTATCATGCTTCCTAACCTCTACACTGCTAATAGTAACACTACTTCATTACGCCCAGTCATGACTCAAAGTAACACTGTACAGATATTTAACAAATACAGAGGCCAGTCAGTTCAGATCCAAAATTAAAATTCTCTAGGGTTATTCACATTCTATGAACTTGCTTTACTTGGGCAGTTCAGCTGATGCGACAGGGCAATTAAATGACACTGCAGTGCTTATGCTGATGTTGATATTTGGGTCAGGAAGCACACAGTAGCTGTTAGCAAGCCAGCTACCAAACAGAAGTGTAATAACTCAGTGTAATGGTTTCTTAGATCTCAGGTGGAATTCATGTTCTCTGAGCCTGACATCTGCCAGACAAAGGAGAAGTGTGAAGTATGGGTGGATGTGCAGCCAGTGGACCGCTTAGGGTAACAGTCATACAGTAATTGGTTCTATTATAGAATGAAATAAATACTTTCACAGTGCTCAAAAGTTATAATCAACAATATGCTACAATAAATAGAAAATAAGTATACACCGATGAGCCACAACTTCAAATCCACCTGCCTAGTATTGTGTAGGTCCCCCTTGTGCCACTAAAACAGCTCTGCCCCATCGATGCATGGACTCCCCAAGACCTCTTAAGGTGTCCTGTGGTATCCGGGACTAAGATGTTTGTAGCAGATCCTTTAACTCCTGTAAGTTTGAGGTGGGGCCTCCATGGATCAAACTTGTTTTTCCAGCACATCACAACAATTTTTGCAGTGTGGCAGGGCAACTGCCATTAGGAAATAATTGCCATTGCCATAAATGGGTGTATGTGGTTTGGAGCAATGTTTAGGGAGGTGCTACATGTAAAAGTAATATCCACCTGAATGCCAAGACCCAAGTTTTCCCAGCAGAACATTGCCCAGTGTCACACTGCCTCCGCCTGCTTGCCTTCTTCTCATAGTGCATCTTCCTGCTATTTCTTCCCCAGGTAAATGATGCACACGCACCCAGCTGTCCACATAATCTTAAAAAAACACGATTCGTTAGACCAAGCAACTTCTTCTATTGCACCACAGTCCAGTTCTGATGCTCACGTGCCCATTATATGCACTTTCGCCGGTGGACAGGGATCAGCATGAGCACTCTGACTGGTGTGCAGCAACACAGCCCCATATGCAGCAAGCTAAGATGCACTGTGTGTTCTGACACTTTTTTTTTATCATGGCCAGCATTAAGGTTTTTAGCAATTTGTGCTACAGTAGCTCTTTTGTGGGATTGGACTAGATCAGAATCAGAATCAGGATCAGAATCGTGTTTATTGGCCAAGTATGTGAGCAAGCACAAACAAGGAATTTGATTCCGGTAGATGGTGGCTCAACACGCAAGGGTATAGAACAACAACGTATGAAGACAAAAAACAACAGCAGCATGTACAGGCAATGTATAGAAACATGTGTAGACAATATATAGACAACATGTAACAGTATAGTCTAAGTCTTATCTACAAAATTACAAGATTACAACAATAAATATATGTAGATGTGGATAAAGTGCAGTAGCAGTGCTGGAGGTCTTTACACAGAGTGAGTTAAGTTGTTAAGGAGGGAAATAGCGACGGGAAAGAAACTGTTTCTGTGTCGACTAGTCCTGGTCTGCAGGCTTCTATATCGTCTGCCAGAGGGCAGCAAGTCAACAAGGCTGTGTCCAGGGTGTGAGGGATCTGAGATGATTTTCCCTGCCCTTTTCCTGGTTCTTTGGAGAAATAGGTCCTGGATGGAGGGCAGGGGGGCACCGATGATCTTTTCTGCTGTCCGTACAGTCCGCTGCAGTCTGTTTCTGTCCTGTTTATTGGCTGCTCCATACCAGACTGTGATGGAGGAGCACAGGACAGACTCAATTACTGCAGTGTAGAACTGGATCAGCAGGTCCTGTGGGAGACTGTACTTCCTTAGTTGTCTAAGGAAGTACATCCTCTGCTGGGTCTTTGTGAGGATGGAGGAGATGTTGGTCTCCCACTTCAGGTCCTGGGAGATGGTGGTACCCAGGAACTTGAAGGTCTCCACAGTAGACACTGGGCTATCTGATATGGTGAGGGGGAGCAGTGGAGAGGGATGTTTCCTGAAGTCCACTGTCATCTCTACAGTTTTGAGCATGTTCAGCTGCAGGTTGTGCTGACTGCACCAGAGCACCAGCTCCTCAACTTCCTGCCGGTATGCAGACTCGTCACCATCCTGGATAAGACCAATGACGGTGGTGTCATCTGCAAACTTCAGGAGTTTAACAGCTGGGTTCCTGGAGGTGCAGTCATTGGTGTAGAGAGAGAAGAGCAGTGGAGAGAAGACACATCCTTGAGGTGCACCAATACTCAGGGACCGAGTGTCAGAAGTGATCTCCCCCAGTCTTACTTGCTGCTTCCTGTCTGTCAGGAAGCTGGTGATCCACAGACAGGTAGCAGGTGGCACGCTGAGCTGGGAGAGTTTGGAAGCGAGGAGTCCTGGCACAATGGTGTTGAACGCCGAACTAAAGTCCACGAACAGGATCCTGGCATAAGTTCCTGGGCGGTCAAGGTGTTGCAGGATATAGTGCAGCCCCATATTTACTGCATCGTCCACCGACCTGTTAGCTCGGTAGGCAAACTGCAGGGGGTCCAGTTGTTGTCCTGCAACGTCCTTCAGGTGGGCCAGAACCAGGCGTTCAAAGGATTTCATGACCACAGACGTCAGGGCAATAGGTCTGTAGTCGTTCATTCCTGTGATGGTGGGTTTCTTGGGGACCGGGATAATGGTGGAGCATTTGAGGCAGGAAGGAACTTCGCACAGCTCCAGGGATCTGTTAAAGATGCGTGTGAAGATGGGGGCCAGCTGATCAGCACAGGCATTGAGGCAGGAGGGTGATACACCGTCTGGCCCCAGAGCCTTCCTGGTCTTTTGCTTCTTGAAAAGCTGGCTCACGTCGTCGACGTGTATTCTGAATGCCGGGGGGAGGGTGAAGGGGTGGAAGGTGTGGTGGGAGTCATTGTCTCTGAGGTAGGGTGGGTGAGGGGTGTGAATCTGTTCCTCTCAAACCTGCAGTAGAAGTCATTCAACTCTTCTGTCAGGTCTTTGTTTGATTCGGCGGGGGGTGGGGGCCGGTTGGAGCTGGTAATGTCTCGCAGGCCTCTCCACACTGACGCAGGGTCGTTGGCTGAGAACCGTTCTCTCAGCCTCTTGGAGTAGCTTCTTTTGGCTACTTTAATCTCCCTGGTCAGAGTGTTCCTGGCTTGCTTATAGATGGCCTAGCCTTCGCTCCCCACACAAATCAGTGAGCCTTGGGTGCTCATGACCTTGTTGCCAGTTCACCGGTTGTTCTTCCTTGGATCGCTTTTGGTAGGTACTAACCACTGCATACCGGGAACACCCCACAAGACCTAATTTTCTGGACATGCTTTAGTTCAGTTGTCCACCAATCACAATTTGGCCCTCACATCCTTACTCTTGTTCATTTGTCCTGTTTTCAACTCATCAACTTCCACAACTGACTGTTCACTCACTGGCTAATCCCCCCCCCCCATTGAAAAAAGATAATCAATGTTATTCGTTTCACCTGTCACTGGTTTTAATCTTCTGGCTGATCGATGTATACACTTGCTACATATTTTTATTATAGCATTATCATGATGAATATGAATGATAATCAGTCTTTTTTAGAAATGGGAAATATATCATTCACCAAAATGAAAAAAAAAAAAAAATTATAGTTGAAAATGCACACATTATATTGCAATATCCTACATCTTTATGCATTATTTTCACATATGTCTATTGTAGTCATAGCATTTATGCATTTACATTATGAGAGCCCAATGGAAATACAAGAAGTATTTTAGTTGTAGTTGGAAATATTTCTTTAAAATATATGAAGTTGCCACTTTCACCTCACACAGAAACACACTACAAGAGCCTAAAGACTATGGGGTGAAGGATGAGTCAATAGTGAGTACAGATAGAGTGATGATAGAAGACAGCGTGAATGTTAGGATTCTGGAGATGGGGTGGATCCAAGTATGCGGAAGTATTGCTGGATACATGGGTTAGGCAAAGGACGTTTAATAAATGTAAGCAACACAGTCACTACAGTGGATGCAGGGTCAGGGATTTCATAGAACACAACTTAACAGCAATGCATCTCACTCAAGATTCTGTGCCTTCACCGTCAGACACTGTATCCTTTGTCACCACGTTGATTGGTCGACTCGGCAGCTGTGTTGGATAGGCAGGCTTGTCCTTATCAGCTCCTGAGAGTACCCCTCCGCTACTGGCAGTTCCCGCAGCCCACTGAAGTGGAGGATGACCCCTGGACGAGGAGGAAGCCGGTCCGGGTGCAGCCTGTGAAAATCAGATATTAGTGATGGGTCCAGAATATTATGAGCAGGCACCCAGGATTGCTCTTCCTGCCCATAACCCTCCCAGTTGACCAGGTAAAACAGACGGGCTCCACGGCATTTGGAGTCCAGCAGTGAACAAACTATGTACACAGGGGAATCATCCACATCAAATGAGGGGAGGAGAAGTCTGCACACAGAAATGCTGCAACAGAGAAGTGCTGGAGGGTTTCAGGAGGGAAACATGAAAAGTAGGGCAGATCCAATAATGTGAGGGCAACTGATGATGGTAGGACATCAGTGTGACCTGTTTAAGGATCTTAAATGAACTAATATACCTGGGCCTGAGTTTCCTGGAGGGCAACTTCAATTTTATGTCACATGCGGAAAGCCACACCCTTTGCGCCTCTGGAACGACACATGACGCTGCTTTGGGTCTGCGTGGAGCTTCTGTGACCACACTGCCCTCTGAAGGTGAACGTGTGCTGACTTCCAGACCTGTTCACTCTTTCAATACCACTCATCCACCGCTGGGACATTGCTAGGATTTGGGTTCCAGGGGAACCGTGGTGGCTGGTACCCTAGGAAACACTGGAAGGGGGTTAGATTAGTTGAAGAGTGTATCAGTGAGTTCTGTGCATACTCCTCCCAAGGGTGAAAACAGCTCCAATCCATCTGGTGCTGGCTACAGTAACTCCAGAGGTAACATCCAGTTATTACCTTGGGGATAGTAGCCTGATGTTAGACTAATAGAGACGTCCAGTCTATCCCAAAAAGACTTCCAGAGCTTTGACATAAACTGGGGCCCTCAGTTAGAGACAATGTCTTCAGGGAGGCCAAAGAGCCTGAAAACATGAAGGAAGACCAATTCCCCTGTTTCCATGGGAGTAGGTAGACCTCTTAGGGGAATGAGGTGACAGGCCTTAGAGAAACGGTTGATAACCACCAGAACAGTTGTGTTTCCTCCAGACACTAGCAAATCTGTTATAAAGTCCAACAACACATAAGACCAGGGTTGGTTGGGAATGGGTAAAGGTTCCAACTCCACTGCCAGTCTTTGCCTAGGGACCTTGGACTGGGCTCACACCTTGCAGGTGGCAATAACCTCTGTGATATCATCCATCAGTGTGGGTCACCAAAACTTCTGGATGATTTAATGGATGTTTTCCTCACCCCAGGATGACCTGTGGACAGAGAATCATGCACCCAATGCAACAAAGTGGACCATAGGGGAACTGGGATGTATTCTTTACCTGCAGGTCTGTCCTTGGGTCCAGGGTCTGCTGCCTGTGCCTCCTTTAGGTCCTCCCAGAACCTGTATCGGATGGTTGCTACAAAACAGGAGACTGGGAGGATGGTTACCAGGTCAGGTGGGGCCAGGTCCTTTTTGTAAATCCGGGAGAGGGCATCTGCCTTCTTATTCTTGGACCCTAGTCTATTGACAACAGCAAACTTGAACCGGGTAAAGAACAGTGCCCACCAGGGCTGGCGAGGGTTCAGTCCTTGGGCCATCTGTAGATATTGCAAGTCTTTGTGGTCTGTGAACACAACAAAAGGGTAGTCACTCCCTCCAACCAATGTCTCCATTCCTCCAATGCCAGTTTGATCGCCAGTAGCTCCCGATTCCCCCCATCATAGTTATGTTCTGTTGAGGACAATTTCCTGGAGAAAAAGGCACAAGGGTATGTTTAGGAAGGAGACTGTGTTGTTGGGAGAGCACAGCCCCAACACCAATCACAGAGGCATCCACCTCCATAAGAAACTGTTAGGCAGGGTCAGGATGCTTCAGTACGGGAGAAGCGGTGAAGCCTTTCTTCAGGGCAAAGAAGGCTGAGCCTGCAGCATCCATCCAAAGCAAGCACTTTGGGTTCCCACGTAGGAGGGCTGTAAGAGGGGCAGCTATTGTACTGAAGTTTTGAACAAAACGACAGTAAAAGTTGACAAACCCCAGGCAACATTGCAGTTCCTTCACAGTCTGGGGTTGGGGCCAGGAGATCACCATATCTGTTTTTCCTGGGTCCATTTGCACCCCTTCTGAACTCAGGACAAAGCCTAAGAAGGATATCTCTGACTGGTGGAACTGACACTTCTCCCCCTTCAGGTACAAGCCGTTAGCTAGAAGACATTCCAGCACTCGTCTCACATGCACCACATGCTTCTCACAGGAACGGGAAAAGATGAGAATATCATCCAGGTAAACTAATGTGAACAGTTTAACAATTCCCCTAGGACATGGTTCACAAAAGCCTGGAACACTGAGGAAGCATTTAATAGCCCAAAGGGCATAACTAAATACTCAAAACGACCAGTGGATGTGCTGTCTTCCACTCGTCCCTGGCCCAGATTCGGATCAAATTGTACGCAGTGCAGAGGTCCAATTTTGAGAAAATGGTAGCTCCATGGACCCATTCCAGTGCAGCTATGATAAGCGGTAGGGGATATGGGTCAAGGACTGTGATTGCATTCAACCCTTGATAGTCAATTCAGGGGTGGAGACCCCCATCTTTTTTCTCCACAAAAAAGAATTGTGCCACAGCAGGAGAGGTGTGTGGGCAAATAATCCATGCCGCTAAGGCCTCTGACACATATGTCTCCTTAGCCTCTGTTCCAGTATAGAAAGAGCGTATATGTGACCCCGAGGAGGGGAAGTCCCAGGCATTAAGTCTATAGCACAATCTCATTCACAGTGAAGAGGCAATGCAGCCGCCTTGGTCTTGCTGAAGACCTCAGCCAAATCCTGGTGTTGGGGGGGATACACAAGGGACTGTTTGCACTAGGGCTTTCCACGGAAGTGGCTCAGACTGGGAGACAAAGACACCTGGACTTACATCATGGACCCCATGCTACCAGTACTCCAGGTCTGGATAGACAGGTGGCGCAGAAGTGGTTGCTCTGACCTCTCTGTCATTCCATTGGAGTGAGGTGGCCCCTTCAAGTTGCATTAGTTCTGACGACTCCTCAGGAGGGTAGGTCAGATTAGATTGGGTTGGGAGTTGAATCCCTCTCGTTCGCTCTCTGAACAAGTTATGAATGGTAATGGCCATCTGAATGAACTAGTCCAGAGACCAATCTTCTCCTCTGTATGCCAGTTCAGCTTGGAGACAAGCACTCCAAGTGATAGTGGATAGGAAGGCTGCTTTGTTGCCACCACTTCTGGCTGCCAGGATGCAGAACTGTAATGCATACTCGGCAATGGTTTTGTTGTCTTGTTTCATTTTTAGAAGTTTTTTGCCCATGGTGTGTCCTGCCTTGTGGTGATGAAAAACTCTGGAACCGGGTTTTGAACTGCACGTATGACATGCCCACCATTTCGTGGCTTTCCCAGGCTGCCATAGCCCATTGTAACGCTGCATCAATGAGAAGGGCAATTTTATATGTAATGTGGTTATTGTCACTTTCATAAACATGAGGTAGACTTAAAAAAAACAAATTTTCACTGTAAAAGGAACCCCTTACATTTAGCTGGAGAACTGTCGTACTGGAGAGGTGTGGCCAAGCGTGGGTTTGAGAGTGGAGGAAACGCCGAGGTGGGGGGTTTTGTGGTTGACAGAGTTTGGGATTCTTCTTTGGTTGGCATCCGTGCCTGAAGGAGGTGGAGTACCCCGTCCATCGACTAGAAGAGCCGGTTTAGTACTTGCTCATGCAAACTAAGAAGGGTCTCTCGAGCTGGCCTCAATTTTTCTAAGTCTGCTGGATCCATTTTAAAGGCGGAATCTTCTGTCATGCTTCTGGAGATGAGGGTGGATCTAAGTATGCGGGAGTACCGCAGGACGCTCATGTTTGACAAAGAATGTTTAATAAACGTAAGCAACACAGTCACTACAGCAGACACAGGGTCAGTGAGTTCATGGAATGCAACCGAACAACTGTGCATCTCAGTCAAGATACCACGCTTCTGCCATCAGACACCGTGTCCTTTATCTCCGTGTTGATTAGTTGACTCGGCGCAGGTGTGTCAGGTAGGAGGGCTTGTTCTGATCGGCTCCTGACAGTGAAAATGAAGATTATCCAAAGATGGAGTGGAGAAGGTGGAGTGGAGATGAATTAAAAGTGAAGCAACTCATTGCTTTTTCTTCTTCGATAAACGTGTATCAGTGAGTCAGTCAAGTGTTTCAGTATCTGGGGCAGATTAACCGTGAGACAGAAGATATGCTGACAGCCCCGAGAAGTGCACTGATATACATCTGAATATCCAGATTAACTGTCGTTTCTTTACAGAAACTTTGAGATTGTGTCACTTGTTCCAAATGGCATCAGGTAACATATATAACAGTAAAATGTGTCAGGTAATTTCTAGTTAATGTTTATTATTTTATGGTGATATGTTGTTTGAGTTTTTTTTTTACTATATTTCTGGGTTTTTTCACTGAAATAACTCAGAATGAATTTTAATGCCTTTTGATCCCCAGTCAGGATGCACATTGTATATAAGGAAGTACAGTACAATGAAGCCAATAATGAAAGCTTTTGTCAGTCTATCATTTTAATAATTTGTACAGGCAAATATGACTCCTCAGGTTCGTATTACACACATAGTGCCAAATAACAGGAGCTTGGATTATAAAGGGGATCCTATTACCCATCTAAATTCATCCTAACCCCCACAGCACGCCTGCAAATACGCTACACAATGGCTAACCTATCAAAACTAGCGCCAACTGACTATAACTCCAACCATGGCATGGCGCAGCAATGGCGCGGCATCTGATCGGGGTTATCAAGTGGGCACCTTCCTTCATCGGTGTTTCTTCCCGGAACTGCTCCCCTCCATTACCGCACGTACCGCTGTGCCACCCCGCCGCTTCTCACATTACCTACCTTACCATCCTCACACTCACCGCTCTTTCTACCCGCCGTCTCAAAGGAAGAAGCCCCTCGCCACCTACTTTACCTTTATTGCGCTTCGCAACAACTAACCACACCAACACTGCCGCCTGTTAACAGTTAACTGCCATCCCAACTACACGCTAACGCTTCGCCGGCACCCACCTCCTCACCGCTTCACCGCCCCGCTACCATCTGCGCTGGTCCTCTTACTCCAAACCAAGAGACTTCCTTGCTCCGCAGCCTGTGACAACTCCTTCACCGCCCGTTGCAACTTTCGCCCCCGGATACCGAGCTCGCGGAATAAAGCAAAAGTGGATCGGGCTATAAATCTACGGCATCCAACCTCAATTGGCCTCACCTTTGCGTTTCAGCCCCACCCCTCTACTTCTGCCGCTAATTCACTATATCTAAGCTTCTTCCTCTCATGAGCATCGTCCTCCGATCCTTCCCATGGAACTCTGAGTTCTATAAAATACACCACCCGTTGGCTTGCTGACCACAGCACCATATCTGGTCTCATGCTTGTACTAACTATTTCCTGGGGCACCACTAATCTTCCTCCCATGTCAACCTGCATCTCCCAGTCTCTAGCCCCCCTTACTACACCTAACTCCTTCCTACCTCTGCATCTCCTACCCCCCCTTCCCTAACAAACTGTACCACTCTACCTTCAACCTCCTGTCCTGAGTGTACCTGCCTCCTCCAATCTTCAATGGCTGCAGCCAAGCACCTTAGCACCTGGTTATGCCTCCATGTATAACTACCCAACGCCAAACTAACCTTACAACCCACTAAAATGTGTTTCAGCGTCCCAACTTCCGAGCACAGAGTACAAGCGGAGTCCTCACCCCCCGACTGCTTCAGGTTCTGAGGTGATGGCAGCACATCGTAAACCGCTCTTAGTAGGAACCTTATTTGATATTCATCCATATTCCACAGTTCCCTCCAGCTCAGCCTCCTCCTCTTGACCCCATCCCAATTTACCCACTGTCCCTGCTTCTCCTGTGAGACTGCCCTGACACACCTCTTTATTGCTTCCTGCCGACGCACCTGCTCTATCACCAACCTCCTTCTCTCTATCAAGCCTGCCTTACGCCACATAGGGTCTCCTCACCGACAACTAAGACCTTCCCTTCCTTGCTGTACCTTCCCGACCATCTCCAGCTGCCTCAAGTCTGCCTTAGCTTCCTCTACTGCCTGTCTCGCATCCCATTTCCTACCTGTTGCTATCCTAGGTACCGAACCCCTTACAACCTCATCCCTACTACCTGACAGCTACAATTCTAACCGCACCTTTGCACACTTAAATTCCTCTGTTAAGCTTGACAGCGGCAGCTGCAGGACTCCTTGCCCATACAGAGCCACATTGCTTAGACACCGAGGAACCCCCAGCCACTTTCTAATATAGGAGCTAATCAGCCTCTCCAGCTTCTCCACCTTTGTGACTGATACCTCATACATAGTTAGTGGCTACATCACCCTTGGGAATAGGCCAAACTGTAAGCACCAGAGCTTCAGTTTACCCGGCAGCCCTGAGTTCTCTTTATCCTCTGTAACCCATCTACTACACTTTCCTTAAGCTGCTCCACCTGATCCACATCAGTTAGCTCCCTAGTGTACCACCTCCCTAAACTCTTTACCGGCTTCTCTAACACTGATGGGATCTCCTCACTATCCACCAGAAAACTAACTTTCTCTGTCTTCCCTTTAACTAGTGAGATGCTCCGGGACTTTGCTGGATTAATTTCAAACCAGCCCACTTTAGGTTCTCATCCAGCTTTCCTAGCAGCCGCCTTGCACAGGCCGCTGTTGTGGTCACCAGCGTCAATCTTATATTGGATTTGCAAGTGAATTAAGATATAAACCAAGGCCAATAAATATGATTGGTGATTGCTGAACAAAGATAAATAATTGTTTTAGACCTAAATGAGAATTCAGGCCTTAAAGAACAATGTGTACCCATAAGCATTGGTTTTAACAATAAATATTAAATGAGATGTAAAAATTTTATTTTTAATAAACATCTCAATTTTATTATACTGTAGCAGACATAATTGAAACCAAAACAGCCAACAAATAAATCATAAAAGTAATAATAACAAATAATAATAGTAACCAATTCATCTGCTGGCCCTAAACCATGACTTTCTTACTGCTAGTCATTCTATAAAAATTTCTTCGTTGGACCAATTAGGTTTTTTTAGCATTTAAAAGTATTTTTTAGCTGTCAAATGAGTTCAAGTGTTGTATCATCCAGCCTGTCAGTTTCTAGAATACAGGGCATTTTTAAAGTCAAATGGAGTCTTATTCTAAATCCAGCCCTCATGCATGATGCTCAGTCTCTTTGGCATTTAGCGATGGTTGAATATGACTGGTCCCAATTTCTGCAATGGTCAAGAGGGCGAATGTTGCACATGTTTAAAATTCACACATGGGTGCTGAATGAACATTTTGTAAATGGAAACATAAAAAAACAAGCTAACATCATGTCAGAAATGTAACTGTATCCACATATACATATAAACTGCTTTTTAGATTTAAATTACTTGTTTATAAAAAATACAGAGAAAAAGAAGATGGCAAACAAACATTTGTGTGGGTGCGTTCATTCCTTAGTACTGCAGCACTGCTGTAAACAGGAGTGACACCAAGGTTAGTAAAGAGAACTTGAACACACACATGGTTGCTGGGGCTGTAGTACCAGGTGCATCAGAGGTGGTAGAGCCAGTGGAACCTCGAGCAGTACTAGATGAACCAATGGTTGTAGCAGTAGTTGTTGTAGATGAACCCTTCACTGTAATAGAGTTAAGCGCAGCAGTTGTAATAAATGCAGTTGTGATGATAGTACTAGACAAACCAGTTGTTGTAGATGGACCTGTTGTAATATTAGAAGAAATACCTGTCGTAGTAGATGCTTTTGTGGTTGTTGTAGTAGTAGATTGGGCACTGGTTGTAGTCATCTGACTTCCAATTGTAGTTGTAGACACAGCTGCAGTGTCAAAATGAGACTCAATTGTACTAGTTAAATGATATGTGGATGAAGTAAGGTCAACTGCAGGTGTAGTAGAAGTAGCTGTGGTTGTGGTAGTAGAATGAGTGGTGGTTGTAATAGATTCAACTGCAGGTGTAAAAGTAGATGGAGTTGTGGTTGTAGTGGGCTCAGCTACAACTGTAGCAGTATTAGAAAGTGAAGTTAAGTCAAATGAATTTATTTGTCACATATATGGTTATCAAGTATACCATGTAGTGAAATGTTCCCTGATTCAACATGAGACTGTGTGGTTCCATTTCACAAATAAGAAACAACCAAACAACCAAACATTGAGAAAACAACAAACAAACAAACAAACAAACAAACAATAAATAAATAAATAAATAAATAAATAAATAAATAAATAAAAACCTTAAAGTGACATTGTGGGGACAGTGACAGTGAGGGGAGAGTTCAATGAATATTGTAGTTATTGTGGTTCTAAATATTGAATATTGTGGTTCTAAAGAGAGCTGTGGCTGCAGTGGACATGGCTATAGTTGTAGAAAGAGATGACATTGTAGATGTGGTTGTAGAAGGAGCTATTGTTGTACTGGATTCAGTTACAGCTGTTGTAGTGACAGAAGAACCCTGTATAGAGGCTACTGTGATTGTGGCAAGCAATTTCAACAGCGCCAATCTGAGGAAAGCCATGCTGAAATTCCACCAGCACATTAGCTTTCCGACACGTGGTGGGAACACATTGGATTATGTTTATACTCCCTTCCGGGATGGATATAAGGCCCTCCCCCATCCTGCCTTTAGCAAGTCAGACCACGCCTCCATCCTGCTACAGCCTGCCTATAGGCAGAGTCTAAAGCAGGAAAAGCCGGTGATGAGGACCATCCAGCGCTGGACGGACGAATCAGACGAGGCTCTATGTCATTGTTTTGGCAAAACAGACTGGGTGATGTTCCAGGAGGCGGCAGAAAACAGAGTGGAGGAACTCGCCGAAACAGTAACGGGTTTCATCTCAAAATGTATTGATGATGTTGTTCCAAGAGTTACTGTAAGAACTTTCCCCAACCAAAAACCGTGGGTGACCGGTGAAATCTGTGCTTTGCTCAAAGCATGGACTGCAGCCTTTAACTCCGGTGATTTGGAGGGCTACAGGCACTCTCGTTACAACCTCAGAAGAGCGATAAAATCTGCTAAGAGGCAGTACAGGGACAAAGTGGAGTCTCTCTACCAGGGCTCCAACATCAGAAACACGGGGAGTGGATTTAGAACAATCACGGACTATAAAGGGAAAAACAGCAGTGTTGTAGAAGCATCTGCTCCCCTTGCTGAGGAGCTGAACACCTTCTATGCAAGATTTGAGAAGAACCACCCATGCCTGGCTGTGGACCTGAACCAAGACCTTTGCACACTGCAGGTGTCTAGATGTAAGTAAATCCTTCAAATAAGCATACACAAAGCTCCTGGACCAGATAACATCCCTGGTCGTATTCTTAAGGTTTGTGCAGACCAGCTGGTGGGTGTGTTCACTGACATCTTCAACCTTTCCCTACTGCAATATGTTGTTCCCACATGTTTCAAGAAAACCATCATTGTTCCTGTACCAAAAAAACCCAGAGTCCTCTGTCTGAATAACTACTGCCCTGTCGCACTTACTGTACGTCTGTCATCATGAAATGCTTTGAGCGGTTAGTCAAATCGCATATCGTTGCCTCTCTGCCAGACACACTGGACCCGATTCAGTTTGTCTACGGATCAAACAGGTCAACTGACGACACAATCGCCTTCACCCTCCACAAGGCTCTACCTCACCTGGACCAGAGGAACACGTATGTGAGAATGCTTTTTATCGATTATAGCTCAGAATTCAACACCATTGTGCCCTCTAAGCTTATTGCTAAGCTCGTGAACCTGGGACTCAACCTTGCCGTGTACAGTTGGATTATGGACTTCCTGACGGGCAGACCCCAGGTGGTGAGGTTGGGGAACATCATCTCCTCAGTGCTGAGTCTCAGCACAGGGGCCCCCCAGGGCTGCATGCTTAGCCCGCTGCTGTACTCCCTGTTCACGCATAACTGTGTTACCTCACTCAGCTCCAATATCATCATGAAGTTTGCTGACGACACCACTGTCATTGGCCAGATCACTGACAATGATGAGCGGGCCTATAGAGAGGAGGTGAGAACCCTGACCTCATGGTGCCAGGACAATGACCTCCATCTCAACGTCAGCAAAACAAAGGAGCTGATCATGGACCTCAGGAGACAGCAGGGGAATGGCCACATGCCCATCTCTATATTCAGCGCCCCAGTGGAGAGAGTGAACAGCTTTGGGTTCCTCGGAGTAAACATCACTGAGGACCTGTCCTGGTCACTGCACACCAGCATTGTCATCAAGGCACCAACACAACGCCTCTTCTTCCTCCATCGGCTGAGGAGGTTCAGCATGGACAACATGATACTTGTCAACTTCTACAGATCTACCATTGAAAGTATCCTGACTGGCTGTTTCACGGCCTGGTATTGTAGCTGCAGTGCGTCAGACCGTAAAGCTCTACAAAGACTGGTCAAGAGAGCACAAAGCATTACCAGGACTGATCTGCCAGCCCTGCAGGACTTCTACACACAGCGGTGTAAGAAGAAGGCCCGTAACATCTTGAAGGACCACAATCACCCCAGTCACAAACTATTCTCCTTGCTTCTGTCTGGAAAATACTTTAGAAGCATTCGGATGGGAACAAGCAGGTTCCAGGACAGTTTTTTCCCCCCACACAGTAAGACTGTTGAACCATTGAACCTTTCCTTGGATAGTGATATGCTATCATTCTGAGTCTGTCCGTATGCCCTTATCAGTTGTGTGTTTGTCGGTTTAGCTGTTGTTGTTCATTTTGTTTGCTATTTCTGTTTACTAACTTTTAACTTGGTTACTAACCTTTAAGTTCTATGTATATTTATAACTATGTATATTTTTATATCTTATTCCTTATTTATTTATTTTCCTTATTTATTTTTTTTTTTTCTTAATTTCATTATTTATTATTTAAATTTCTTATTTATATATTCTGTTTGCTGAGGATGTCTGGAAGCAGCACATTTCATGGTCACAACTCTACTACGCTGCTGTTAGTGCACCTATGACAAATAAACCTTGATCATGAACTTGATAGAAGATGAAGCTGCGATTGGAGAAGGAGCCATGGTTTCAGTGGACTCACCTGGAGGTGCAGAAGTAGAAGTTGCATGTGAAGGAGTTATGGTGGATTCAGTTGCGGTTGTGGTGGTAGAAGTTGTTATGGTGGTAGAAGGAGTTGTGGTGGTAGATGGAGCTGTAGTTGTGATGGGTTCAGCTGTGGTTGTGGTGGGTTCAGCTGTGGTTGTGGTGGTAGAAGTTGTTATGGTGGTAGAAGGAGCTGTGGTGGTAGATGGAGCTGTAGTTGTGGTGGGTTCAGCTGTGGTTGTGGTGGTAGAAGGAGTTATGGTGGTAGGAGGAGCTGTGGTTGTGGTGGTAGATGGAGCTGTGGTTGTGGTGGTAGAAGGAGTTGTTATGGTGGTAGGAGGAGCTGTGGTTGTGGTGGTAGATGGAGCTGTGGTTGTGGTGGTAGAAGGAGTTGTTATGGTGGTAGATGGAGCTGTAGTTGTAGTGGGTTCAGCTGTAGTTGTAGTGGGTTCAGCTGTGGTTGTGGTGGTAGAAGGAGTTGTTATAGTGGTAGGAGGAGCTGTGGTGGTAGATGGAGCTGTAGTTGTAGAGGATTCCACTGTGGTTGTGTTGGATGTAGCTAGGGTTGTATTACTGGACTGAGCTGCAGATCGATTTGCTAAAGTTAAAAGAGCTGAAAAAGCATAGATTAAAGGATTAAGCAGAAAGAACCACTTAATGCACCATGTGCCAATAAACTGAACATTTTTGAATGCATCTCACCAAGGACACATATCAGTGAGAGAGTGGTTTTCCAATCCATATTTGCAGATATTTTGACCTGTAAAACAGAAATGCTGTAAGAAACGAGGATAAGGCCAAGTGTATGTATGTCTCATTCTTACGTGATGATACAGACAGCAGTGAAACATCACCATTACAGGGAACCACCTATATTAAATCCATTTTTAGACGTGTTACTCTACTCTTGTTCCTTAGCTTACAAACAGAGTGAGGGCTAAGGATTTGTCCACAAAACCAAAGACATTCAAAATCATTCAAAAATCAAAAAGTTTTATCAGTTATCAAGTTTCCACATTTTCTCCCTTTTGCATCATTGGTCAAAAACAAGCTATAAACATTGTGGAACTAAGTTTAATTAAGGCCCTTAGGAGTCATCTACTACCATCTCTCAGCACAGAAATCCAATTTGGGAAAAATAATGTTTAGACTTTTGAAAAATTTCAAGTCACACATTCCCAGCATCACCATGGTTACCCTATGCACAGGAATGTTATGAGTTACCCAAACTGTACAAAGTAAAATTCTGCTCTTTGGAAGCCTTTTTAAAAATTGTATATTCAGTAGAACAAGAATCTATCACTAAATACATCTATATTGAATTTTTATTTAAATCAGCTTCACTGTCCTCTCAAAGTGAATGACTAAATGTTACCCAAAAGTACATACCTAGAAGAGTATTAGAGCAATTCTTCAAAAGCTGTTATTTATCTTGCTGCATTTGTTAAAAGAATTTACAAAATATCCAGGGTGGCTTTATTAAATTTCCCAGATCTTTTATTTGAAATGATATTGTGCAAAAAATAAACTTTGTCTGAGCTTTTGTGTGACTCTCAATGTTAAATTTGTCTTTGTCTATTTAACTGAGTTGGATGTGCCCACAAATGCTACAGAACCAGTCAGAAGACTGATGCCCTAAAGACACATCCACCACCATCTCCTTATCCGCTGCTGAGGTATAGTACACTTCTTTTTGCTCACACAGCGCTCAGATAGAGCGTAACCCAACCTGGTGCCGCCAGAGGGGACACATCGCTGTAAACCTTTCAAAACAAGCTTCACCACTTGACCTCAGCTGCTCTACAGAGTAAGTCCACGCACCATAATAGCACCTCTCCTACATTCATTCCAGGTAAAACCTCAACACAGCTTTAGCAAAATCAAAAAATGTGAAAAAAATTCTACAACTGGAGAAAGCAGGTGAAAAAGCAGTACAACAATGAATGCTCCTCAGTCAGTCTGCCATCCATCTTAATGTGAGAAATGTAAAAAAGTTTACTTGGTTGTCCAGAGGTTAGTGTGCACGGTGCTGAGTGTTGCTGGCAGTAATGAAATAGTCCTCCACAGGTCCTTCACTGCCTTGGGGACTAAAGATGGCAATATTTATCAGAAGGTGTCCAGAAGCATTTCCACCCCTGTGCCAAACTGCCAATAGCAAGGGGACAAAGCCTTTTTGGCCTGCGCGAAACTTGCAGAGCAAGTCGTCTCCTCCACCCACTGAGCTGGAAACTGGATGCCAGTAACAGAAAATGTAGAACAGGACAATTGTTCTTTTTTATTAATATGTATATCCATATATCCATCTCTCAACATACCTATCCCTATCTACTAACCGTTTGTTCTGCTGTTTATTTATTAATACTCTATTTATTATTATTTATTGTTCTCCTGTCCCGACTATACGTATTTATGTCCATATTTGCACTAAGGATGCCTGGAAACGAAACTTTTCATGGGGACAACACTGCTATGCTGTGTTGTTCACCCATGACAAATAAACCTTTGAATCTTTGAATCCTTTGAATCCTTATAATTCTGACATCGCACTGCTGAGCTTGGAAATTGTGCACCTCATGATGATGTCTGCTCTCCTGATGTGACTGTGTGAGTAGCAGTTCCGGTTTCATTCTGCATTTACTGAGCACATGCAAACATTGCTGATCCCTCCAGCCAAATCAGCCTGGAAAAAACGTCTTGCAGGTCATCGATATTTACGTAAATTAGAGGCAAGAAAGCAGCCCTTTCCTCTTTCAGTTTGTGTATTGCATAGAAGAGAACAACACTTTACATGAAAATTAATTTTCCATAAACGCAAATGTTGTTCTCTGTTTTCCTGCATGTAAATGTTTGATGGTCACTGAAGGGTCAACAAGCTTGGAGCATGAACCTCTGGCCAAATCAAGTGCATTTGCACAGTAACTTCTTTCTCACATATGTAGATGTCTATTGGTACCTTGGGGAATCTATGTGTCTGCCACCGATCTTTGCTTATTGCAGTTATTTGCATTTCTTAAAAACGATTTACACTGTCAAGCTTCTTAGAGTGATTTTTACATTTGAACAGTTGGGCATTTTTTGTTGCATCAATTCAGGGTCAGCATTTTGCTTGTGGGTACTGTAGCAAGAAGTGGGATTCAAACCTGGGCCTTTGGAGCAACGCAGCAGTGCTAAGTTCCGCACTGCCTGCTGACCCCATTCTTAAAGTGTCAAATTTTAAAACTTTGGGACTAAAGCCGATCTCACTTTGTACTGATATTCTGTGGTGTGTACTTTTGTGAATTATATGTGAAAAATTATTAATACTCATGTTTTTTTGTGAAAAATCAAGCCATAGGTGGAAGGTGCAAGTAAAACTACCTTGGAGATACAAAAGCAGGGCTCCTCCTCTCCTACCAAAGAGTCCTGAACGTCAGTCTGATCCTGTCAGAGCAAAGTGCTTTTCCAAGTCTGTTAGATAACATTCAGCACTTGTATGAATGCAGTTACTGTAAAATAAAATCCTAGTTTCTGCACAACAATAACTGGTATTTTACCAGGTGACCTGACTCCTTCCTCATAGTTGCAATTATAAAAGAGCCTTTATGACATAAAATTGTGTGTGTGTGTGTGTGTGTGTGTGTCTGTGTGCGTGAGTATGTGGTTGTATGGGAGAGAGCTAACAACTTGATTCTCAATTTTCTTCCACCCCAATGAGAAATATTTTTCTTACTTGTGTAACTAACATGAGTGAAGCAATTCATGTCATTATTATTTTTTTGACATTTTTGTAAGCTTGCTTCCGTCTCTATGACACACAGGTAAACCAACCTTAATGTGTCCAGGTATGGAAAAATTACTGAAAATGTTCGGGAAGATCTAATACATTTGGAAGTTCTCAGTTAAATTCAACTTACCAATAATTAAAACACATCAGCCTGAACTAACAACATCTTACAAGGTAAAGGAATAACAGCAATGATTTTCTTTAGTTGAAATTATAAAGATTTTCTATTTATACTTTAATTAATACCCATTTGTAATATAGGAGCAACTTGATACTTTCTCAAAATGGTGTCAGCCATCTGAATAAATTCCACAGTGACAGTCATCGTCACAAAGGTTAAGAAAAATTTTTCATCCGTTTAATGAAAAGTGCACTATCATCGCCTGGGTGTGGCTGTCGTCATGCATCTCATACCAAACACAGCTGTTAATGCAGACTTCCTGCTAATACGTGATGTGAAAATTGGCTTGTTATACTGTAAGTCAGCTGGCTTGCTTTTATTATTTGTTCAAAATGTATGCTCCCTTTGGCATGCGAAAATTGGGAGTTTTTTTTAAAAAGTGTGTGGGGAAGATGATAACAGTCCCCTTCCTTCTTTCCCTCCCCGACCCTCGTATGGTCCAATATTGGAACATTATCGATCCCTAGGGAAATTCTTACACCTACAACATGCTCAGTGCCATAAAGACAAAATAAAAAGAGATAGCTGATAAATAATTAATAAAATAAAATAAATTCAGTTCAATTATATAGTAAATACAGGACACAAGTCAGTGGAGAAGTTGATGTGAAAAGGTGTAAGGTGCTGAATCAGCTGATTTCTGCAAGTTGTGACCCTTATGAACCTGTGAAATACACTTTATAATCTTTAAACAAACATAAAAGGCTATCAAATTATATCCATCTCTTGTTGGAAAACAGTTTCCACTGGTAACAGAGTGCATGGTCCAAGCAACACGTTTATTAAAGGATCACCAACTACCCCAGCTTATGTTTATTTCTGCTCTCTTTTCCAGCTCCATCCTACAAATAACTGCATAGTACTTACTGTATTTTATTCAAACCATGTTACTTTTTTACTGGAAGGTAACAGTTGAAGGTTGTTTTATGCTGAATGTGTGTAAATGAGCATTGCCAAGTCAAATTCCTCCTTTGTACAAGCACGCTTGACCGATAAAGTATTATTTTCCTATATTGTAATGTTCTGTGTTTTTGACCCTGCCACCAGGTTTCCCCAGCTGTGTATTTCCGCCTGTTTTTCCAGCGCAGAGGCATGATTCTCGCACGCATACTGGCTTAAGAGAAATGCAAATCCGCATATAACACTTGAATGGGTTTTTGCGTCAATCTTCAGTCATGAGAGCCTGACAGAAAGACCTTTGTATTGCTTGCATTTTGAAATTGCAGAAAATTATACAAGGCATGGGAGAAAATGGATGCAACACAGCCATATTTATTTTTTTCATTTACCTGTAAATCAAAATATGATACTTCACAGGTGAAAAGAGGGACCAATGCTGGCATTTACACTGGAACTGGTGTGGCCAAGGCACCTTACTAAACAAGATGTGGTACATTTTAGGAATGTACAAAGTCAGTAAGGTTTAGAGTAACTGCTATCGAGTCCAGTCTGACCCACAGTCACCATGCTTTCGTAGTTAGGAAGGGTGTGAAAATGGGCCACTACTCTCTACTTTCATGCATGTCTTTAAACAGCAAACTCATTTACTTTTGGTATTTTTTTGTCAGTTGACTTTTATTCATTTTTCTGATACTTTTCTCCATATCGTCTTGCAATATTAAGGAATGTACCCATTTATTCACTGTACTTCTGTAAAGTACATTCATCAAAGGTACTATAGCAGGTGGTGGGATTTGACCCCAGGTTCATCAGGGTTGCAGGTCTAACTAGCATGCCACCTGTCACCATGGAAGAATGTGACCACCATGCAGTAAATTGGGTTTGAACCTATGCTCATGTGACGTCAGGGTTTCCCATTACACTGTGGCAAAAAAAGTCAGCAGGATGCATTAAATCCTTTGTGCCATTTTATTTTTGGCAGTAGACCTGGTTATTACTGAGCTAAGATGATGCTCTTCAGGTGCTCTTTTGAGCAGATAGATTCCCTGGTGCCATAATGTGCACCACTGCATCCTAAATGCCAGTTGAGTTTATCTAGAGTTCTTCCTGTAATCTGCTCATGCTCTACTTCATGTCCATGTCACATGGACTTTTCTCAGCAGTGTTTTTTGTCAGCTGGCTCAGGGACTCCAAGCTCAAAGCACTCATTGTACTTTACTTGGTCCTGAGGATTATAAATGCATCTCATGAGGATGCTCCTAACCCTGTTACTTCCTTCACTGCCTTTACTGTGGTAAATAAAAATTTTGTAGAAAAACTGAAGTGAGCCATTTATCTTAAGTTGTGAACTTGAGGATTCTGTAAGTTGTTTTATACTTGAGCTGAGGTGAATGAATATGTCATGCATAACAGGACCACATGTGCTAAGGAACAAAGCAGAGGCAGCCAGCTTCAGAACATGGTCAATAGAAGACCCTAGGCACATTATATAAACAGCACATCTTTACCCCCACAATACCTTTCATTTCCCATCAAAATTCCCAGGTGCAAAGTATGTGCATTTTTTAAAATAGACTGCAATCATGCTAACATTGACAGGTTATCCAGGTTGGGGGTCATGATGGTCCAGAGCCTATCCCAGAAGTGCATAGGTAAGGAGGGTCAAGCTAGGACAGTTTATCATAGGATGGCCACCCACATACTTACACATTATGGGCAGCTTGGAGTGACTAGTCCACCAGAAACATCTGTCTGCACCATAGCAGAAATTCTGATCCCTCATGGGAGAGCCATAGCTCTCTCCACTACTTTTACAATGTATTTTATATAGTGTTTCTTGAGATGTTACTATGAGATGCAGTGGATTTGTCTTTAAGTTGTAAATGAAGATTAATTCCAGTGGATTGTATAATTGAGCAGCATAGTGCTAAAACATAACTTACATTGCATTAGACACACCTGTGGGATCAAATCCAAAGTGAACTCAAGGTCAATATTATTTATATTTATTATATAATATTATGTCAACCATAAACACAGTCAATCCATTAACAAACACTGAAATCCAACTTTCACTGGAGTCCCTGTCTTGATCAACGATCATTTGTCTCATTTGTTTATTTTAAGGACACCCTTCCTATCTATGAAAGCATGGTAACTATGGGACAGACTGGACTCGAAAGCAGTTACTCTAAACCTTACTGACTTTGTACATTCCTAAAATGTACCACATCTTGTTTAGTAAGGTGCCTTGGCCACACCAGTCCCAGTGTAAATGCCAGCATCAGTCCCTCTTTTCACCTGTGAAGTATCATATTTTTATTTAGAGGTAAATGAAAAAAATAAATATGGCTGTGTTACATTCATTTCCTCCTATACCTTGCATAATTTTGCTGTGATTTTGAAATGTCCAAAATGCAAGAAATACAAAGGTGTTTCTGTCAGGCTCTCATGAGTCATATAACACTTGCTTCTCCCATGTGTTTGAGGTTTAAAAGGAAACCTTGTTCATTAGGTTGCATTATAATGCACTTCAGCTCTTCTGTTGGAAATACAAGACAAACCAGTCACAGAGAAATGTGGTTTTGCTGGCTCACTATAGTACTTCTTTGTACATCTAACACAAAGCAATGCACACAGACAACAATTTTACAGTCTTACTTTAACATGGCAAATTGTTACAAAATAAATAACAACAAATACAAGGCACATTGTGTTTACTATGAATAATAATATTTTTGCCTTGTGCATAATTATCCCCGTAAATACTCTTGGACGGACAAACAAACAAACATATTCAAAATAAGTTGTGCTGTATGGGCTCCTGTGCACTGTCCTGTATTTTCATGCAGATTCAAATCAGCTTCACTCTGCGTGGAGTTCTCACGCTTCTCCCAGAGTTTAGATTCGTGTTTTCTCCCACAGTCCAGAGACATGTATTTCATGTGACTAAACTGCCTCCAGTGTGTGTGTACGTAACTGTGTTTGTTAAAATTGCTATGTTGTGAGTAGGCATACAGTCAGTGTTGCAAGTAACCTGCTCAAGTGTATCTAACATGGCACATATCTGACATCACTGCTGAGCTGTGTCCTGCTGCATTCCAGAAAGTTCTGCTCATCGGTGGCCGTATCGTACGACTCAGACCACAATAAGCGAAAGCAGATTCCGTTGACTGGAATCTGTTAGGTACACAGCAATACATACGCACAGGCACTTGAACACTGGAATGCTACACCTCAGGGAAGAGTGAGTCAAGTTGCATTTACATCACTTACCTCTCATGACAATTGCCCATTGATAATCCCGCACATATTCAAACATACACCCTCAATCGCGAACACAAAATCTAGTTAACTGAGGTCAATAAGCGACCTCATTTTAGTTTCTGCTGCTAGTTGTGCTGGCTAGTTTTCCAGCCACGCTCTGTGGCTTATCTTCATTGAATTGCATGAATGCAAAGCAACTTCATATTTAAAGGGCCTGTTCACAGAGCACCTGGAGCCCAAACAAACAACTATCAGGTTTCCACATCCAGCTCCTATTAATAGAATGCAGGTGAGATTTTGCACTAGCCAAATGTATATATTTTAAAGTACAACGTAATTCACTTAAGTTGGTAAGAATGTAGCAACATTCATGCTGTATTACTGTATCAGACATGTTTTAGTCCAGAATTCTGTAATACAATAACATAGATATGTAAAAGTTAAAAATAACATTCAATATTCATATCAAACCCGCAATACTAATAAAAGAGCTTGCACCATAAAGGGGATCCCATTACCCACCTAACTTTTCCCTAGGCCCCGTTGTACCTTGCCCTAACCCTTAACCACCACAGCGACCCCACAGTCAAACCACAGAATGCTTGCCTAGCCACTACACAATGGCTAGCATTCCCCCAATACTGACGCCAACTGACTACAAAACCAGACTCGGCGTAGCATAATGATGGTGCGGTATCTCACTGGGGTTTTGTCAAGTTAGGCTCACGACACCTCCAGAAGGCTCATCTGTGGCTCAGACGTCCCGCAGCTGCTCCCCTCCACCCCCGCGCGTACCACTGTGCCAGCCAGTCACACAACGCATCACCTACTC